>VZTI01004794.1:36258-86267 GCA_013397865.1 Struthidea cinerea
CCCCATCCACTCCAGGCCCCTCCCAAACTGATTTTTGGGGCAGTTGTTCCCTCCCCTGACCTAGGGCACCCAACACTCCCAGCTCTGCAGCTCCCTACCTGCAGGTGGAACTGCTGTGGAAGCGAGGGAGAGGAAGGAGAGGGAGGAAGGAAGGAGAAAACGAGGGGGGAGAAGTCGAGGCTGCACATCTGCTCTGTGACTAACTCGGGCTGTGGCACACCCGTTCGGGTCCCGTTTTATTGCTAACATTCCTCGTAAGTTAGAAACACTTTTTCACCACCCCCTTGCCTTTCCCTCCCCGCTTCAGATGTCCCAGAGGAATGTTGAAGTGATTATGGAATCCCAGAGGAGTTTGTTGCTTCCCTTTTTAATTTGTTCCATGCTAGTTGCTGGCTTTTTAAAGCAGTGCCCAGCTTACTCTTTCCTCAGAGTCAAGCCCAGGGCTCCGTGTTCCGGCTCTGGCACGGAATTCCTCATGACTTTGTTCCCCAAATCCCCGCCGGTTTATAGCGGGGCTGCAATAATTTACTCGATGCTGAAATTTGTGATTACCTGCTCTGATTTCTGAGCTTATGTTTAAATAGAAATGCTAAAAATACTGACTTAAGCCAATCAAAAAAAGGAAAAAAACCCAAAAAGGCATTATTGGCCCTTTTTCACTTGGCCGGCGTTCACAGGCAAGCTGTGATCCTGCAAGGCCAGTGAAATGCCTGCTGTTATCCAGCCCTAGGCACAGGCTGAGGTCTGGAAAAAATTCCCTTTGGGTCCCCCAAAATGGGTCAAACCCCGTTGGGTCCCCCCAAATCCACTGGGGTTGCAGAAGCTCTGCATGACACTTGGGTTTTAACTCTTCAGCCCTCTTCGCCCTCTGACCACTGCTCCAAGGTGAGGGAGTGGTGGCAGATTCCCAGGAAATGGCTTGAGGTTGTCTAGGAAGTGCACGGCAGGAAGAGAAATCAAATATATTCTTCTCAAAATCAGCCCTGCAGCTCCTGGCCTTTCATTTTTTATTTACTGTTGATTTATTTCGGGTTTTTTTTCCCCATCATGAGCACCGCACAGGCTGACTCTGCCTGTAATCCCTTTCTGTCTGAAACCATCCCCTTGGCCTTCTGGATGTCCCTTAGCAACAGCTGCTTCCAAACCAAAGGCAGGAAAGCCTCAGACCCAGAGCGGCCATGAGAACAACTGGGAAATGAAATTTATAAAACCCAAAAGTGCTTAAGATGGCTTTTCTGAGAAGAAAAGAAGGAGATGTCCAGAGGGTGGCACACCTTGAAGCATCCCTCATTAATTAGGAGAAGGTGAGCAAATCCTGGCCGATTTTGTCCTTAACAGCACCAGTTAACATCCTTGATCCCAATATTTTGTCAAATCAGGCGTTGTTTCTCGCCGAACTATTTCCCATCCAAATGCCTTGGAGGGTTCGTGGAGGAAGTTTTTGTGTCACTGATGAGACAGAGCCTTTTTGGGAATCACAGTGGAGGGAACACTGACCTGGTTCTGGTATTCCAAGCGAAGAGAGAGGCGTTGGTTACTGCTCCAGGAAATCTCCTGTTCCCAGGAGAAGACTGGGCAGAAGAAGCCTGCAAACAGATCAGCACCGGCTGCCTCATTCCTCATCTCCTGACCCAGCAGATCCTTGCTCCAGCTGCTTTGTTCTCCCACGTGCCCAAAGTCTCCTCACGGAAGTCAGGTGGGTCCCAGGAGCTCCCCGGGAATTCCTCCAAAGGCTCATTCCCTTGGCACGAGGAGGACACACCACTCCATACTCGTGATCCACGGAGGAATGAGCAGGAATGAGAGGAAACCACGGGCCGGGAAGGTGATGTAGGGGTGTGAGAGCTGCAGGATCCATCCAAGGGAGCATGGATGCAGCTCCATCCTGCCCATGTCCATTTCTGACGTCTCCTAGGGAAGAAGGGTTAATATCCTGCTGTTGGGATGGGGTTTTCCAGGGACTTCTTAGAATCACAGGATCATTTCTGTTGGAAAAGCTCTCCAAGGCCATCGAGTCCAACCTGTGCCCCATCCCCACCTTGTCACCAGCCCAGAGCACTGAGTGCCACCTCCAGGCCTGCCTTGGACACCTCCAGGGATGGGGACTCCACCACATCCCGGGGCAGTTAATTTTTTGGGAGATCTCAAAGAAGATTCATAGTTTTGGCACAAGTCACCCCCAAAAAGTCAGCTGTCCCCTGAGGTCTGTCAGCTTTTTTTCAATACATGGAGAAAACCAGGAATTTCCCTGGCTGAACAGATGCTCATCCCAGAAGTTCTGGTTCATTGGGACTTCAGATAGGTCCAGCACGCTGGAACGCACCCCTTGGACATTTGTGCACGGAGCAGACACTGGTTGTGTCCTTAACATGCACTTATTTAAGGAAATAACTACTTTAAAATAGGGAAGTTCAGTGCCCAAATAAGGACATTTATTCTTCATTCCTGGACTCCAGGAAGACTTGAGAAGCTGAGGTGAGTCCCTGACCATGATAATCCCCTTTCAACCAAATCAGCTCCTTTAGTTCAGCTTGCAGGGGCAGGGGGTGTTGACGTTTTGGGGTTTTGCTGATTTTTTTTCCTGATTTCATTGCAATTTCACTGCTCCCCAGAATCAAAGGTAAAACATAGGAGTGGGCAATCCCCAGGAAATGAGCATCCCCCGGCTCTCCTGTGAACTGAGACAGCTGAAACCACCTTCCTTCATGGGCAAAATGAATTCTATGTCTAATTCTCCTTCCCATTTCTGTGTGTGGCGTCCATGCTGTTTCAATTTCTGTGTGACAAAATGTACTCTTGATAGGAACCAGACCCGGGGCTGCTTTAGCACTCAGATATCGGAATCTTGCTCGCCTGCAAGTGCCATCTATCACTGAAGTGAAAAACCGTGGCACTCGCAGCGTCCTCGGGGAAGGGGAAAACCACAATTCTTTCAAGGTTTGCCAGTTACTTTACAAGTTAAGCCTGTCAGTTTAGCACTAAATCTTCCACTTGAAATGCTGAAATGAAAAAGGAAAAGGAAAACCAACAAAAGAGTTTCCAAACTGGAGAGTCGAGGTGTTTGGGGGTGTTTGGGGCTTGTGAGGATTGATTCGTGGGGTTGGGGGCTGGGTGTGCCTTTGCTCCAGGAGCGTGGGGCAGCTCTGCCGTAAAAAGGTTGAATGGAAGGATGGGTGAGGAAACAGCTGCGCTTCCCAGCTTCCATTCCCATCCCATCCCATCCCATCCCATCCCATCCCATCCCATCCCATCCCATCCCACCTGTGATCCAGGGGCTTTCCAAGCATTCAGCTCTGCCACGTGAGGCTCTCCCTGCCCTCCAGATCCATCCTCTCCTTGACCTTTGCTGGTCCAAAGCATGGCAAGCCTTGGAGCAGGCTGCCTGGGGAATTGGTGGAATCGCCAAACCTGGAAGTGTTCAATGGATGAGGCACTTGGGGATGTGGTTTGGTGGTGGGGGAACGGCCAGACTCAATGATTTTGGAGGGCTTTGCCATCCTAAGTGATTGTACAACCCACAGTTTCAGGGGGTAACATGGCTCGAGGAGGCTGCTGGAGAGATCTGGAGCAATCCTGGCACAGAGAAAAAGAGGATCAGGCTGTGGAAAGGTTAAGGATATGTTTACACTGCTTATCAGGAGGGAGACCACAGGATCAATGCTTGAAGGGACAGGGTAAAAAATTCTCATTCACAACGTTTAATGAAAAACATTTTTCGCTCCTGCCCTGCCCCGGGACAGTTTTCACAGAAATGTCAGTCTCCAATTCCTTTTGTTGTTGTTGTTGGGGTTTTTGGGTTTATTGAAGAGCAGAGAAGTCCATTTTTCATCGAGAAAACAGCAAACCCCTGCTAAGCTTGGGGAAACAACAATCAAAATAAGAAGAGTGAAGGAAAAGAAAAGAAGGAGCTGTTTCCTGGGGAAGGTCTAAAACCATCGAGCTGCGGTTTCCAACAAAGAATAAATCCGACTTATTTTATTGCTCTTAGGGGCCTAATTGCCATTAGACCTTAATTGTCTGCTGGCTTGCTTTGCAAAGCACAGAAAGCACAGCCTGTGCTGGCCACTGGATGCAATCATCTGCTCTTTTGATATTCATGGGCGCATTTTCCCCTTTCATCTTTATGTAAACGAGGAAGCAGAAGCTGCTGTGATCCTCCTGCACCTGACAGCTTTATGGTCCAGGCAGGGCTCCTGCGGCCCAGCCCACGGGGCTGTGGCTGGAGCTGTCTGAACCAGACACAGCCCCCTGAGCTCTCCTTGTGTTTCTTCTGCCACCCCTTCTGTCCTGCTGCCACGTTCAGCAGGTGTTGCTCTTCCTTTCCGAGCAGATCCTTTGGAAAAGACATCAAAAAGCTTCGTTAGGCACAAGAAAGGGGATATTTGCTTAGGCCGAGTTCGTTCCCTAATTACCTTATATAATCTTCCATCAACAGCAAACAGAACTGGCCACGAGGGCTGTGTTTTTAAAAGCTTAATTGATCTGAGAGGAGCCTCAGAATCTCAGCCAGATTAAATTATTCTGCTTGTGTTTGAGCACGAGGTGGTCTCAGGGCAGCAGAACAAGTGGCAGAACAGAGCACATGTGGCCAGCACCCTCCCTCGGGGTCATTTCGACTCAACAAGTGACTGCTCAAACTCCAGGCAGAATGGTTTGGGTTGGAGGGACCTCAAAGCCCATCCCATTCCACCCCCTGCCATGGCAGGGACACCTTCCACTGTCCCAGGTTACTCCAAGCCCCATCCAGCCTGGCCTTGGACACTGCCAGGGATCCAGGGGCAGCCACAGCTTCTCTGGGCCTCACCACCCTCTCAGGGAAGGATTTCTTCCTAATATCTAAACTTAATTTACCCTGCTTCAGTGATCCCTCCAAACAGGGTGGATTACCCAGCAGCACCCCAGGAGGATGCAGGTGGAAGCTTGCCCTTCATTCACCATCCTCCTCTCCTTTTCCCCAAACAATCTGGGCAAACACCAGTGGCAAAAACTGCAGGATTTCCCCCAAACTTCTATTTCTTTGCTGAATTACCTTTCCCGGTCTCCGTGGGATTGGGATTTTCATGCAGTGCCCGTCTGCCAGCGCAGCCCTCCCCGTGCTGTGAGCACATGTTCAGGCTGAAGGGGATCATTCTGGGGCTGTGGTTTAGCTTTCTAACGACGCGTGAGTGCTGGGGGGCAATTTCGGTCTTTATAAATAGATGTCCTGTCTCCTCGGATTTCTGCTGCTGTGAGGTTTAGCACATTTGTTACTCTTCAGCGTTCTAAGGCCTGAAAAATAAAAATTATGAAAAAATAATAATCGTCAGACAGTTCGTGATTTTCCTTAATAGCATCCAGGGCATGGAGAAACAACTTCCTCTCCCCCAGAGCAACAGTGATTCAAAACACGAGAGCTGAGGGAGCAAAGTCACGGCATTTCAAGAGCAACACCCCGTAGCAAAGTCTACAAGCCCCGGGGGCTGAAGAAGCAGTGAAAAAAGGCAAAAAAAGGACCAGCTACAGTCCAAAATGTAGACAAAAATATAGATTGATATAGACAAGAGAGGTCTTGCAACAAGCCTGCAAGAGCAGTGACAATTCCATGCATCAGCACGGCAGGAATTAGCTCAGCTTCTCAGCATTCCTGCCTGGGATGGATACAGGAGCCAGGACAAAACGTTCACCATTAGGAGGAGAATTAATTTTCGATCCCAGTCACAGAATATCTCAAGTTGGATGAGACCCACAAGAGTCATCGAGCCCAGCTCCCTGCTCCTCACAGGACTACCTGAAACTAAACCACATGGCTGAGAGCATTGTCCAGATGCTCCTCGAGCTCTTCCAGGCTGGGTGCTGTGACCACTGCCCCGGGGAGCCTATTCCAGTGCCCGACCACCCTCTGGGGGAAGAGCATCCTAAAATCTTAGCTGGGATGGATGTTGAATCCCAGAGTGGTTTGGGCTGGAAGGGACCTTAAAGATGATTTAGTCCCACCCCTGCCATGGACAGGGACACCTCCCACTATCCCAGGTTGCTCCAAGCCCCATCCAACCTGGCCTTGGACACTTCCAGGGATGGTGACTCCATCAATTCCCTGGGAAGCCCATTCTGGTGCTTGAACGCCCTTTCAGTGAAGAGATTTTTCCTCATAGCCAACCTAACCCCTCCCCTCTCTGTCCCGCCTGACTTTATCCCCAGCCCTGTGTGCCACGGGCAGCCGAGATGTGGGATGAGGGCCCATCCTGGGGGGATCTGATGGATTTTAGCCAGGCTGTCGTGTTGCTGGGACAGGGGTTGGACAACCTCTTTGTGTCATTCCTCAAGGAACCTCAACCTTCCTGATTGCGTGACTTTATCCTGGCGCTGAAATCTCCACAATTTATGGGGATTTTCGCGCAGCTGGCTCTGCTTTCTTCCCTTTTACATTTATTTCACATTTTAAAGGCGTCCTTTTGGTTTTTTCAATGCGCATCTCCCTCTCTCATCATGCAACGCTTTGTTTTTTTGGCAGCGTGGCCGAGTCATCGTGGGCGAAATGCTCCTCTCTGGAACAAAAGGGGGGAAATGTGCACATCCCACGATGGGCAAAGTCTCTGTAGCACATCTGGGAACATCCCTTTGCCAGGACTTTGCCAGGTTTTTCACATGGGATGTACACTGTGATGGCAACACAGCCCCCGGCCTTGATAGCAACATGATGGTGGCCTGTGGGAAGAGCTGAGCTGTGCAAAAATTGCCAGGAGAATGATTCTGGGTTCACACATGGGAATTCTGCTCCATTCCAGCCTAAAGCTCCAAGCCTGCATCCCTCAAATTGAAAGGAAAAGAGGAAAGTGCCAGATTTGAAGAAATAATAAAGATGAACACGTACAGGTCCTGGGACACATTAACTCTTTATTCTTAGAGCTGTTCCCAGCTTCCATGGTCACTTCCATGGTTTCTGCTTCCACAGTCGCTTCCAGGCCATCTCAAAGTCCCAAAGTGTTTAAGAACAAAAAATCCACAGAAGACAGGAACTGTGGCCTCCTGTGCAACATGAAACACTTATTTTTTTGGTATCCTGGAGAATATCTCGCTGACATTTATATCTGATTCTGGATCTTGCTTTCAATCCTGAGTGTACCAGCCCATCCTGAGGATTGAATGGAGCATCCCAGAGGAACTGCTTGCAAGGGATGCAGGGACAGGACAAGGGGAAATGGTTTTAAACTGCCAGAGGGCAGGGCTAGATGGGATATTGGGAAGGAATTGTTCCCTGGGAGGGTGGGGAGGCCCTGGCACAGGGTGCCCAGAGCAGCTGTGGCTGCCCCTGGATCCCTGGCAGTGTCCAAGGCCAGGTTGGACAGGGCTTGGAGCACCCTGGGATAGTGGAAGGTGTCCCTGCCCATGGCAGGGAGTGAATCTGGCTGAGCTTGAAGGTCCCTTCCCACCCAAACCATTCCACGATTCTGTGATCCCACGATTGTGCAACTGCAGGAAGCAGGAGAGGCAAGAACTCTGTGCAAACACTCCTAGGTGGAAGACATTTGCCACACACGGATACTTGGATCTTTTCAGCTCCTGAAAAAAAGCCAGGAATGTTGCTGTGCATTTCTGAATGCCATCCCTGGGATGCTCCTCCCTTAACCACTGTGCCTGTCTCTCCTCCCAGGTCTGTGCAGCAGTTCCCATTTGCACATGCTGGACCTGCTGTCCACAAGCTAGGTATTAATTTTTAATTTTTTTTTAAACTTTAAGATACTGAGTTTAAATTTTACTGAGCTATAAAGCCACCCTAATTGAAAAAGCTCTCCACACGGGTGAGATTATCTTGTCAAGCAGCAGCCACCCCCATTAGCCGAGTAGGAGATTTGCATGGAAAGTTCCCATTAGGGCTAATGCAAGTCATATGTGGCAAGAGGGAAGAGAAGAGTTGGGTGAAAGAGTGTGTGCCGTGAAAAAGTGGGATACCTGGGTGGAAATATTGGATTTTTGGAATAGTTTCTTCACAGGAAGTGGTGGAGTCACCAGCCCTGGTGGGTTAAAAGCTGTGTGGATGTGGCACTTGGGGACATGGCTGGTGGTGGCCTTGGCAGTGCTGGGAGAACGTTTGGACTCGATGATTTTCAAGGGCTTTTCCCACCTAAATATTTCTGCGATTCTAAAAAGGGAGGGGGAAAGGTGGCAAAGAGACAGCCATGGCCATGGAAGCCCAGCAGGTAAAAACCCCCAGGTATCTGCAGCAGTCGTGCTCATCCCACTTCCCTGGCGTCCTGCCAAGGACCTGTTTCAAGGAGAAAATTTGGAGAAGTCCAGCAAGGTTACCACTGCAGGGCTCCCCAGTCAGCGCAAGGAAATTCTGAACTGTCCTCTTTCCCCTCCACAAGGTTTAGACCAGGTACAATTAATGACTTTTAGTCTTTCATTCCAGATTTCCAAGCTCCCACTGGTCCCATTGCAGGGAGAGCTGCTACCCAACATCTGTCAGGCTCCTAAACGTATCCAGACTTGGATGCAACATCTGCACACAGCCACAGGACATTCAGGGCATGCTAGCACGACATCCGAAAATGGGAAGTATCCCCAAAGACCCCCTCATCCCCGGCTTCAGCGGCAAGCGGGGCCATGAGTCACGGGCACGCCGGGCTGCACCCTCTCCTCAGCACAGCTGAGGAAAAGCAGGACACTCCTGGTTGCACACAATCGTGCAGGGAAAGCCCAGCTCTGATGAGGATCCTCACTGCTGGGAGCTGTCCAGACACCAAGAAAAACCCCTTTGAAGTCACAAAGAGCTCCAAGATAAGAGACAAAGTATTTCCGTTTGTAGCTAGAGAGCGAGAGCAGGCACATGAGCAGCGGGGTTTTGGGAAGGGTTCAGCCACAGGGATCTGGCAAGGAGGGGGTTGGAAAATCCCTCTCTGGGCTGCAGTCGCACAAGAAGGCAGGGGCAGAGCAGGGACTCGTGTCCTACCTCCTCACAGCCCTTTGAGTGCCATGGATTGTCCTCCTTGGCACAGGGCAGCCAGGATGGTGCGCATGGCCCTTCCTTCGGGACACTGGGAAGCTTGGGGCCAACGCACAAATCCCGGAGAATGTTTGGAGCAGGAGACCTCCCACCCTCAACTTTAGGAAAGGGAAAGAGAGAAGCAGCCCGGAGATGCTGCTCCAGGTGTCAGAGGCCCTACCCTGGGCACTGTGCCAGGCCTTTGGACACAGGTAGGGTCCCTCACCTCTGCTCCTGCCCATCCATCCCTCCTGAAATCTGTTTTCTTGCTCTAATTCACAAGTTTGTCTCGAGGAAGATGAAGGCAAACTCACAGGCTTCCTCTGTCTTGCCTTTGGCTTCATCTCTGGCTCCAAGGTCTGTCCCACCCCAGCCCTGCCAGCTGACCCAACGCTCTCCTCTCCCCCAGACGCTGACTGCTGCTTTTTCCTGTCCTTTGGTTTATCCCCAGCCACATCACATGAAAGGATCACAGAATATCCTGTGTCAAAGGGGACCCACAAGCATCATCAGGCCCTGCTCAGGACAACCGCAGTAAAAGCTGAACGCCTCTACTTTTTTTCTCAAATATTTTTTCCAGGCACTTCCCTGGATCCTCTCTCAGGTCAGGACAACAGGTAACCAAAATGATACTTGCTGCTGGCACACACAAGTGTCCCTAACTGCAGCCACTTCCAAAAGTTTTTAGGTTAAAGCCCTTGTAAATATCTTTTCATCCCTAAAATCAGTGCAGCTTCTGAGAGAAAGGAGACTGCAGCCTGCCCATCACCGTAAGGATTTTCGCCTGAGCAGATGCCTTTTTCCCAAGGGAGGCTATGAAAGAGAACTGTGGTGGGAAACCAACATGCTGACAGCCCCATTAATTAATCCTGCCCTAGGTAAGTGCTGTAATGAGCCAGCTAAGTATGTTGTCTTCAGAGGAAACAATAAAAAGGAGAGTTACAAAACAGATTCTCTTGCGAAATCCTTGCCCGAGAACCCCAAACCTGCAATAGTCTTCAGCTCACACCACAAGAAAAGGTACCTCTGGCTTTATCTTTCCCCTGACACGTCCCTCACTGCCAAGTCCTCTAAAACCCCACAGCAATGTGCTTCCCACATCTCCCAGGCTGGGGAGGATGTGGAGGGGAGGCCAGGAAGTGAAGCAATGGGGCCAGCAGACACCTAAATGCCATTTGCTCCCTCAGCCACATCCCCGGAGCCAGGCTCCCTCCGACGGCTTCTCCAGCTGTTTGCACCCATGAATTCCCGAGTGTGGGAGCCAGGCGTCCTCCCCCAGTGCTCACACACACACTGACAGCCACCACACTCTTAAAAACAGGGGATAAAACGCAGCCAAGCGACCAAAGCGCAGCCCATGAGGTGCTCTCCCCCTCAGGGCCTTGGGAATACGTGCCACATCCATGGAGCAGCCCGTTCCCGAGCCCTCACAGCTTGGAGCCTTCCTGAAGTGCCCCCACCGCTCATTTCAACTGCAAAAAAAAAGGGGATGTGCCTGTTTTTAGTCACTTTAACATGCCTGAGCCTCTGCTGACAGATCCCTTGCTGTCGGAAGGCACTGGCAGAGTGGAGGCTGCGAGGTGCGGGTTGCCAAGGAGCCAAAGTGGAACCACATGGATGAAGCCTGAGAGAAAAGTGGGAGAGTGGCTGTTGCAGCCTGACCCTTCACCCCTGCCTTCGTCTCTCGCAGTCCTGCTGATCACCCTTCCAGCACCATTTCCCTGCTTTTTGCACAAGGTCCCTGATCACTGTAAGTCTCCCCTGGGATTTCTCTCCTGAGGGCGACCATCCTTGCAGAGGGTGGTGGCCACAGGGCAGCTGGAAGAACTGCAAGAAAGCCAGAGGATAAGTGGCTGGGATATTTTTCCTTCCCTTTTTTTTATGGTTAAAAAGCCCTCAAAAGCAGCAGGGGAGCTGGTGGAGGAGGCAGTTCCTGGAAGGCCCAGACGGCGCATCACTCCATCCCTGAGGATGGATGACACGGACATGGACAGTGCAAGCCAAACCCAACAGAAATACTGGCCCCGATATTAATGAGTGGCAAATAAAGCCCTATTTGACACAGACCTGAGGCGATGCCCACATAAAACCAAAAGAGATTTACCTCCCTCCTGCTCTCTGCTTCCTTTGGTTTAGATCCTCCAAGAAACAGAACCCACATTCTGTAGATAATCAGTAGGAAAAGGAGTGTCCCAGACCTGCCCAAGCATCAGCTGGCACAACCCAAATGCACCTGCTGGATTTAAGGGTTAGTCTGAGCTTAAAGCCAGAGGAAGAGAACTGATTTCAGTAAAACAGCTGGACAGATGCAGCTGGTGGCAGATCAGTGAACCTACACCACTGATGGCAAAAAGCTGCAGGAAAACCTGCTTGGCGCCCCGGTCCGGGTTTCCTGCAGGGAATGATGCAGGCAGATGCCCCTCTTAAAATGTCCAACACCTTTTTACATCCAAGCTGGAAAAGTCCAACAGCGGATCACGCCCAGGCTCTCTCGCTGGACCCTTTCAGCCACCACTTTCCAGGGCTGCCTGAAATATTTTAAGGGGAAGCAAAGCAGTTAGAACAATTTTAAAAGTCACAAGAGACTGCAGGCCTGGAGATTTACTGTCCCTGCTGCGTTTTTATTTTCTCTTTCTTTTTTTTTTTTCTTTTAAAGGAGTTGAGGTGACCCAGCAGAACAGACTCCTCTGGTGAGCTGTGGGTGACCCCCTGCATCAGCTCCAATTTAATTGTGTGAACAGTGTCTTTGGCTGAACTGTCACATTTTGGATAGCAGCCCAAATTCACACTGGCAAGGGTCTGGAAGAGCCAAAAAGTGACTTGTGACCTCCCAAACCTCAAGCCAGCATCACTGAACCATTGCCCCGGCTTGGAGCTGATATTCCTTTATTCACATGACAGAAATGGGTCGACCTGGCCACTCCCTCCCCAACCCAGCAGAAAACCTGATCAGGGTCTCCCCAACTTCAAACCCTCTCCCAACTGTTTACAACAGTCTCTTTCCAACTATAAACTAGACATTTATTCCACAATATCCTACTGTATCACGGGCAGTCGCAGTGACAAGGACGCTGGTTACAAACATGGTGTTCCAGCTTCATTCAAGAGAATATTTTAGGATTTTTTTGGGGGTGGAGAAGAAATAACTTCAGGATTCTTTTGACCTTCTGGCCTCAGAAATGTGTTATTACAGACTGACAGAATCACAGAATGGTTTGGGTTGGAAGGGACCTTAAAGCCCATCTCATTCCAGCCACCTTCCACCAGACCAGGTTGTTCCTACTATAAATTTGCCTTCTCGTCTTCACTGGGTTCCTGAGGGGTGTCACAGAGCTGAAACCCCCCAGACAAGGGTTGGAAGTGCAGGACACATCCTTGCCTCCTCTGTGGCCTAAACACACACTGATTTTCCGTGAATCTGGTGGTTCTTGCAAGGGGAATTAAAAGAGGGAGTTAGAGCAAAGAGGTCAGGTTGTGCATCAGTACATCCCCCTGGGATGGGGCTTGGGGTAGACCCCCCTGGTGAAAAGCAAATTTAAGTTAAACTGGATTTATTCTTTACTCTTTCTGCCATGTGCTGTTACCTTCAGCTCCAAAGGGTTTCTGAAGCAGTGGAAAGGAAATACAAGGATAAAAGTTCTGAAGAATCAGAACTGGAAATATTGGAGCTCTTGTTTCTCAGTGGGTCCAAGCTGCAGGTGGAAGGCATTTTCCTGACCCTTATGTGCGGCCCAGCCATGTGAGAATGGCCAAAATTGGCTTTTCCTTTTGCAGTGGATCCCCAGGTCACCCACAGGACTGAGACTGAGGTCTAACACGAATCTGAGGACAGTGATGGGCTGTAGCTCAAGCAACCAGGACTGTAAGAGCTGTAAAACCCCCCTGGTTCAATCCCAGCTCCAAGGCTGCAGCAAAGATGAAAAACAGCTCCTGGCACAGGATATTCAGTGCTTTGGGCAAAGTCTGGGAGGCTTTTTCCCCTCTAAGCCCCCAGCAGCTGGCTAAGAAGGCAACATGGACTGTGAGGGAAAGGCTGGAAGCATCAAGAAGGGTTGTCCACCCAACCACAGCCTGATGGAGCAGGAGAGGCATTTCAGCAAGATCCCTTCTCCAGGAAACACAGGCTCCTACCCAAATCAGAACCCGGGAAGACGTGGGAGAAGCCAGGGGATCAGCTGGAGTCAGAGCTCTCCCCAGGTACCTCATTTCATCCATTTCTATGATGGTCCTTTGAAATGAGGTGCATCAGAGCGTTTGTTTTCATATTTTTAATAGGGGCAGGATTCCCACCACACCTCTCTCATCTGTTCTTTTTTTTCCACCTGCCTTTTATTTTATTTTACTTCTGCTTCTTTATGGCCTCCTTTTCCAGCTGCTTACTATTATCACCTACAATTCTAATCCCTCCTTAAGTGCTCACATAATCACCCCTTTATTTGGGAACCTGCATTCCTACCCTTTGATCCACAGGTTGTCCTTGTATTTCCTGATTCCACTTTGTTCCAGTGGTTCCCAATGTCCCGGAACCCCGATTTGCTTTAGCTTGTCCTTCTTTCCATGGGAATGAAGGGAATAATTAGCAGCAGAACACGTGGGATTTTGGTGTTGGGAAGGGGTGCCCTGGCTCTGTGACCAAGGTTTTTATTCCCACATTTACCCACTCCTGCCCCTGGATTTGGGCAAACAGCCGGAGAGTTTTGATGGAGCACTTACTCTGCATTTCCATGCTTTTACCCACTGCCCACCACATGCTTCTCCGTCTCCAAGATCTCAAAGATTCCAGCGTGCAAGGACTTCTGCTATCTCCTTTTTTTGGCCAAAAATTTCCGCTGCCAGCCAGTTATTTAGGAGGCAAATGGATCTGCAGCTCAGTGAATAAAAACCCACCCAAGGACACGTGAAATGGAAATATTGCAGTGGATGTTTGCGGCCGTGGTTTAACCCTCAGGGTTCCTGTGACCCCAGCCCCTCTGGCCACATCAGGTGCACTCCAAAGTTTGCGTTTTCTCCTCCTGTAACTGCATTTCTGTTTGCATTTCTCCTCCTGGCTTCTCCCTGTAATTTTTTCCAAATCCAGAGTTGAGAGGTTCCCTTTTTCCTTGGAATAACACCCTCCCTCCTCTTTCTCTCCTCATGGAGATCTCATCCAGTCCTAGAGTGCACTACGATGAGTCTGAAAACCCAGCTTTATTTCTCCCCACATCCAAAGTGGTTTCAGGGTAATCCAGGAGCAGCATGGAAATGGTGAGAATGGGAATCACCTTCCCTGCTGTGGAATCGTGGCCTTCTGACAGCCTTCTCCTGAGCTGATACATCCCTGTGTCTTCACCTTCTGCATAAAACGCTCTCACATCCAAAACTGTCTCCCTGAAGAGGTATTTATGGATTGGGAGCGAGTCAACACTCAATTTTCCAGGGAAAGTCTGGTTTTCATCTCTTTTCTGCACCCTCTGCCTTTTATTGCATCTTTAGTTGAGAGTTGTCACTGCTGGTGTTACATGAAAGAATTAGTCCAGGGGACCAGTGTGAGATCCCAGGCTGGGACAGACAGGAATCCTCTGCTGTGTCCTGAACTGGATCCCAGCAGGTAACTTAAAAAGCAGCACGGTAAACTGAACACTGGCTACAGCATAAATCACTGAGAACGACCGTGAAAATGGTTTTTCAGGGATGGCCTTAACTGGGAACCTCCAAACCTTCGAGTTTTGCAACGTGCAGATGTTTTCTTGAAGCAGGGAATTTCTATTAGTCATTCGTGTGAGGAGTTTTGCACGATTAGGTCAAGCACACAACTATTCAGCCTTCAGATCTGCCACCACACGGGGTCAAATCTGTCCCGACTGATCTGCTGACAAATTTGTTCCCAGTGACCCATTTCCGAAGGCAATGGAGCTGTGTTTTCACAGCTCCCTGAGTAATTTCCGATGAATCCATCTGAGTCAGGTCCATGCCCAGCGCCTTGAGCTGCTGAGACACATCCCACCTCTCAGCAGGTGTGTCATTTCTCCTTCCGAAGGGAATGAATCCGCTCAGCCCCTTGGAATCGTAGCTTCTACCCTAAAATGCTATAAGTAACCCTAAATTCCTGCAGCTGTGAAGGTATTTCAGATCAGGCCTGGAAGCCTGGAGTGATCCCACATATTCTTGGCACCTCATCCAAGGTATTATCCAATGTATTTTTACTAAGCAGCTCCATTAGTTGGGTTTTTTTTATTAATACCTTCACCTTTGTTTGCATCAGCCCTGGACAGGGAGACATGGACAGGGCTCACTCTTATCCTGAAACCAGAATTTCCTGGAATTTCTGAAAGGAATTTCCCAGTCAGTACCTTGATTTCCCAGGCTTCCATTCCTTCCCATCCAGGCTGCACTCTCTTAGCTCCACCTAAACTTGCTCAGAGTGTGCTGGTGCTGGGCTCTGCAGTTAGGGAATATCTCTGATATGAATTCCTAAACAGAGTCATGGATGAACAAGATATGAAGCCCATCCTCTCAGAAAGAGTATTTTGCTTTCTCTCATGCTGTAACAAACACGGGTGGGCTCAGTGGGGAAGCACCTCTGGGGCTTCCCAGAGAGGATGCTCAGAGCTCAGCCTTGGTTTCAGGTGCCACCGTGCTTCAAAACTGCCCGAAAAAATAAAACCACTGCAGCAGACAACCTGGAAAACCGCAATTTCCTGGGAGCAGAGACAATCCCAGTCAGGTCTCGGGTGCAGCACTGTCAAAGTCAGCCCTGTGCACTCTGACCTTGCACCGCCCTGAGCGCACGCAGCAGAGAGCACCTTGAGCACACGCTCCCATGACCTGTGCCAAGGAGCTGCCTAGGTGGGAGAGTTAGGCATTCCAAGGCTGGAAATGCCTGATCCAAACTTCTGTGGGCAGCCAAAACTCAGCTCCCAGTGCGGGCTTTTAGGAAAAGCGCTGGGAGTCAGGTTACTGAAGGCTGCATCAAAGCACATGTGTGAGATTACAGTGGCAACTATAAATCTGGCATTTCCTCGTGTTCCAACGCTTGACTTCCTCCACAAAAAGTTAAACAGTTTCCCAAGCTTCCTTTGGGGTCGGGAAAGCAGAATTTAATCAGGAAAATCCCCGGTGTGCTCCAAGCTCCCATCACCAGCACTGCACGGACTCCAGCTGGCCTCCAGCGGCATCCCTCAGGCTCCAAGCTCTGCAGGACACAGCTGCTATTCTCCAGAGGAAGCAGGATGCTGTGTCCAGGTTTTTTGTTGTCCTCCATTCCCAGCCAACCGCTCCCAGAGGAGACACAGGTCCCCCCAGGATTGTCCACACCTGCAAATCCGCTGTTCCTAAGACGCGAAGCATTTTTAAGGGCAGAACGATGCCCTTAGTATGGAGCTATTTCCGCAGGCTTTCCAAACCCTTCTGAGCAGTGCAGAGTGGAAAATGGCAGGGTTTGAAGATGGCTGATGGGTGCTGCACTCACTGATGGCATGAGGAGGAATTTATCAGAGCCCATGGCCTCTGAACGGACAAAACCTGCTGTTGGGGTGCACTGGGTGCTAGAAGAGAGACAGGCCCTGAGGATCAGGGAGAGGGCCTCTGTCCTGGGCCCGGACGTGACCCTGGGAGTGCATCCAGGTCACCGGGGATGGACTGAGAGAGGATTGTGTGTTTATGGACAGACTGGGCCTAGGAGAAGTGTTAACTGTAGTTTGTGGCCTTATAGGGCATTGTTTGCCTATTACCATNATTGTTTGCCTGTTACCATCATAGGTAAAATTTGTGCAATGCCCCAGGTGACTGGGGGACACTGTGGGGAACATCTTTCCTGTTTATAGGATGTGATATCCTGTTGGGTGCTGGGATTTAGGGAATTCTGACTGTGCAATAAACGGCTTTGCATTCTTCCACCTGATGAGCAAAGTCCTTGCCCATGCGCCATTACTGCACCTGCCTCGAGGGAAGGACTGAGAGGTGTTGGCAGCTCTGCCCCTCCCTCCCACCAAGCTGGGAAGACACAGGCCTGAGGGGTTTTGTAATGAGGCAGCCGGAGAGCCAGCCCCAAGCTGCTGCCATGACCTTGAGCTGCTTCTCAACCACTTACTCCCTACAACATCCTTCAAGTGCCTCCCACCTGTCCCAAGGCAGGCCCATCCCTCGTCCCTGTCACACACAGCGCTCAGCTCAACAGCTCCAACAGCCTGGAGCTAATGAAAAAACCCCCACATCTCTCCATTATTTAAAAAAAAACACCCCAAAACATGCAGCCCCTCGGCGGCTGCCCTCTCCAGATGACCATTTTTATGTGCTTTGCAAGAGCTGCTTCCTACTCTGCCCCTGGCTCCCAGCGCTGAGGCCTGGGCCAGGGCCTGGCCCATTCCACAGGGGCAAAATTCTCATTTCCCACACGGAATCCACAGCGAATTGCTCTGTTTCTGTTGGAAATAAAATGTTTCAGCTCCCCATGGTTGGTTTTGGTAGCATTCACTGAGCACCGGGGACATTTCAGCTGGTTTGGGGTGTGTTTTGCACAAGGGAGCGAGGCAAGTTTAGGGAGTGGTTTATTCCCTGCCATGGGGTTGATGCCTCAGGTTTTAACTTCAGTATTTTTCAAATCCTGCACTGCCCGGTGTGTAACTCTGAGGTTTCTTGTAGCCTGTTAATTTCTGCTCTCTCAGGCCAGGCAGACACAACAAAGCCTCTCCGGGCCTGCTCTCCAAGGACGCTCAGACCCTCCTAGGCCCAAAATGTGTAAACCAAAAGCTTCTAAAGGCGGGGGGGGGCAAGCTTGGGGAAATAATATAATTAATTGAAGCTTTAATTGGAGAATTTATGCTGATATGTGAATGAACCAAACTTATAAAAGTGTGAAGAACTCGTGACTTGGGGTCCATCTTGGGGTCCATCCTGGCAGCAGCCTCTGGCTCCCCAGGGGTGCCTTTGAAGGCCTTGCAAATAAATACCAACCTTTATTCCCTTATTTTGTCTAGTCTGTGTTTCTAGGAGGCTGCTCAAGGCATCAGGGTGGGTCAGGGCTGGCATGTCCCCAGTACATTGGGGTGAAAATGGAGAGCTGAGTGGATGAGTATTTTCAATCCTTTGGGAGTGATTTTTTCCCAGCCCTTCGACCTCTGTTCCAAGGGGCTCCGTGCCTCACACGAACTGCTCCCCTCATGCCTGATCCTTGTCGACTGAACCGCTTGGGATCTTACACATGGAAAAAAAAGCCCATGGGAGGGAGTTTGGAGGGCTCTAAAGGAAGGAGCTGGGCACACCATACTGCACCAGAGAGGTGGTCAAAATTCCACCTCACCTCTTCATGCCTGAGTGTTGCACCCTCCTTTTCTCCCTGCGCTACAAAACATGCAAGCCTGAGGCAAAGAATTGCCCAGTTTGCCACGATTTTACGTGAGATTTGGGCACCTCCCTCCTCAGCCTCCTCAGAACATTCATCTTTGCAGCTGGGGAGGGCTGGAGCAGTTCCCAAATCCTGGGAGACTTCCCAGCTGCCTCTGTGCTCCTGCTCTCCTGGCTCCGTCCAGGTGAGAGGTGTGGGAACAACGGGGAGCACGCTCGGGGACGAGGAATTTTACACCCATTAAGGGGCTCACCCAGAGTTTTATGGGCCTCTGGTTTTAGGGCTGGGGAGAGCCTGCATTTCATGTGGAACACAGAGCCTGCAGGCATCGTTTCCCAAAGCCTTCACCTTTTCCCTCATGCTCCCGTGCCCGTTATCCCGCTTGCCTTTGATGTCTCCCACGCCCTCCAATGGAAAAAAATTCCCAAGAGATGCTCCGTTAGGGAAACAAGGCCCAGAGATAAAACTGATGCCTTCAGATTGTAAACATCCCAAGGCAAAGAGGGAAATTTTCCAGCTTCCAGGGCTCTTTGGCTTCTCCACTTTTCAACTCACTGATTTCATCCAGGAGCAATTTGCAGCAACGCTAATTGTGTGTTTTCCCTGAGCCGGGCAAAGTTATAGGCCAATTATTTCTCCTCTACCCCTGTGATGCCTGCGAATTGCAGAAAGGAAAACTGTGAAGGAAAAAGCCAAATCTTTTTGACCAAGCAGCAAAGCACCATAATTCCTTAATGACCATTAAAAAAAAAAAAATTTCAAAATATAAGCAAGGAAATTGAGCGTAGAAAGTTTTATGCTGCCATGGTTTCAGCACAAAAAGAGGTAAACTGATGCCTTTATCATCCCCAAATGCTGATATCCTTATAATTCAACTTTCAGTTTATGGAACAGATTTCTTCTGAGTGGCAAGGATACAGTTTTATTCCCATCAAAGCTTGGAAACTTTACATTTTCCCATCCTAGGACTTGAAAGAAGGTCCCAGCTTCAGAGAAGATCTGATTTATAAAATGCAAGTGTACTTGAGAATTAGCTTAGATATCCACCCCATTTCAAAGCTCGAAGTTTTAGAAGGAAATTTGGGGTTTTGCACAAAACCAGGAAGCCAACTCCCTACTTAGAGCAAGAAATCCATGTCTGCTTTGAGGGAATTGGAATTTTAATCCTCACAGCTGAGTGACGGAGAAGGGAATGGTGAGTGAACACCTCATGTCCACCACAAGGTTTGTGAACTGATGTGTCCCAAATCCATTTCCTTTTACGCTAAGGAATTACTCTGATTTACTGCCAAATGGGCTTTGATGACTGGCACAGAAATATCACTGCATAAACAGGCTTGGAATTCACTACAGACGCTTCCTTGGAAGGCTGACCCATGGGAAGTGAGCAGCTTGTGGTTACAGTGACAGGCAAACAAACTCCCCCAGCAGTTCTGAGGAACAATGACAGCAGAATGTAATGTAAATACTGTCATTAATATGGCCTGTGTTAATTAATGTGGCACATGGCTAACACAAACCCAGCAACCTCTCCCTTCCCCAAGCCCACACTCCTTCCCCACAGCCTCTGGAGCATTTACAGCCTGATATCCTGATGCCAAATTAATAAACCTTCCCCCAAACCCACACAAATGCAGAGACTGAGGCTCACCACCAAATTCTTCCAGGTTTTCCTTAGGGAGGAGAAGGATCCGACCACAAGGCCTTGCTAACTCACCTGTGCCCACAGCCACCAAGCTCTGGGCCCCAGAGACCAAAACAGGACACCTCTTGGAGGCCAGTGGATGTGTCCCATGATCCCCCCAGTATTTCCACTGGGAGAAGCTCCCCAGGGAAGAGACTGGATTCTCTGGCTCCAGGGGTGCAGCCCTGCTGTGTCCAGGGATGCTCCACCAACGTGCCTCTGGTCATTCCACAGCACTCCCACAAATCAGTTGCTCCTCTGCTGTGAGGACTCACTACAAAAAGCAGCAGCCAGCCAAGGTCAGAGAAATGATTTGGAAGTGGAAAGCTCCTTAACCTCCTCCGAAAACTCCCCAGCCCTCACCCTCACCATCGGAGATACGATGGTTGTGTGCAGCCTATAGATCACAATAAAAGCGAGGAGGCCAAAGACCTATCAGGGCTTTTTATTTTTAATGTCTATTTGGCGAGGTTACAAGACAACAATTCTCTTCCCTGGGACCTTTTACTTTCCTACAAATTCCAAGAGCCACATTTAAAAGTGAATTCGCAGATGCGGGGTTGTTTTTTTATTGTAAGGAAATTTGTTTTGCTCCAGCAACAGGCAAACATCTTCAGTCAAAAACGATGAAAGGCAGGGCATGCTCCCACCAAAGCCAGCCTCAGGCTAGTGGGATCTTCACGCAGAAAGAAAACTGGGATTGCGTGATGAACTACAAAGAAGATCTGCAGAAAGCTGAATAACACTTTCTGTCCGGAAACCTGGAATTGCAGGCGCTTTTGGAAGGCTTTGGAATGTGTTACAAGTTGTAATCCTCCCAGCAGAACCTCAAAAGCCTTGGCTTGTTCTGCCCTTTTAAATCCAGGACTCGACAGCTCTTTAACCAGAGCCACAAGCGCTAGAGGTGGAAAAGGCCTAGGGATTATCTAATCTATTCCATGACTTAAACAGGCAACAGCAACGCTCAAACCATGCTGCAAAAGCGCCTTCACAGGGAGGAATCAGCCAAACTGCTGAAGGGAGCACAAGGAAGCACATTCCCCTTGTTTTCCAACTCGTTAATTAATCTCTGAGCTTGAGGAGCAGCTGTGGGGTTGCTGCTGACCAGAAGGATGATGACACAATAATCTCCTCCAAGGCTGCCAGTGGATGCCCACACATGAAGAATTCGTCTTTCCAAGTGGTGTTAACCCACCCAGCAGATTCCCCATGAGGGGAAAAAAGGCAGTGGCATTCATCCTCCACCAAAACATGCATCTTTTATACTTTTATAGCAATGTTGCTTTGAGTCTTAAGAAACAAACTCTCTATAAATCACATCATAAAATATATCCAGGCTGATGGTTTACAGGAAAGCTCAGCAATGGCAGGGAGTGTTTTGGGTGGGTTTTTCTAGTGATAATCCACCTTAAAAAAGGCAGTTTGCTCCTGCTGCTGGAGGTGGGACTGTTTATTGTGTGTGGATTAAAAGCCTCGCTCCCAGATCGAGGATTTGAAGGTCTGTCAGCCACTGGCAACTGAATTCCTCCTTGTTTTATTGGTATTAATATTTGTGCTTTGCAGGTCTGCTGTGAAATGGATCGTGGTTTCCTGAACTTTTCACCCTACTTTTTCCACAGGCTTGGGAGCTCGCAGGGGGACAGCTCAGTTATTTGTGTACTGGTGTAGACAAAAAGGGGATCTAGGCTTTGACCCAGGATTTTCTGAGACTTCTGAGTGATGGCTTAAAGGTAAGAGTCTCTGGAGCTGCAGGTAGCAGGAGGGTTGGAGAGCAGAGGGAGAAGGTCAGGCAGGAATCCAAGCCTGGCAGATCCAAATGCTGTGAGGGAATAAGGGGGAAAATGCCCCCAAATACCCACCTTTAGGGACGGTGCTCCTCTCCCAGCCCGCACAAAGACCTCTTCGGAAGGATCGCGCTGGGATTGCAGCCAAGGAAAGCCATGGAACGAGATAACAGCAACAGATCAAGGAGACAAGATCAAGGAACAGATCACACACGGTTAGGGATCCATTCAGCTCCTGGCTGCCCTCACCAAGAGACCACAACTGGTGGACACAGGAAAACTGTGCTCTCCTGTGCTGTCACCAGCTTATGGAGAGTCCCCAGTTGTCCTTCTTGGATGCACAAGGGACATACTGAAAAATCCCATCACATGTTGAATGCTTTTAAGTTCTAAGTGGCCTAAAGCAGATTTTCACCCATGCAGGATCCCCTGTGCTCACAGATAACCTCAGTCCCAGAGTCTGAAGCTCCTTCATCTGCAGGATACACCTCCCACCCCCCAGACCAGCACCCACACCAAGCAAGAGCAGATTCCTGCTTTTTGGCAAGTCAGACATTAAATTCCAGCTGGTCCCACCCAGGATCCCCAGAAACCCAAGGCCTTCTGCCACCATCTACATTGGGCTGCAGGAAAATTTGGTTCTTCCCTGCATTACACCTCTGTGATGGGAACTTTGGTACCTCAGCACAACAACATCAGCTCGGCCAGGGCTCAGCGCCTTTCCTTGGACATCTTGCTGGCTCCTACCAGCATCTATTTGGGAACAAGGAGGATTGGCTCCACTCTGGGAGTCATGAAGGCAGAATCAAACTTTCCCATTCCTCAGGTCAAAGCAGGAGCGAGGCTTTGCTTTCCAAGCAGCTTTTGGGCCAGGTGGGTGGCAGAGGGGGCTTTGGTAAGACCATCCCTGAAGCCCACGGTGGCACTAAAGGGGCCCAAAACGTGGATCTGGAGGTTTTGCTTTATCATCTGCACTGAATACACAGTGAACCAAGGCTTTTGGGCACAGAAAAGCTGCAGGCAGATGGCCACCACCTCCCTCTGGCCTCGGCTCTGCGTGCCACTGTCCTTATCGAAGAGAACAATGACACATTCCCAGCTGGAGCGCAGGCTTTGCTGGCATCCCGCAGCCCAGATGCTTTGCTGAGCTCTTCTCCATCCCTCCACTCTGAAAGGCTGTGCTGGGAAGATCAGGAGCAGATTTTTCCTGAGATTCCTGGCACTGCTCCTTCCAGCCATGGCCGGCAACTCCAAGAGAAATGACTCTCTTTTATGTTCTGGCACTTCCAGCGCTGGCAGGACGGAGGATGGAGGAAAACAAACCTGAGGCTCCCAGAAACTCCACAAACAAACAAAGATTTCTTTTCAATGTGGTTCTGAAGAGAGCCAGAGATCTAGGGAGCAGGAGGAGGAGGGAGGATTGGCCAGTGTTTCTCCCAAACGTGGAACAAAACCTCTCCTGCAGATGACACCACCCAGCTTAGACAGCAAAGGGATCTAACTGTGAGGGAGAGACGCCTCACAAAGTGCATTGATGGTTTGCTTTGCCCTAGGGCATTGGGGAGTGCTGGCAGGCGGAGGAAATGCTGCTTCAGCCACAGGAATCATGGAATATTCTGAGTTGGAAGGGACCCACAAGGATCATCCCAGTCCAACCCCTGGCCCTGCACAGGACACCCCAACAATCCCACCCTGGGCATGAGAGTGTTGTCCAATTGCTCCCGGAGCTCTGGCAGCCTTGGGACTCTGACCATTCCCTGGGGAGCCTGGGCAGTGCCCCAGCACCCTCTGGGGGAAGAACCTTTTCCTAAAATCCAGCCTAAACCACTCTTGACACAGCTCCATGTCATCAGGAAAAATGGACAAGCTTGGGTATATCACAGCAGATCAGCCATGTGCTTTTCCAGGTGAGGACGCCCATCCAATATCCCTGGACAAAAAGGAACAGCTTGGACTCATATGGACGTGTTGTTCTAGAAGGAACCTCTCCTGTTCTCCCTCTACATGTTGAGGTGGTCCAGACAAGAGCTGCTCTCCCCTGAGCGCGCTAATGATGTCCCCGAGCCCAGGGGATGGCGTGAGGAGCATCCCTGCTGCTCCACATGCCTGTTACACTGAAGCTGTGGGATGGAGAGGAACCACCTCAGCCGTGGCTGAACACTGAGTTTGGGAGGCCATTCAAGTGCTGGTGAGACAGGAAAAGTAGCTGAGAGGAGCATCCTCACTGCCCTTATTCAGCCCCCTGCCGCTCTGGAACCACACTCACAGCGTTTTTTTCTGGAGAATACAGCTTGATTTTGCCCAGGATTGTCCTCCTCGGGCAGCGCAGTCCAGTTTTACTCGCAGATTAATCCATGTCATGCTCACAAGCATTGAGCTGGACAAGTTTGTTGAGTACTGATGAGCAGCTGCTGGCCCTCACTCAGCTGATCGTAACCCAGCTGATTTTCTTGGAAATCCAAAATCCCGATTCACTGTCACACACAGCCCAAGGAAGCATTTTTGCATAACTTAAATACACCTGATTTCTTTTTTTCCCCCCTGAAAATGGTGGTGCCTGATAAAACCAGTTTTTAAAAGATGATTTTTTGGTGATGGTGACTTAAATTAAAGCTCAGGCAATCCCAATCTTAAGCACACTGGTTTAGTAAAGCTCTGCCTCCTGGCCAAACTTGCTGTTTGGCTGTGGAGTCACTACTGGACAGATGTGATCTCAAAAAAACCCAGCTGGTCAGATAACAAGAGCTCAGCTCCTAATCCCATCATTAATGGACAAGCAAGTCACAAATGAGTCACTTCTACCTCTCTGGCTCAGTTTCCTTGCTAATGAAAATTAATAAACTTCTCTTTTTTCTTCTTTGTATTTTTTTTTAATTTATCTGCTTCGCCTGCAGACTGATTAATGAGGTGTTTTTTCTGTGAAACAAGGGAAAAAGATGCTGGTCCTGGGAACAGCCTTCAGGAGATGCTGCTGAAGAAGTGCACACTGTCAGGGGTGATAGAACAGAGAGGCCAGAGAGTCAATTCACAGCTCTGCCACCTCAGGGCATTGTGCTGCCGGTTCCCACTCATTAAATTTCCCTTTTTGGGCTGATTTGATCAAAAACCCAGGGATTCTTCAGGAAGGCAGCTCTTGCAATGCAATGAAAGCTATTCCATAAAAAAGCTGACTCTGTAAGGGCTGTTTTCTCCCATGAAATCACACAGCCTACAGCTTGCTGCTCCGCTGCTCAGGCACTTCCCTGAGGGAATGGATGCATGTATTTGCATACATCCACTTCAGCACTGGCTGCTTTCGGCTCTGGCTGCAGCGCTCAGCTGCCCTTGGAAGCAGTTCACACACGCCAGCACGGAGGGAATGCCGCGAACTTCCAGGAGAGCTTCGCACGCCCGGCGGGGCCTGCGCTAGGAAGGGAAAGCACCACATGTGCCCAGGCCTTCTGGAGGCCGGGCCGTGCTTTCTGAGCCACAGGCCCGGATCCTGGGACAAATTAACATTTTCCATCCCCAGCTGTCCGTTCTGCCTTGTTGCGACACCTCTTACCTACTTTCGGGCTGACCTTGCGCTGGGCTTGAGACTGTTCACGAGTTTTTTAGTCATTGTTGAGAACAAGGAGAAAGAAACAAACATCTGGTTAGCAGAGCTGCCAAGTGCACATTCCTTCCTTGTTTTTCAACCTTTCAGTCCCTTTGTTTTCTGCCTGAAATTCCATTTGATAAATGCACAGAGAGCCACAGGGCACTGATTAGACACAACTCCTGTCCTGACCCACGCTCACCAGCGTTGCCTCGCTGGAACAGCCACAGACCCCAAAACAAGAGCAAGGCCCTGGTGGAACCACCCCAACTACGAATGGGGGGCTGATCCTGCTCCCACTGAGGTGAATGGGAGCTTTGCCACCAATTTCAGTGGGAACAGGATGGGGCTTTACTGTTGTTCCTGCAGTGAATTGGTGCTCAAGCCCATCCCCTGCCAAGCTGTGGCTTTGCCGTTCCTACAGCTCTCATGTGGGTTTTTTTTTTAATTGGAAACAACAACTTAATTGAATCTTGGCCTGCGGTGCTGGCACAGCCTGACCAGACCAGGTGGGGCTGCTCCACCAGAGGCTCGTGAAATATCAAACACAAGAGGGGCCACATGACAGCAGCTTTGCCTTCTTTGCTTGGTTTTCTGCCTGGAATTCCATTTGAAAAATGCCTGGAGACCCACTGGGCGCTGCTTAGATGCAACTCCTGTCCCGTGCTGACCCACCACCACCACAAGCTTCAGCCTCCTGCACCTCTGCACAGCTGTGTCCTCCTGGACCACAGCTCCTGAGACCTGCAGGAAGTTGGGTCCGTCCTCCCCAGCCGTAGGGACCTCTCCACACCAGGCAAGTTAAGGAAGAGCAGCTGCCTTAGATTCCACCTCCCAACAGAGAGACCTCCCCAGGGGCCGGATCAGACCTTCAGGAGGCTGTACCACCTTCCAGCAGCACCTGTCCTTTGAAGAACCCTGCTAGGGCGAGACTAAATTTCAATTTGAAACCAGGACCAACAGCCCGTTGGGAAAAAGAGCTTGGAACCCCTTCAGAGAGAAATCCTAGGGAAAAGGTGAGGCGCAAAGGGACCGCTATGTTCTCACTCAACGGGGCGCCTTCGCAAGGCATTGCTCTCGCTGTTGCTTGGAATACCAAGCATCTGAGTCTCTTAAAAGCTTCCCTCTGTTTTTTATTTACGTGTGACTGAGTCTGTGTGCCTGAAAACCAGATTGGAAGATCATTAATCTGGGACAAGAAAGCGCCAGACTCATAGAATGCTGTCCCTCCCTGTTGTCAATCCTCGCCGACCCCAACCTACGCAACGACTGACGCTCTGGAGCGGGATTGTACCGGCCTGGAAAGCCTCTCTTTTCCATCAGGGATGCCAAATCTGCGGTGTGGCTCGATGATCCAAGTTGACACCGGCCATGAGAACAATTCCATTTCCTCCCCGCTGGTCACTTCCATGAGTGCCAAGTTCTGGGCAACACAATGTTCGGCATTTCCAGCAAACCGCTCCGTGATCTCATTTGCGTCGCCAGATTTATTTATTTTAAAATGCCTTTTTTTTTTTTTTTTTCTTGCGGCCATACATTTTAGATTAAAAAATAATAATCATGCAATCTCGCAGGAAATTGGGCTTTCAAAATCGGGACGCAAGGAAGTATGGTCCAGTGGAGATTTGATCAGGCAGATTTTACAGCCCTGCGGCTTGTTGGATACCCTTTTTCATTAAGATTAGTTTCAGTTTCTGGCCCCTGTTCTCCCATCACGAGTCAGTTTTTTTTTACCCAATGCCTTTTCAAGGGAACTACAAACTCAACAGCCAGTTATTAATTTCACTGGTGAATGCACAGTCCTCATCGAGCTTCGATTCTGATTTAAAGTGGTTTCTGAGTGAGGATATTACAGCCCCAAGGAGAGCTATCGACTGCTCCATTCCTACACGCAGGAGGTCTGAACATTGTCAGTGAAGTTGCTCAGAGAGCTTTCAATCCCCTCTTTCAGAACAAAAAGGATTTGGGTTGAGCCTGAGAATCTGAATGCAGAAGGACCTTGGCATACTGGATCTCTGTCGGCATTTCCAAGCCTAGATGGCAATGCCCTTTTATCAGCTGGAAGGAGGGACAATGCCACTCACTCCTGGAAATGACACAATATTTGTATCCAGAAACTTGGACAAGTGTGGTGGAAGCTACTGGGAAGTTCTGCTTTGCGGGTGGAAAATGGTTAAAACTTCCCTCAGCTTCCTGTCAGCTCCATCCATTGAGTCCTACCAGTTCAGAGGGGCTCAACAGCCTCTGCAAACCCGCAAAAAGCACCAATAAAATCTTTAATAAAGAAAACGTTTTGGAAAGCAAATTTGACCAGGCCCTCTCCAAATGAAGGGACTACACTCAAGCCTTGGAAATTCTTCCTCTGTGCTGTACAGATGCCCTCTCACTGACCCATAACTTCATTTAACTCTCCTCAAGAGGAAGAAAGGAATCCCTGCTAAAATTATTAGCTTGCACAAAGAATATTTGCTTTGAGGGGAAGGCCAGCACACGTGCTTGGCTTTCTCAAAGGACTTCCATGACCACAGCACAAACTCTGGGCTCTCACAGCCAGGAGATTCCTTTTTTTTCCCCCAAAGGAAACACACATTAGTACCCCATAACCCTCCATGGAGGTGCCCCAGCACACGGACATCCCTTCGTGGTCATGCTTTGGATTTTGGTGTCCCTTGACCCCAAAGTGCCTTTACTTCCGTAGGCACAAAGCACAGGGTGTTTGGTGGGTAGCAAAGACATCCAACAGCTCACAACCCCTTTTGCAGCTGCCTGCCCACCCCCAAAAAGAGCATCACAAAGTGGGAGATTCAGTCCTGAAACGCAGCCCAGGGGCTGGAACCCCATGGCAGCCTCAGAACACAACATCTGCCCTCGCCTTCTGAGGGGAAAACCAAACCAGAGCGAGTTTGCGCAACGCGTAATCGAACCCAGTTGTTCTCCAAGGCAGGAGGAAGATGTTCGTGCCGTCCTCTGAGCATCCATCCCGGGCTCTGTGTCCCCAGACTCCACCCAGCGTGATTTGTTCAGATCTGGGTCATGTTTTTGGTGTGTTTCCCCCTCATGGAGGTTTTCTAACCATAAGGGTTGCAAAGAGTACAGGAATATTAAGAGCAGTTGACAGAAGAGCTCTCGGGGGGACGCAGTGCACAGGCCCTCAGGATAATGCACATCTCCTATTGTCATAATTATTAGGACTTTCATTAAAGTGGAGGAGATGAGTTATCCAGGAGGGGAGGAGAGCCTGAAATCATGCATACCTTTTTTATGAGGCCCAATACAGGCTGTGGCCCGAGTCAAAGCTCTCAGACAGCCCAACTCATCAAATACAGGGGCCGCAGTGGAAGGAGACCCACGAGTTATTTGATAAAATGCCACACTGCGAGATATCACAGCCTCGGACACGGCACTTCAAACCTAATCCCAGTTATGGCTCTTACACAGAGTTGATGCATACTCAGAGTGTGGTGAGGCCCTGGCACAGGGTGCCCAGAGCAGCTGTGGCTGCCCCTGGATCCCTGGCAGTGTCCAAGGCCAGGCTGGATGGGTCTTGGAGCACCCTGGGATAGTGGAAGGTGTCCCTGCCCATGGCAGGATGTTGGAACAAGGAGGTCTTTAAGATCTCTTCCAACGCAAACCATTCTAGGATCCTATGGTCTCAGGCCACGTTCAACTTGTTATTCCAGCTCACAACATGCTAGAAAGTAGATAAGTTTTCTTTTTGATCAAGAGCAGATCCAAAGCCCCCTCAGCTCCTCATTTCCCCACAGCCAGGAGGAAATTCAGGGCAATTTTCCCTTGCAAGACAACACTCTGCACCATGACCTCAGTTCAGATATTGCCCCCCAAACCTGAACACTTTTTAGCTGGTGTATCTGTTGCACTAAATAAACCCCACGGCTGCTGAAATGAGAGCACCAAGCACCCCAAAGCCACTCCGCTTTGCTGCTGCTGCTGGAATTTGCAGGCATGCAGGAGTGGGAGCAGTGACTCATGCCTGCTGCTGGCACAGCCGGAGGGAGGGGACCTTTGGCAGCAACAGGAATCGGGGTAGGCAGCAGGAACATCTGCTGGTGGCTGAAGCAGGCACAGCAAACCCGTAACCTGTCACACTGTGAGGAACGCACGGATTCCCCAGACTGCTTCCATGTCCATTCCAAGGAGTGCTGTTTCAGTCTGTCACATCACCCAGCCAACACGGGGACAAAGTGTTCCTGTTTCCTGCTAGAGCCACACGGAAGCTGGAATGACCACATAGGTTTCCACTGCACCTTTGCATCATAATTCAGACCAAAAAATCGTTTGGGGAACCCACAGGTTCCCCAAATGCAAGATATTCATTCACACTGTTGTTGTCTCAGGTATCACAAAACCACAGAATCCCAGAATGGTTTGGGTTGGAAGGATCTTAAAGGTCATCTCATTCCCCCCCCTGCCATGGGCAGGGACACCTTCCACTATCCCAGGTTGCTCCAATCCCCGTCCAACCTGGCCTTGGGCACTGCCAGGGATCCAGGGGCAGCCACAGCTGCTCTGGGCACCCTGTGCCAGGGCCTCCCCACCCTCCCAGGGAACAATTCCTTCCCAATATCCCATCCATCCCTGCCCTCTGGCAGTGGGAAGCCACTCTCTCTTGTCCTATCACTAAAAAGTGCCTCTCCAGGCTTCCCATGGCCCCTTCAGGCACTGAGCCTTCTCCCTTCTCCCCAGCGCTCTGTGAGCACCATCGTCCCCAAAGCAGCTTCCTCCAGCTTCAAAATGTTCCTCACCCCAGCGTGTTCCTGGCAGCTCCACACACAGAGCTCACACACAGGCCACTGGCCTCGAGCAAGACACGGTGTCACCTCCAGGGCTGCGTCCATCCCACGTTCTTCAGCTCTGGGGTGAAACCTCTCGGAATTGGCAACAATAGAGAGAAGAAACATATTAATCTTCCTGATCCATCTTCCTCTAATCCGCCAAGGAGTGTCCCACAGCTTGTGACTGATGGCTTCTTACCCAGTCCTCCCAGAACACATTAATCACTTTAAGACACATTAAAGCTTTCTAGTGAAGAACAAACCACAGCTGTTAAGAAGAAGCAAATGCTGGGCTCGCTTGCGTGGGCACGTCACGCTGCCCAGTGGGGGAACTGCCCGTTCTGATGCATATAATGGACATTAATTAGCACAAACAGAAGGTCTGTCATGACATTTATTTACGACTAATTTAAGATTTTCATTGTTTGATGCATTTGAGACAGGATGCACTCGGTGAAAGCTCTGCTGAAATGAGCTGGTAACTTGAATTTCCCCAAAATACTAACCCCACATTCCTTATCTGCAACTGTCTCAGCTGCCTACAGCAGATTTGGCCATGGACTGTAGAGATACCTGTGCTTGCCTCAGCAAAGGTGAGGTCGTGACTACATGACCCGAGGAAAGGGAATGCCAGGAGGACTTGGGCACAGGACCTGTGTGAAAAAGTTATAGGGTGAAAAATTATAGGGAGCCATACTAAGTGCTTCAGCCAAGTAAAAGGCAAAGAGGAAGCCAGAACATGGGGACAGACTGTGGAGTCCCAGACACCAGCAGAAACAGGGGAAAAACCACTTTGAATATTAGGAAATGTCTTCTGCTAGTAAGGATAGGAAATAACTCTTTGAGGCTTCCTAGATTCGTCAGCTAAAATCAGCATAATAATTTCTTCTCATTCTGCCCCCCAAACCTTCTCTACCACCTGTGGGCTCTACACAAACACATCCTTCTGCAGAAAAAAGCCCCAAACGACTGCCCTAGAAGTCAAAGTGGTTAGAGAAGTATAAATCCCTGCACATGTGGATGAGGTAGTTCTGCCGTGCTCCTCTTAGAACCTGTTCATCACCCATTTTTTGGCCCATCGAAATCACCATGCAAAGGGGGCAAATGAACCTGGCCACGGAGTGCCTGCAGCTCTCCTTCAGGATTCCCAAGGAAGGCTCGTGCTTGGTCACGCAGAGGTCACATGAAGAGCCAGGTTTTCCATTTCTGCCTGTTCGTGTGTGTGAGGACATGGGGACGTTTATTCCCTTCCTTTGTGGGTTTCGCTGGTATTTCCACCAGAAAGGACCATGCTTTGGAGGCTGGGTATGTTCCTTAAGAACTGGGGGTGATTCCAGAGTGCAATTACACTATTAGTCCAAATAAAGCATGACATGTCCTGCTACAGCACATCTAGAAGGAATTTTTACATCGTTCTTAAGACTCCAGAGTCACTTCAGCCCAGTGAAGGCAGCCAGTCGCTCTGGAATACCAGCTGCTCAGAAGAACAAAGACTAGCTAAAAGAACAAAGTGTTTAAACCCTCATTTTTTTTCCCCAAGAAGTGACTTTCCTTTGTCTTGCTTCGCTGCTTTTCAGTGAGCTGAACAGATTAAGTTACTGCACCATGAGCAACAGCTGAGTTACGATCACGAACATGCCTTCCTTTGGTGAACTTGTCGAGAAAATGAATTCCGTTTCTCCACATACCTGAGGAGCAAAAGCACTTGTGGAGAGGAATCTCTCCCACAGGGAACCCTTGTGTACTTTGCAGTAGTATTTTATTAAGAGCTGGAGAGTTCAAGGGTCTCACAAATGTAAGTTTTCAATTAGCTTTCCATTGTGTCCCAAACAGTCCCTAAATACTCAACTAAACTTTAATCCAATCACTTGATTCGACTCCAAGCATGATTTATCTTTTAATCATCATCTGCTCAATGAGGGGGGAAAAGAAAGCAAACTTGTTCTTGGCCCATCATGACTCATACATGATTTTACTGCCATCACAGTTGTGTTTTCCTTTTGGCTGATGTCTTGGCAAGTGCAAGCACTGCCTTTGGCTTTCTATTTAGGTATGATCTTTCCTGCTCATCTCCCCACCTCCCAAAATGCTGAACAGCACTGGATGTTTGTCCTTTATACTTTTTCCCACCGAGGCATGTGATTTTTTTTTTATTTTTTTGATTTTTTTTTTGCCATCTCTCGACATTGCATTAATCAGAAGTGTCTGCTATTTGACCCACACTCAAAAACACAAATCATGCCTTGAAAAGGGGCTCACTCTTTTAAACAAACAGCGTTTTCCTGGAAGGACATATCACGCAGAGAGCGCTACACCACGACACGAAGCAGCCAGGACCTTCTGGGCACTTACCAAGAGCTCAGCTCTGGAGCTGGGGCGAGCCTGGTGGGATTTAATCCTTCCTCCACATGCCGGTGGTGCCTCAGTTTCTCCATCTGGGAATGAGGTTTTCAATGCAGCGTTTTTGAAGTATTATTCTCCATTTCAGGGGTTCTCCCTAAGAGCAGGATGTCCCATGGCCCCTCTGGGCCAGTGACACTGGTCCACGACCCTCTCACCAGCAACACCCCAGCCACGCTCAGTGCATCTCTCCAGCAAAAATGAGGAATGAAATGGAGCCAAGCTTTGCCCAGGAATGCCAGGAGCTGCCGAGCCTTTGAGGTCTGGAAGTGTTGCACAACATCTCCCCATGCTCTGTTATTCCTGTCAGTGGCTCGTGGAGCTCGCAGCTCCGGTTTCCAAAAGCTGCTCTCATCACAGTTCACCCAGAGCTCCCCAGAGCACATGGGTTCCTCCAGAGATTTCCCATATAAGCCTCCCTCACTACCTCTAGAAATCTGAAATTCCTTGAAGACTGACTCAAATGTCAGTGCCAGACTAATAGGTTTTGATCGTCCTCTCCGAGTGCCAAGTTTTGAAGCAGAAGATTGCATGAAAATCTCAAGTTTCTTCTTTTTTTCCCCCTCTTTTTTTTCAGTGGGAAAACCAGAGCACATAACCCTGAAGACAAGCAGCCTTCCCCAAATGCACTCGGATGGAAAAGAGAGGAAGCTTTTTCAAGCTAACATCGTCACCTAATCGACCAGTTCTGCTCGGCATTAAAAGATACTTCTCCACGAATTTCACAGGAGCAGCCATGCTGTGCCTGGCCGGGAATTCCACACTTTCCCAGCACTGGATGCTCACGGAAAGAGCACAGGAATCTGCTGATAATTTCCCTGGCATATCCCTTCAGCCTCCACCAACCAATTTAGGGATTTTTGGAGCTGTGGCCGCTTCATGCTGTGGTTGCAACTATTGATCATGGAGAGGTGAGGCTGGCCTCTTTTCCCAGGGAAATATCAATAGGACAAGGGAAAAAGCCCTCGAGTTATGGCAGGGGAGATTCAAGGGTGCGTAGGAGGAAAAATTTCTTCACTGAAGGAGTGGCCAAGCATTGGAACAGGCTGCTCAGGGAAGTGGTGGAGCCGCCATCCGTGGAAGCGTTCAGAAAACAGGGAAACGTGGCACTTTGTGGTATGGTTTAGTGGACATGGGGTGTTCAGCCAAAGGTCGGAGGTGATAATCTCGGAGGGCTTTTCCAACCTTTAAGATTCCCTGACTCTCTTTGGAATGTCAGGGCTTCTTGCCACATGGATAACCCCAGGGAGCAAAGGAGGCATGCACAGGGGTGGAGAAAGAATCAGGCATTAGCAGGCACTCCCATGCCCAAAACCTTAGTAAATAAACGTGCTTAGGTTCTTGTTGAATAAAGACAGGAAAAAAGTGCCTGCCACGTCTCCAGATCCTTTGGTGGCTGTCCCCAAGACTCTGGTCCCCCCCTCATGGCTGTGACACGTGTCTGTCGGTGAGCACTGGCTCCTCTTTGATCCAGCAGTGACCTGCCAGCTGGAAAAAGGAGAAAACACTGAAAAATACAGTGGGATCATCATCCCTGAGCATCCCATGGTGTGGGTCACCCCAAACTTCCCAGGCAGGGCATGCTGGCGTGGGGTCCAACTCCAGAGTTGTGTCCTCACCAACTATACTCGATCAATAGCCCATCCAAGTGGTTCAGAAGTTGCTTTAAGACTGAATCTTTACATTTTCCATAGGGTACAGCAGGACCCTCACAGTCCTTCAGTTGCCCCCATCTGCTCCTTTCTTTGTCCGGATTTGGGATGAGGTTTTCTCTTCCAGATGAGTTTGTCGTCATGGCTGGCACCCGAGCTCATTCCCAGATTTCTGATTTTTGTCTCTTCATCTTGAAAAGACTTTTCTGCAACACAAAAAAAATCCCAAAGCAACCCAACCCTCCCCTCTGTGCCCAGCACAGCATCACCATAACCCGGTGTGACAGCTCTCCGTGAGAAACAGGCTTGGGGTGTGCTCCGTCCTGCCACCGCGCCCACGGAGCCAACCAAGGCACGGAATCGCATCCAAAGCACTTCCAAGGTGGCTGGAAAAAGCCAGGAAGAGCCACCTTCCAGATGGAGAGTGGGGCTGAGGCCTCTCACGCAGGCAGGCAGCTTTTCCCAAGCCGTTGCTCCAGGTTTTTAGTGGGAACATGTGCTGGCTTCCCATGAAGCAGCAGCAGCTGCCAGTCAAGCAGCCACCACTCTGTAAAGCTGCCCGGGGGACTCTGCTTGCAAAGCCGGGGTCTCCAGGCGGGTTTATGAGGTGCCACCTGCGGGATTTACAATTCCCAGGCACGGCTGTGCAGGTGCAGCCGAGCAGGGATGGGGGAGCTGGGGAAGGGGTCCCAGCCCAGCCACAGCCCGGGTTTCAGGCTCTGCTCTCTGGGTGCACAGCAGGAGCCTCGGGCTCCAAAATCCCACAAAAGTGGCACATTAGTGGGAAAGATCACGGGATTTGTGGCGGGGCTGCAAGCTGGAGCTTGCACAGGTCTCTGTCTCATCCTTTTGGCTGTTCCCAGCTGTGTCTCCTCTGCATCAGCTCTCTCCTTAGGGAAAGCAGGAAGACTAAGGAAAAAAGCCCTGGAACAGGTATGGGAGGCAGAGGGTTGGGGTTTTTTCCCTGTAATTTTATTTTTCATTGAGTAATGATGACAAAACCCACAGATATTCAGGATTTCTTGTACCCAAAGAAAGGGCTCCAGGGGCAGGTAACCCACTTCCATAAAAAGTGTACAAGCACCTTGCAGAAAACATATTTTCTACAGTGGTTTTGCAGAGGCAACCCAAACCCTCTGGGAAGGAGGTACCTAAAGTCACCACTCAGGGATATCCAAATAAACCCACTAAGAACAGCATCAAATGCCACACGAATGACAAATTTTCTTCTCCCTAGAGATACTTGTCATTGGATGTGGAGACAGGGTTACTGGTGGGAATTGTCTGCAATCCCAGCCTCATGTTAACATTGCGGGGGGATGTTTCAGATGGTTCAAGAATTATGGAATCATGGAATGGTTTGGGTTGGAAGGGATCTGAAAGCTCATCTCGTTCCACCCCCCTGCCGTGGGCAGGGACACTTTCCACTGTCCCAGGCTGCTCCAAGCCCTGTCCAGCCCGGCCTTGGACACTGCCAGGGATCCAGGGGCAGCCACAGCTTCTGTGGGCAAGCAGCTTTGCCAAGGCCATTCCACAAGGAACACCACTTCCCTCCAGGAGCTCCATGAGCACTTCCATGCCCCTTGAGATCCAAGCATAGGCTGATGTGTCCCAAAAATGGCCATTCCCTCACAGAAGCAGTCACAGAGCAGTGACTTGGATAAGGAATCACTTGGCAGCAAGAGCCCAGAGGTCATCCCCCGAACTCGTAAAAGGCTCTGGGAGAAAGGGGAAACCACCAGTGAGTGTTTTTATGAGAGAAAATACCTTCCTTCTCCTGGAGACTGGGTTTAATTTTCTGCAGCTCTGCAAAGGCCCTGCAGAAAGGTTAAAGGGACTGTGTTCGCTTTTAAACACCAAAGGCATTTAAAGCAGAGACTACCTTGACTAGTTTATACTAAATTTGAAATAAATCAAAGTTATATTAACAACCACTCACCAGTCTCTTCCTCCTCAGTCTCTGACATCTGAGGTTTCTACCCCGTGAATCATAAAGGTCCTGTTACCTTCTTCGCTTAAATCAACATCCTGCGAAGTTTCACTTCTCAATTCTTGGAGCATCCCAGAAATAGCCATTAGCCCTTTGAAATCTTCTTGCCCTGGAAATCCTTGCTCTGCTTCTCATTATGCCCGTACATTCGCAATCGATTTAGGTTCAAGAGCAGCACATTCCACTGTTAAATGATAATATTTGCACTTTTCTTGCCCCCAGCTCTCCCCAAACCACGTGCCCAGCAATTCAGGTGTCCCAGGCCTGGCATGTGGCTCCAGAGGAGCTCCAGGAGCTTGGTGTCAACCCTCTGGCTGGGACCTCCACCAGCTGGTTCCTGGAGATCCCTCTGCAGCTGCGTTTTGGCAGTGCCTTCACTCACACGTGCTGAGGGAGCCACGCCACCACGAGCTGCACCGTTGCACCTGGATAAAGTGTTCCCCAGGATGTTTTGGCATCTTTCATCTGCTCTTCCCTGCTCATCTGGGCCCCAATTCCCAGCTCTGAGGATGAGCTGCACAGTGTAACGTTGGATTAGCAGCTATGACATGATGGACTTGTGCTTTGGAGTCATCCCACTTGAAAGTGAAGCATCTGGTCCTTTCTCCATCTGTTCTTTGTCGAGGCCAAGGGCTGACTCCCTTTATTAAGCAATTAAAGATGATGGAAACGTATTCAAGTTAAATTCCCAGCAAAAAAAAAAAAAAAAGGCAGAAAATATTAATAATAATTATCAGTTTTGTCATTGGGAAGGTTCCCCAAGCTGAGTCTGAAATCAGGCAAATGGGACAAGAAGGGGAGGGAAAAATCTACTTCCAAAACAACCTCAGGTGACCCATTTATCTTCGAGATCCAGGTACAGGGTAACAGCTTCCAGCTCCTAAGGCACGGGAAAGAAAAAAAAACCTGCAGTGGAAATATTCCCTGAAAGCAAGTTTGTACCCAAAATTCCATGAAATCACAGAGTTTGCTGTGTGTGGACTCGTGTAGACAGCAGAGGAAGGGGGACAAGGCTGAGGAAGGCATTCCCAGCATGAATATTAAGATTTTTAAAGGCAGATGTGGATACCTAGACCTGGAAAATCCAAACCCAAACAATGATGGCTCCATTGCCTCCCACAGACCCAGGGCAGAGTTTCTGACTCAGGAATTTGCTTTCATCAGACCCTACTGATTAAAAATGACCAGCAGTCAAATGTTATTTCTGGATCCCGCTGGAGCTGGAGGGTTTTGGGAGAAAACAGCAGTTGAGCAGCTCTTGAAATTGCAACAAGGCATCACAAGCAACAGCACCCCTGCTCAGGATGGTGCACCCCTGCTCCCTCAATCCCTTTGGGATCCTCCTTCACCAACAACTTCCAGACAGGTGAAAAATTAGCCCAATTATCTGCGCATTCCCTCCCTCTCTGATGAGCAGAGCTGCAGAAACCCTGGCAGTGCAGCAGGTCTGGAGTTGTGGTGAGGGCTGCTCCTGTGAGGGATGGGAACCTCGTCTTCTCTCCGGAGACCTGACCTCTTTCACAGCCGGCTTTCCAAGGGGAAACCTTTTCTTATTTTCTCTTTCTTCCCCTCCCCTTCCCCCTCCTGCTTTGTCCAGAGTCTCTCCAAGCGAGCCAAATTCCCCTTGAACATGCTAAAAGTAGGCTTGCTGGAACATCTGCTCGGCATCTGTGGAGCCAGACATATCCCCAGGCAACACTGTTAGCGGTGATGGATCTGGGAGGGAACGTGGAGCGCTGGAGAAGCATCTGCTCAGAGAGAGGAACCCAGCACACAAAACTCACCGGGTTATCTGCTGAGCCTCCTGGTCTCTGCCCCTTGCTCCCAGTGGACAGTTGTCTCCTCCAGAGCACTTCCCGGGAGCAGAGCTGCTGTTCTCTTCCCAGTCTGGTGTTTTCAAACGTCTTCTGCTTGTGCCAAATGAGCACCACCAAGTGCTCAGCTCCGCAGCGACTGGGGAGCTGGGGAAGTGTCTGGAAGAGAACCTGGAGTGAGTGGTTTCTTCTGGGAGCATTGCTTGGACAGGACACTGGGAAATACAGCTGGGGTGACGGCTGGATTTGGTGAACTCAAAGGTCTTTTCCAGCCTTAATGACTTCAAAGAAACCATTGCAGAGCGAACTCCACATTGATCACTCCGAGTTCAAGCCTCAGCTCTGCCACCTCCGACTGTGGCCACTCCTGCATCCATCCCCCCCTTCCCTGTTCCTTGTTGGGATTCAGCTGGAGCAGAAGCTGTCAGTCACGGTGAACTTTCAGTACCCCAAAATTCTGTTCTTTGGCACACTGGCATCAGAACAAACTATTTACTTTGTACAAAACCAGCACAAAATTCACGCCCTGAGCTGACCAGCGGAAGCGAGACAAACTCTCACTGTTTAACAGCTATTTGTCCTCTATTGTCCAACCGCAACGATTCTGCGATTGTCACACTCGGCATTTTCCCTTCTCACGCAGATTTACAGTTAATGGATTTCCTGTTTAATTTGCACAACAAGGAGAACAAAGGCAGTCCTAATGTTTCCTAAACTGTCACCTTCTCACAGCTACTCTGCAAAAACCTCTCCTGCAGCCTGTTTTCTGCTGCCTTCAGCTTTCCGGGGCAGGCAGAATTGCCACAAGGGAAAATGCAAGGTTGCTAGGAAGAGACCTTGATGGCCTGTGCCTTATCCTAAAGTCAATCCCTCTGCACCCTAAGACACTGTTAGATGGAGAACCAGAGAATCCTTTGGGAGCCACGGAAAATGCAGGTCGTTTTCTGCTCTCTGGCTCTTTACCTGAAGCTGTTGAGCTTTGTCCCATCGGGAATCTGCCTGTGGCTCACAAACTTCACAGATGTCTCTTAAAACTTCACCACACAGCAGCAGGACCGGAGTCTGTGCACAAAGTCAAGCAGGTGATTAAGTTCTTTAAGACATGTTTCAGGAAAAGCATCTAGGCTTGCTCTAACTTTAAACATGATTCCTTTCCATTAACTCAAGTCCTTGAAAATACAACTTAAACTATTTCTGAATGAATTTAGACATTGGCTGAAGTGTTTTGGAAATAGAAGAGAATGAAGCACACATTCTACCTTATGTACCTGCCCTAAAGCTCTGCTGGTGCTCGACACCTTCCAGCCCATCCCTGCCATGCTGGATACCTGCTGCTCTCCCAGTTTCCGAAGGTGTGGCCCACCTGCTCCACCACTCCAGGGCTGCCCCCAGTGTGGTTTCACAGCTGCTGTTGTTTCCTGGTGTGAGACAGAGCACGGAATGTCCGCGGAGCAAACGTGGGACTCAGGTGTAAACGGGAAACGCAGCAACCAAAGGAGGTGGTGTCAGCTCACTTAATGAGGTACCAGTGTGTCCCAATTTTCCACAGCAGTGCATCCCACACCTTCCCTCTCCAGAGGAGCAGAAGATGCCTCTGGCTCATGCTGTCGAACACAGAACCATGTGTTTGTGACAGCAATATAATAGGATTTTGTTTGCCTGGCCACAGGGAGACTCTGGGGCTATTAACACTTCACCAAAAAGATAAAGGACTGTTTTGTTCCTTCCTCCAACCACTCCTCACCAAACAAAATCCCTCTGTGAACCTCCTCTAAACAGCAAGTGGAGAGACTGGACTTGTGGAAGGGCTCAATAACTGCTTCAATGGATTTTCCAGGAGAAAGTCAATGGGAATCTCATTCTGCCTTGGATTCATTCATAATGTTTTGTAGTGGACAGCTAATAAAAAGGGAGGCATGTGTACTAATTAGTTTGGAGAGGAGAAGAGGAGCCATGAAGTATTTCCTGCTGAGAAGACACGAAGTATTTAAATCCCGAGTCCCACCTGGATCTGCAACCGTGGAAAATTTTCCCATCATCTTCCTGAAGCACACAACCAGAACTCCCTGCCCGCGTTGGAAATTAGAATCCCATATTCTCGATAAACCAGTTTAACCTGAAGTTGTGAGAATTCCTTGAGCTTGGTGGGCCAGGGCATGGAGGAACTCTGCTACAACTTTGAGCAGGGAGACCCCACTCCGGGATCCCTCCTCTGGGAGCCGGCAGATCCCGATACCCAGCTGGAGAACTTCCTCCTGGAGTGCCTGGCAGAGCCCTCCTGGCCGGGGCCAGGGGGTGCTGAGCTGGACGAGTCCCCCGTCCCAACAGGGTCCCCTGGGAGGCCCCGGCAGCGCGGCGCCGCCAACCTCCGCGAGCGCAGGCGGATGCTCAGCATCAACTCGGCCTTCGACGAGCTCCGCTGCCACGTGCCCACCTTCCCCTACGAGAAGCGCCTGTCCAAGATCGACACGCTCCGCCTGGCCATCGCCTACATCGCCCTCCTCGGGGACATCCTCCTGTCCGGCTGTGAGCCCAAAGCCTACGTGGAGCAGTGCCTGAGGAGCGGCCTCCAAAGCCCCCAGCGGGCGGCCTGGAATACGAGCGGTGAGCGAGGGGTGGGCGGTGTTTGGGGGAGCAGAGCGACGCTTGGGCGTGCACGGGGCAAGTTTCCTTTGGGCAGCCACGTGTCACATCCCAATAGCTCCGAAGCAGCACAGAAATGACCTTCAAAAAGAGGAAATCCAAACTAAAGTTGCAGCAGAAAATCGTAATTCACCCTCTTCCCCAACTTTCTTTTAAGGAGGGTCTTTTTATTTAAAAAATTGAACAAATAATGCCCCCCTGCCCCCCCCCTCTCCAAGCAACATGCTAAGGAAATGGTTCCTTTCAGAAAGATGGAAGATTTTTATTCTCAGAATATATTTTTAGACTTTTTTGTTCAATTCTGTGCGAAATTGTTCTTTTCTGGTGGAGCCTGTAGAGATTTTCTATGTTTTCTTCAGAAGTTTTCTTTAGCTTGTGCTTGGCTGAGAAAAACCCCTGGTTTTGGACACAAACAGCATGTAATTTCTTAAAATACAGATGTTCCACTAACCCAGAGTCTCTCAGAGGTTATGGTTCAACACATGAACCAGGATACACGAGACAGAGCATTCAAATTTCAAGCTATTTTCAAAATATGGGGAAGTAAATGCCTATTTGCAATTTATAATCTTATATAATTATATCTATTTTAAAGCGAAGGGCTGTTATTCTGTTTTCTGTTCGGTTTGTACTTAATCCCTGACTTAGGTGGGATGAATTTAGGCCTTTCTTCCTCCAGAATATATTTTTCATTGGGCCACTGTGTAGGGAAGATGGGAAATTGCCCGAAATGCCCAACACAGGGCCTCAACCTCAGAAAGCAACAGGTTTTATGTGACTTAGGGCAGGGAGGAGCAGGGGGGTGGTTCAGTAGTTCGTGGCACTTTGCATTTTAAGTTAATGAATCCCCTTTCCAACTCTGTTCCTTTGCTGTGTAAGTTCCTTTGGATCTTGGAAAGGGGCCTTCAAAACGAGCCTTCAAAAAGTGCAGCACGAGTAAGGAAAGAGAAAAGTCAGTCAATAAAAATATCCCTCTCTCCTGTTACGGGGAAGTGCCAAAGGGACAGTCTGCAAGGGAAAAGCAATCAGTTTACTTGAAAGGATGAGTTAATTGAGTTTTTTATTGAGTTTTTTTCCCCTTTCCTATTAATTTCCATTATCTAGATGACTGGGAAAATGACTCCTGATAAACCACTGCCCATAATTCCCTTGACTACAGAAAAAAATTGTATTTTAGTGGCCAGATTCCCCCACTTCTAACTTATTTTAAACAACACAAGTGGTTCTCATTGGGATCACCCCCTTTTGCCAGGCTTCCAGCCCTGAAGAGCTCCACTTGGACAGGTCCAAGCGAACGAGGCTCCCCTTCTGGAGAGGCTGGGTAGTTGACTTGTTGAAGGTTAATTTAAATGTTTAAATGACCGTGTTTTCCTCTCTCCCTCCTGCAGATCTGACAGCCCGCCTGTCCTGGGTGAAGTGGGATTAAGGAAAGGCCTTTTAAGGCAGCGAAACCTGAGGCCTGAAGTGCTGGGTACCAGCTGCTCAGTTCCCAGCACTGCAAGGGAGAACATGGAACCATTGTCCCAGAGCACTTTCCCTCCACATCTCCGGCACCCAGCCCCTTTCTCTGTTGATTCATCGCTCTTTAGGGCCTTCTGCTTCTCTTTCTCCCAGTTTCTCACCGCTGATAGAGCTGCTCTCACTTGGAAATAACAAAACATTAAAAAACAATCACAGCCCCAACATTTTCTCTTCCACTGGATGAGGATTATGTCCAAATCCCACATCCAGCACGTGAGAAACGAGATCATAAGAAAAAAACGAAGCAACACCTGTGGAAATCCACTGCTTGGCTTAAGATGTCCGGGGTGGTGATTGCAAAAGTCACCAGTGATTCAGAGCACAGAGACCATGAAATTCCAGGAGGTGAGACACGGCTTTGTAGGTACCCAAAATTTCTCAAGTCTTCACAGAATCCCAGAAAGGTTTGGGTGGGAAGGGACCTCAAATCTAATCCAGTCCCACTCCCTGCCATGGGCAGGGACACCTTCCACTGTCCCAGGCTGCTCCAAGCCCCAATGTCCAGCCTGGCCTTGGACACTGCCAGGGATCCAGGGGCAGCCACAGCTTCTCTGGGCACCCTGTGCCAGGGCCTGCCCACCCTCAATCTGGAACCATTCTGCCTCAATGTTCTTTGTGGTGGCATTCTGTAGCAGGAAGGATGTTTGGGCTAGAGAAGAGAAAATGTATTTATTGTTTATGATTCTCATCAGTTCATCTCACAGCTCCTATCTCTGCGAAGCAAAAGCACGTCAGGAACAGAGCTTTTGCTCTGGTTGATTGTTTTGGGGAAAGTGAAGGTGAAGAGGGGCCTTAGAGGGGGAAACTGTGGAGAATCATTTTACCTTTTCAATTTTTCTGTCGAAACAAAAAGGGGAGTTTCATCTTGAATTCAGCAATGTGTTTCAGTAAATTTAGAATAAAACATTCATTCTCAAAGTTTGACTCTTTGCTTTCTCACCCACTTAAGACACTTGGATGAATTTTTACAGGAAACAGTACCTGAAAAGGTGAAAATCTTTATTAAAAAAACACCTGAAAATGCATTCTTCTACTTTTACCTGCCTTTCTACTCTGGAAATGCTGGTCCTCCATGTCATCAAAGTGTCACAGATTAACACAAACAGGTGGACAAGGATGCCTTGGGGCTTGGTCCAGGGTGCCCAAGTGCATCCTGAAGGACATGGAACCATCCAGCCCCTCAGCCCTAAGCTCTGCAGCACCCCTGGAGCTGTCACATCGTCACCTTCCTGGTGAGCTGAGGGCTCAGTGGGACCAGAGCCAGGGCTGAGAGCTCCACACCCATCTCAGTGGCCCAAATAGCGCCCAAATAATCCCAACAGGGCTTTCCATGGGTTTTCATCAGGATCTGTATTTCTCCAAGGTCCTGCTGATGGCAACAGGGATTTGGGATTCATCCCTCCAAGCTGCTCCCAGCCAGAGCCCTCAGGTCACCCCTCACAATCATCAGGGTACAGAAAATGCCTCTCCAGGGTTGTCGTGGCTGGTGGGGGAATCACCTCCAATCAGGGCTATAAAGTCCTTCACCCCAAGCTAATTTTGGGCATCCAGAATCCCTCTCTCCATAAATCCCTCATTTCAAAGATTTGAATGTCTGCCTTCCTTTCCTCTACCCTGCAGCAGAGCTTTGTGCTGGACATGGGACAACAATGCCACGTCCTGAAACAAATATTTGCTGCAGGCACCTGGTCACAAGCAGAAATCTCTCTCCTTGCCTTTTGCTCCAGCCTAGAAATCCTGGATAATGGCCTTGGGAGCAAGCTGGATGTGTGCAGTAGCAGCAGGAAAGCACATCCATAGGAAGGTGATATTGGGGGCATCTCCCAGGTTCGGGCATTTTGCTTTTTTGGATGGACAACAAACCTGGAGATGCCACTGGTATCAAAAGCATTGCAATGACAGAGCAGGAAGAGTTGTCCTGGGACAGAGCTTTTCCTCCATGTGAGGGAGGAAGATGAAGCTGAAGGAAGGAAGATAAAGCTGAAGTCCTCCTGGGATGCAAACACCCATCACTGGTGCTGCGTGCTCAAACAGCAATGCCAGGACAGGCAGAAATATCCGCTGAGCTTCCCGCAGCCCAGTTCCACCAGCACCACCAGGGAATTCCTGCAGGATTTGCCAGCTGGGCTGGGGTCTGCAGGCTGGCAAGCTCTGCCTGCTATGGGGTCACTGCCACCTGTCCCTGCTGCTCTCAAGGAATCATCACACAAGGCAGGGCTTTGAGGGACTCAAAGCTGGAATTTGATGATGACTCCGAGCTTGGAAAAACTGCAGCAGGATATGTAAGGACTGGGGCTTGGGTTGGAGTCAAAAACAGGAATAAAATGTTCCTTTTGGGAGCTGAAACCCTGATTTTGGGCTCTTGAATCAATGAGTAGGAGCCAATACATTTATTGCCACCACTAGAACTGATGAAACTGTTTCTCCTGATTGACACCGGTGTCATTCCACCACCTTCAGCTTGATTTCTGCTGGTTGATGCTGCCTGGAGGGGACAGTCCACCTCTGCCTGCCCTCCCCAAGCTACCTGGAGTCTGCCAGGCCCTTCCAGCTGATGCTCCAGCCAAAGCTGCTAAAGCAAAGGACACTTTGTGGGTGGCGTGTTGTTAAATCATTTGGAGGCAACTGGCTGCTGAAATGGTGAGTGTGTCACAGAGTCAGGTCAGCCTCTGATGGTCCCATTAACTTCATGTAAATAAAAGCAAATCGAGAGGACAATCACTGTCTCTGGCTGAGGGAAGCCAAGCTGGCGCTGTGGCTCCCTTCCTGCTAAACCGAGCAAAAGCAAATTGGCTCTTCAGGGATTTTTTCCAGGAAAGCCATTCCTGAATAGCTCCAGGGCTGGGCACACATTTGTTCTTAAACAACCCTGCCTTTTTCTGACTGAACTTCAGCTCCTGGATGCGGACTATGAGGCAGAAAGATGAGGGGGAAATCGTCTCTGTGCAGGATATTTGCACTCTGTGCCAGCCCAGGGGAACTGCTGAGTGTGGATTTTGTGGACGTGCTCCATGCCCGCCCCTCCTCTCCCCTGCCAGCTCAGGCTCATTCCCTGGGTCACAGCTGATGGCAGATTTGTGCTCTGCTGCCAACAGGCTTGACTGGCAGCACAGTGGGATTCTCTGGCAGGGAACTGATAGTTGCCCTCATTTTTTCTGTTTCTTCATCCCACGTCCTGAACCCTGACATTTTATTCCAGGATTAAGTTGCACAAATCCTGTGACGTACACACACAGCCTGGTTGTGCAGCAGCCCATACACCCTTGCACAGATCAAGACCCCACGATGACTTTGTGAAGACCTATCCAAGGCTCCTCAGTCCATCCACACATTCCCAGAAAGGGAATCCCAGTGACCAGCCTGGTTCGAGGGTCAGGCTCCACCTTCCTGGTCTCCCTCAGCAGCACAGCACAGATCAGCTCTGCTTTTCCTCACCACCCCACAAAGCAGCAGGATCCTCTCACCAGGAGTCCCACGGCCCAGCCTCCCGTGGAAGGGTGCCAGGAGGTGCTGAGCAGTGGTACTCTCGTGCTCCAGCCCCTGAGGAGCAGCTCAGAGGCCCAAGAGCAGCAGGAGAACTGCTCATTCCAAACACGGCCCCTGCTTCCAGCCCGCCGCTCCCCTTGCCAAGAGAAGTGAGAATTATTTGTTACACCTTCCTTCTTCCAAAAGTAAACTGCTGACCCGTTCTGGAACAATGCTCCATGCTTCTCCATCAACATGGAAACCCTGGAACAAAAGGAATCACATCCCCACTGTGAGCAGTTCTCTTGAGAAGGTGTTGCTAGTTTCAAGGACAATTTGGGGGGGAAAGGACAATTTGGTTTTCTAATTTTTTTTTTTTTTTTTGGCCACAGACCCACAGCAGCAAGTTTTCATTCCTGAGCCACCTGGGGTTGTGGAAGGTGTCCCNTCTCTTGAGAAGGTGTTGCTAGTTTCAAGGACAATTTGGGGGGGAAAGGACAATTTGGTTTTCTAATTTTTTTTTTTTTTTGGCCACAGACCCACAGCAGCAAGTTTTCATTCCTGAGCCACCTGGGGTTGTGGAAGGTGTCCCTGCCCATGGCAGGGGGTTTGGGTTGCAAGGGACCTTAAAGCCCATCAATCCCACCCCCTGCCATGGGCAGGGACACCTTCCACTGTCCCAGGCTGCTCCCAGCCCCAATGTCCAGCCTGGCCTTGGACACTGCCAGGGATCCAGGGGCAGCCACAGCTTCTCTGGGCACCCTGTGCCAGGGCCTCCCCACCCTCCCAGGGAAGGGATGGAATGGGAATACTTGGGAACATTGCAGCTCCCAGGTATTCTTCTCCTTCATTTCCTTCCTGTTGCAGAGAAGAATGAAGTTCCTCTGTTCCTCTCATGCCCAAAATCCCTCTCCTGGAGAGTGCTACCCCCACGGTGTGCCCTCAGGTGGGATGGCTGGGACTTCATCATACCCTTCATTCACCTTCAAACCCAGTGATGGATTTTGGGCAGGATTTCCTGGGCCGTGGGCCATGCTCTCCATGGGCACAGGATATATCCCAGGAAGCTTGCCCAGGGAATCAATCAGCAGGAGGAGCTTACAGCAGCCTGAGGGCTGCTGTCCCGTGGCAGAAGAGGGGTCAGACCCAGGAGGGAAGCAATGAACCCGTTCCCTGCGTGGATCCGGCCATCCCTGTGCCCCGGAGCAGGACAGCCCCTTTGCACAGGTGGGAAAAGAGGCAGGGGTGGCTTTCCAGAGCGGGTTCAGCACCCTAAAAGCCTTGTGGGCGTCCCCTTGCAGCAACCCAGCTCTGCTTTCCGACTGTAGCCCCTCAATAAATCCATGTGTGGGCACCCAGGAGGTTGCCCTGGGGGTCACCAGCAAGCCCCGACCCTGGGACGAGCCTTCCAAGCCACATCAGCTCCTTTTGTGGGAAAAAAAGTGTAATTTCCACCACGATGGCTAATTTTAGATGACTCCCACCCAGTCTGCTTGCTGAAGTCCGAGTGCATCTGAACAGGGAAACTCCAGCGCCAAAGCGATTCCAATCTCAGAAAGAATCCCTTGCCAGGAGAGGGGGAGAGGGGGACGGGAATAAAAGCAGATAAATGTTGTTTTGGATTCTCGGTCCAAGCCCGTCAGCGGGAGGGCGTTCGAGCTGAGGGGAATCCAGCTGCAGGCACTGCCCTCTCGTGGTCCGGGGTTAAAATCTCGCTTTTCCAGAAGCAGAGGAAGACTGCTGCCAGCATCCCCGCTCCAGCTCAGCGCCGGGAAAGCGGATCATCACCTCGGGGAGCAGCGGGAGCAGAAACATCTGCTGCGAAAACTGCATGTCAAGGGTACGCACGGCTCTCTATCCCTGCACTTAGATCGTGTTTTATGCCTCCTCACCCCAAATCCTTGGTTTTTACCCGTCTGAAGCCGTTTTTATGCAGCTTTCCATGTCCTGTTTACACACCTTGCACAGAGAAAGAGCCTGAAATATAATTTACCCTTCCAATGCCCGCCTCTGCAGCGCCTGGATGCTGTGAAATATCAGGGAAATACTTCCCTGGGGGAGCCAAGATGCCATGAGCCGGCACAAAAAGCCTCCGGGCAGAGCAGCCACTGATCCCGAGCACCCTCAGGAAGCAGCACGCCATTCCCTCTGCATCCTGCTCTCATCCTGGAAGCGCCTGCGCCGCGGCGAGATGCCTCTTTCTCTGATCCCGGTCCCGGGCATGGCTACGCCATCTCCTCCAAAAGCCCTTTCCAAAAATAATCAGGCTGAGGCAGACACCGAGCATGGAAAGTTTTAGCCCAGGCCGTTCCCCTCAGACACTGCTGTGCGCAGATGGAAACGCAGCAACGGGGAGGGCGATCCCAGGTTTTGGCTTTCTGGGGTGCGCTCACCTCGGCATCCCTGGCTCCTGGAAACGTGGGATAGGAAAAGAGGGGGTAATGAAACCTCCCACACGGAGCTCAGGAATTATTATTGATGCCTTAATTGTCCTCCTAAAAACAGAGACTAGACAGAATAAGGGAATAAAGGTGGGTATTTATTTGCAAGGCCTTCAGAGGTACCCCTGGGGAGCCAGAGGCTGCTGCCAGGATGGACCCCAAGATGGACCCCGAGTCACGAGTTCTTCACACTTTTATAGGTTTGGTTCATTTGCACATCAGGGTTAATTCTCCAATTAAAGCTTCAGTTAAGGATGTAATTTCCCCAGGCTTGCCCCCCCTTTAGAGTCTTTGGTTTACACATTTTGGGCCTAGGACGGTCTGAGTGTCCTTGGAGAGCAGGCCCGGAGAGGCTTTGTTCTGTCTGCCTGGCCTGAGAGAGCAGAAGTGAACAGGCTACAAGAAACCTCAGAGCTACACACTAAATAGTACAGAACTTGAAAAAATATAAAAGTTAAACCCTAAGGCATCATTATCAGTCGTGAAGTGACATCAGCCTGGTGGGCCTTTCCCTGCGGCCTCTCCACAGCGCTCCGCTGCCCGGCGCATTTCCCTCTCTCCTGCCTTTCCATCCACAAGTCCCAGCCACAGACAAGGCTTACCAAAACCCCATTTCCCAACCCAGGGGTGCAGCTGGCAATCCCAGAGAGGGCATTTTGCTAAATAGGAGCCCACAGAGCTGCTCAGAAGGGAGCGTGTTCCCAATCCCCCCCGCGCCGGGCCGCACACGTCCCGCGGAGCGCGCGGGAGAGGCTTCCCCAGCCCGCGGTCCCGCGGCTCCCCGGGGGACAATAAACTTATGTGAGCTGGAACAGCCATTATTGGAGGTTACAGCACCGGGGCCAGCCAGGGAGTTAATCCCAGACCTGCTTTCCAGCGAGCATCAAACTCCCCCGTTGTTCAGGTACCTGGAATTCAGGCCCGCGCTTCCCAAGGTTTTTGGCTCGCAGGCCCCCCGCGGTGAGCGGCTCTCTCCTGGTGCTGTTTGAAACACCACAGACCCCTCTAGTACTGTGTTTATTCCCCCCAGTTCCAGGATTTCCCCCTCCTGAGGAGGTGCACACCAACCCACCCCGAGCCACCAGCATATTCAAGCATTTTGGGTGGTTCAGCAAGGCAAGGCAGAATTTCCCAGCTGGGAGAAGCCTTTGCACTGATTTTTGCACATCCAGCAGGCAGATTTGCAGCGTTTAATCCCACTTTATCAGGGCAGGGAAGCACCAAAGCACATGTTTAAACATAAGCCTGGCTTATATTTAAATTAGGCAGAGCTGACATGAGGGTGCAATTAGCACAGAGGATAAACTCCCGTGTTTGGATGGATTAACACCTTACACGGAGCAGCTTATCAGTTTTCCTTTCTGGAATACACGCTGCTCTCTGAAATCAACCTTTCCCAGGAAGGCGATTCCGTATTATCAGTGTGTTTCCAACAGACACTATCCCACTCTCCTTCTCACACCACAGGCTAGGATTTCTGCCGCGTCCTGACAGGAATTTCAGGCTCAGAAACATTACACGGCCCCAGCAGAATGATGGATCTGCTTCCAGGGGGCGAAAAACCCCCGAGCCAAACAAAAACCAGGAAAAAGAAAAAGCCCTTTCGACAACTCGATTTTCCTTTTTCCACGTTATATTTTTCTCCCGGCTCTTACATCTTTGTGAAGCGTTCCCGGTGCTGCTCTTCCGCAGCCAAGCCGTTCTCCTTGGGGTAAAACATCGGGAAAACACGCGACTCCGAGCCAGGGCTGGAACTCAACCGCTCTGCGAAATGAAAGTAATACGGGGTTGGTACCTTCCCAGAGAATTCACAGTGTTAAAAATCAATAATAACTTAGCAATCCCACAAAACTGCGAAATTAATTCAGTGGAAGAAGCCGGCAAAACCTTGGAGGTTTTGCTGATATTAAAAAAAAAAAAAAAAAAAAAAAAAAAAAAAAAATTCGACTTTCACGGGCTTT
>VZTI01004794.1:86324-120206 GCA_013397865.1 Struthidea cinerea
AAAATCAGAAATTATCGACTTTCAAGGTATCTTAAATAATGTGGAAGAAGAATTGCGCCCTACAAAAATAACCTGGAACATTCAAGGGGAATCTGAAGAGATCTGATCTTATTTTGAGGTTGAAACGTGCTGCCCTTAACTTTTGAGAGATTTCATAAAATTAAACACGGAAGAGCCGAGCAGCCTCTCTTCTAAAGGTGTTTAGCAGAAACAGCGAGATCAAATTCATAACAATATAAATACTGATCTTTTCCAAGCAGTAAAAAGCAGTTAAAAAACCACATTAAAAAAGCATTCAGGGAATTTGTTTTAATTCCTCGCTACCATATGAATGCAAAATAAGTACTCTGACTGCTTAAATAAATTTAAGCCCCCGAATAAATAGCAAGGCAAGTGCTTTTTTGCCTTACTTGAATTTTTTTCTTTCCATTTCTTTTGCTTTGTGATATCTGTTACCTTGCTACTTATTCCTAGCTCAAGTTCACAGCTGCAGGGAGGGCTTTTTTTTTTTATTCCTCCTTGCTTTGTGAGCAGATCAGCTCAAATCCGGAGGGGAATTTCATGGTTGTGGCTGTCTCCCAGCCTCCAGAGCTGAGGAAAAGCTGCCTAACCTCCCTTCAATAAAAAATGTGCTGGAGCGGACTGGTGCATTTCAATCTCAAACTAGAAAGTAAAACAACAAAAAAACCCCAAACCCCACATTTCATAAAATCAACCAGATGCCTTAGGAGGGCAAATATCTTATTCCTCTTTAATTAAAAGGTATAGCAAATAAAAATCTGGGTTTAATTAAACAGCAGGACTAGAAGATGTTATCTCCCCAAACCACTCTGCCGCGGCGAATTAACTTCTGCAAGTCTTATTTTTGCTTGAAACCCCCACGTATCAACCCAAACCCGGCACTCTAAAGGGGAAATTCACTCTCTATGAGAATATTTCTGTGCTCCACGACGAAGGCAGCCAGCTCCTGTATAAACCAGCAGGGGCAATGGTTTGTACTGGTTTGGGCTAAGACCAGAACGGGTCGTGCAGAGCCACTTGATGTTGACCAACACAGGCATGAACCTTCACACAGGAGCACATTTAGCCTTTGCTTTACCTGCTGAAGGATACAGGGAATTTAATTAGTGTTTAATCCATTTCTATTTTCAATCAAGACCTGCCCAGCTGTTTGCTCCGGTCCCTCCACGTTGCAACTCCCAAATTCCTTGGAAAAAACCCCCACTTTGTATCAAGGCACCCCCAAGCAGGGTTAAATCCTGGCCTTTGCTGGCACCCCAAGCCAGGGCCGAGCCTGCTCATAAAATAGTGCAGGTGTGTTTATTGTAATCATCTCTGACTAAAAAGAAACATGTTCAGGGGCTTTAAATATAATTAGCATGAGCTACACTCCTGCCTTTAATCACTACCTTGCTGGTTAATATAATCAAGAAGGTAAACAAACAAGGATTAACTCCATTAAAGTAAAAAAATATACATTCTACTGGGAAGCTCACAGAGGAATTTTGTTTTGTTCCACTGCTGCGGAGCATCATTTTACTTCAGCGTGGCAAATTATTCTTAACATAAAAACACTTGTCTTGGGAGGAGACCTCTCCTTTCCCTGCTTCCCTAAGACAGAGGCAAAAATAAAACCCCCTTTTCCGGGTTTCATATCCGATGCAAGCACTTTGCTCTTCCATGGCATCTCTCCCTACAAGACATCCGAGCGCTTAAAAATGTTTAACTGCACGTCAAATTAAAGATAGGCTTGGAGTAGCACACCTGCTGCTCTGACATTTATCGCAAACGAGATGTTGGGTATAAAACCAGGTTTCAGGCACAGGAGTCGTTGTTCCCAAACGTTCAGTCCATGACTTGTTGTAATGAGCGTGGCTGGGCCCGCTTTGATCCCAGAAAACGCCCGGGTCTGGAACTGACTTTTGCCCGCTTGGACATGGGACGGGATATTGTGAAAATGAGCTTCACCATAACACCCAGGGCTCGTTCCCCCGTGAAATAACCCCTTATTCCACCTGGGAAGCTCCGTTCAAACCGTGCCTAAACACAGGAAACGCTCTTAATCAGCAGAGATAGAGGCAGGAGGCTTTAACAGGCGGCTCGCTGCGATCCCCAAGTTTCACATTCGCAGGAGAAAGCCTGGACAAACACAGGCACGTGGCTCCAGACCTGCTGGGAAGCGAGCACATCGTGCACCTCCTCGCACACACAACGAACAGCCAAGGCTCCCTCCCTGCTTTCCTACCTCCAGCACAAAGCAGCCCTCGGGATCTTCCTCTAACAGCCGACCCCGCAGCGATGCCGGGGCAGGGGCAGCCAGCCTTGCCGGCATCTTTATTGGTCCAGGATGCGAGGTACCGGACCCACCGGCCTCCCCTCGGAGGAAAGGCACTTCTTGTGCCAGTCTCCTGGAACGTGGAGTGCCAGAGCTCAGAGGGAAATGGGAGAGCGTCACGGTAATGGGGGTGCAGTCGGGAGGGGTCCCTCTGACAATCACATCGCCGGGCTTTCCAACAGTTGTGGCTATTTTTTTTTTTTTTAATTGATTTCTCTTAAATCACATCATAGCTGTGCCAAAAAAACACCTGAGGGAAAAAAGAAGAGAGATAACCCCACAGCATTCTTCACCCGCTCGCAAATAAACACCGACATTTCCACTTAGGGAGGAGAAAAACATCAGAAAGGGAATATTCCTCCCCAGATCCTGCATTTTCGGAGCAGTGCAGGAGTCAAAGCAGGTTCAGAAGATGCACTGTGGATAGGTGGCAGCTGAAACACAAGCCTGGGAAGCGTTACTGCCGCGACTGAGCCCAGTTCCCAGGAATTATTTGATAATGCACCATTTTATTCCCTCTGAGCAGCTCCCCGAGCTCAGGGAATCTCAGTGCAGAGAGAGAAAAACCTCAGCGAGGTCCCTGCCGCCTCAGAAACGGAGCTCACGGGGTCTTTACACCCTCCACACTCAGAGAGGGATTAAGCGGGACCCTAAATAAAGCCAGACTCAAACACTTCCCTCCAGTAGGTCAGAGATGAAGTTACAACTTCAGGAATGCTTGAAAACTGCAGCTTTTGCAAGGGAAATGTCCATCAGCTTTCCTATTCTAGTGGCTGGTTAGAATGTTAATTCAAAGTCCAGGTCCAATCAGAATTCTAAGTCCAAGTCTAATCAGAATTGTAAGTCCAATTATAATTATAATTCTACGTCCAAGTCTAATCATAATTCTAAATCTAATTACAATCCTAAATCCAAGTCTAATTTTAATTCTATGTCCAAGTCTAATCAGAATTGTAAGTCCAAGTACAAATATAATTCTACATCCAAGCCTAATCAGAATTTTAAGCCTAATTAGAATTCCAAATCTAGGTCCAAGTACAATTGTAAAATCTAGGTCCAAGTACAATTGTAATTCTAAGTCCAAGTCTTATAATAATTCTAAGTCTAATTATAATTCTAAATCCAAGTGTACTTAAAAGTTTATGCCCAAGCCTAATCATAATTCTAATTAGAATTCTAAGCCTAATTAGAATTCTACTTTTAAGACTAATTAGATTTCTAATCCTGACTCTAAAAAATAAGATTAGATGTACCCATCCCAATATAAATGCAAAGTTTTCCTCCACAATGTCTGTGTTTTCAGAAGCCAAACACTGATTTTACAGCACGCTAAAAATGTTTCCTAAAAACTGAGCCGACTTTTGCTTATAACCAACGGTGTTTTTGTGATTTTCCTGTCCTAATTTTGGAAACAAAACGCAGGGAAAGAACCTGAACAAATGCCCTTGTACACAGAAAATTTAGTTTTGTTGGGAAAAATAGAAATCTTTAAAAATGGCTGTTTCTAAGAGCAACTGGGAGAGGGTGAAAATCTGAACAACGCAGGTCCCGTTTCTGCCTCTCATCATTCCTTGCCTGTGCAAGTCTGACTCCCGGAGCTCATCTGCTCTGTCAGACGGAAAGGTGACCCGAACCACATCTGTCCAGAGGCAAACTCTTCCAGAGGGAATTCTGCTTCACAGCCACACGTGCTGGGCGTGTGTTTTTTGTTGTAAATACATCGTGTCAGGGATGAGTTAAAGGGATGGCAAGAACCAGACGCAGCTCAGCTCCACTTTGAGGACAAGAAATACCCATGCACTGAGTGGGTTTGGTTTTTTGTTTTTTTTTTTAAAGAAAAGCTATTCCAAAGTCAAATAATATTCAAATCATAGGCTGAGCACTTGGAATAAATTACAGCTCTCACTGAGTGATAAATTTCTCTCTGTGCTCTTTGAAGAGGATTTCAGGTGTTTATGAGCTTCTTCTGCCTTTCCCAGAGTCTGCCTCATTCCTGGGGCACTTTGGAGCGGGGGAAAAGTCTGTGGGCCTGGGAAGGTTGGAGCCCCTTGGATCGTGTCCATCCCAGCCCCAGCACGGGGCCAGTGGCTCCGTTGGTCTCCGGTGCCGAGCCAAATCCCCGGCTGCTGGAAATCAAGGCTGGAGACGAGCTATGCCCCACCATCGTCCCATCATCCTCCCATCGGCCAGGGCCACTCAACGGGGGCAAAATGAGCCCTTTCCGCTCATTTGTAGGGCAACCAGTTGAAACAAAAGTGGGATTTTTCCAAGGCAGTGATTTTGACAGAAGCAGGGACAGATTGCAAAACATTTTGAAACTCCTGCTGTCCCGACACCTGCCAAATCTCAGGGCTTGCCACAGAGTGGGACCGAACCCAGCAGGGACTTCCAAACACCATTAAAATTGGGATGAGATGATCTATAAGAATGAAACTAATTCCTTGCTGCGTTAGAGCCTTCTCTCCGTCCCTTCCCGCAGCTGCCTGGAACACCCAATCACGTTTTCCCAAAACCTGCTGATGCCCTGGAAGCCACGAGCCATCCATGATGTGTCCTGGATGATGATAAAGGCACCAAGAACAGCAGCAGAGCCAGAGATGGTTGGGATATATTGCAGCAGGAGAGAAGTAGGATTGGTTTGGAAGCTGGGATCACTGGGCGGTTGCCGCCACTCGGTGATGGTGGGGACCAAAAGATCCCTTTGGAACACCAGGATCCCTCTCCACCTCCCACTTAGGGAGAGGCTGGAATAAGGTGGAGGAAGATGGCAACTAACAAGGATTCCTGGAGCTCTGGAAATTCATGGAACTGAGATAAATTAAGAGGCAGAGGAGATGTCACAGTCTGTGCTTTACGTGCTCATGGAACGTCGTTAGGAAGAACGTCACCATAAACATGAAACCACACTTCTCTATTAAGAAAGAACATGGATCCATTCCTGTGGAGGCTGAAATAAACCATCAGTATTTTCCCCACTTATTTCCCTCCCAATTCCAGAAAATGTTCATTTTTCAAAACATTTTTTTTCAAATTTTTGGAAGTATCCTATTACTGCTGCTAACCTGCCTGGTCACCCTCATCTGTGCCCCAAAGCGGAAACCCAAAAAAAAGTGAGTGAAAACAAAAACAAAACAAAACAAAACAAGAAACAGAAAAAGGGATCAATTGAATTTATTAAAATTCTGATTTTTAAAGCACTATGGTGACATAAAAAAAAAAAAGCGTAGTTTAATTTGGCAGTGTAAAACAGGGAATCAGCAGGAGCAAAGGCAAAATTCATCCATGCTTTCCTAGGTGCTTCAGCAAGAGCTTTGTAAAGCATTTATTTTGGGGTTGGGTGGTTGACCCCACCTCTTTCTTCCTCCCCAAGAAAAATCCAAGAAGGCATCAATGTTGTTTGAGTTAAACTTCTTTTTCTTTCATCCCTTTGGCCAGCAAACAGTAGGGAAAGACATGTTCCAATCAAACATGACATTTCATTGTATCTGAGACAAAATGTTTCAGTTTTGGCTCGGGGTGAATTTTACACTATTTAAAAACACAACATTTAACCAAATTTAGCCTCATAATATCTTGTTGAAATCAAAATATTTCCCGTCTAAAGTTTCAGAAATAAACCAGTTTTAATTAGGGGGAACCCCGCTCTTTTCATTTAGATGTAACTTATATTCAACACCAGCTCACAAAGAGCTTTTGTCAAATTAAAAAATGCGCAATTTGGGCACATCAGCTCAACATCTCCTGGGCTTTGGATGGAGGAGGAGCCACCCTGTGGCCCTGATGTGCACTCTGGGTACTTGATTATTGCCAGGTCTGTCTGTCCTAGGCTGCTTTTGTGCCAGGTGCTGTAGAAGACACTAAGAAAATTATTATTATTATTGTTATTGTTATCTGGGTGCTGCTGGTTGGAACATTTCACCAACAAAACAAATCAACAAAATTCCCCTCCTCTTCCTTTTTATCTTTGGATTGAGCCATCTTTCCTTTGGCATCCCCATTCCCCGTGGTCCCAGCAGCTCTGGCTACACTTGAGGCCTGATTTGAGGGATAGGATCAATAGCAAAGAGCAGCAGAGAGAGATGATCACCCACACAAGGCTATAACAACATCATAATATCTGCTCTGGCTCTTCGGTGGCTCTGAAAACGTGCAAGTATGGTTGGGGAGATGGAAAATAATATGAAACACTCACTAACAGCATGTAGCGTAGAAACTCCGAAAACCACCGCAGCCATTGCCTCACAGATGGTCAAATGAACAACATGTTTCTATTCCTGTATTTAATTAAATCTTAATTATGCCACCAACAGGGTTCAAAACAGCATTATGAAACAGCTTGCATGAATAGCAGAACACGATTGGCTGAGGGGGCTTTGAACTTGGGTAATTATCTCCCCAAAAAAGCACTCACGGTGGGGCTGTACAGCTCCTCTGCCAGGCGGCCCAGCGCACCAAGGCTGGAAGTAAAGTCGTATAGAATAAACCCAGCTCAAGGTATGGGGCTGATCAACGGTGAGGCAGATGGCAAATTGCCCGTGGGACAAGCTGGGAGATGCTGGGAGTCCGAGGGAGGCTCCCCACGCCTGGATCAGGCCCCGCTCTGCCTCTCACCTTTGCTGGTCCAGAAGAAAATCGACCGACTCTAATTTAATTCTTCCACCAGCCAGTCACGTGAGCTAATTAAAAGCAGCTGCCTGAAATATTCCTTTGAATTATCTTTTTTTGTTGTTGACAGAAGGCCCTTTATGGAAAAGAAATATTTTGGAGGATCTTTCTCTTTCATTGTTAATATGGCAGCTAAAAAACAACAACCACTTGTAAGAGCACTTTCCCAAGGAGTTCAGCTTTTTGCAGTGCTTCCCTGAGCAGGGGGCTGGGAAGGCCCATCCTAAATTCATCTCCCAGGATCTTCTCCCACCTTTTAATGCCATTTCAAGTTCCTTGTCAAGTTGATATTCGGAGCAGGGATCACCTGCCCCTTACATGCTTAAAAACATCCCAGGGAAGAGCTATTACACATCTGAGAGCATCCAAGGTTCACCCATCCCACAAGCCACAGGTTCAAGAAAAACACAAAAGACATTAAAAAAACAACATTGCCAGATTCAATTTTTATGGAAGTTTTCCTACTCTGGCAATATTTTCTTTGGTGGGCACTCACAACACCTCCAGCATTGGTCTGAAAAGATCCTTTTTGTGTGCAGATCACCAGAGGGCAAAAGACAGAAGATGAAGAAATCATTGTATCATTGTGTTTTAATTTCTTTTTTCCCTTGAGGTACTAAAATGTAAGCCATTCCTTTGAAAAAATCAATAGGAAAAGGATGCAGTGCAATTTATGGATGGTTACATGAACTCTCTGGGTTTTTATGGAGGTGGGCAGAGAGAAGAAGGTGGAGAACAAGGCTCTGTGTGGATTTAAAATTTCAAATTGAAAAAAAATAAAGAAAGAAGAAAGACAAATGGAAAGAGAAAGGGAAAGAGAAAGAGAAAGAGAGAAAGAGAAAGAGAAAGAGAAAGAGAAAGAGAAAGAGAAAGAGAAAGAAAGAGAAAGAGAAAGAGAAAAGGAAAAGAAAAAGAAAAATGAAAAAAGAAAAAAGAAAAAAGAAAAAAAGAAAAAAGAAAAAAGGAAAAAAAAGAAAAAAGAAAAAAGAAAAAGAAAAAGAAAAAGAAAAAGAAAAAGAAAAAGAAAAAGAAAAAGAAAAAGAAAAAGAAAAAGAAAAAGAAAAAGAACTGCCCCCCAATCAAAATTTTCTTCCCCAAACCCACAATTTGTGAGGATTAGATTTCCATTGAAAATTATAAATTGGCAAGGAAAGGTTTTAAATTTTTTAAATTTTAACCTCCTCTGCCCACCTTTGGAGGTATTTTTCCAGATGAACTCAAATTTCTAAGGAAAAGAGACCCCTTCCAGAAAAACACTTGTGATAATGCAAAAAAATTAATTGGATGAGGGGAATTAACTTCACCAGGAAACTTATCCCTATCTGAACGTTCCATTGGGTGGGGTCAGCTGAATTCAGAAAAAAACCCTCCACTGGAAATGCAAATGTTCTTCAGGAAAATGAAGAATGGGAAGCCCCTGGATGGAAGAAATCCTGGCTGGGGGCACCTTTAAGTGCGGGGCAGAGAGGAGGAGACCACGGAAGTCTCCAAAGTGTCCTCACACCCCAGGTTCTGGATGCTCCTCGGCATCCCCCGTTGGGCTGCACCCACTCAGGGATGCAGGAACCCCTGCCACTGCCTTGCTAAGGTGACAAAATCCCTGGGAAAAGCGTGCATGGAAGCTCCCTCAAATTTTCATTTTGGGATGAAATCTGACCGACGCACACCCAGTGCTCCAGCTTCCTGCAAAATCCCACCGGGTTTGCCGAGATAAGAGTGGCTTTTCACACCCCTTACTCCCGCTCTTTTTATCTTCAACCTAATTTTTACCCATTCATCTTAAAAGGAGAGCACAGTTTTGCTCGGGCTTTCCTTTTTTCCCCAGTGAGGCCTCCCTCCCTCTCCCTGAAATCCCCAAAATCGCTGACACAGTGCGCTCCTCCAGGAATCCAGAGCCTTTCCCACTGAGTTACAAGCTGCCAAGGAGGCTATATTATAACAAAAGGAGTTTTTATATCCTCCTGTAGGCAGAACACTGGGAACTGCCATGAAATGTGCATTATCCGAAGGGGATTTGTTGATGGATAGAATCAACTTATTTAGGAAATTTCCAGCTGATCTGTAAACACGCCCCGGAGAAGGACGGAGACAGCAACAGTGGTGCAGGCGGTGTCTGAACCCTCTTGGCCCCCATCCTGGGACTTAATATCTTAATAACTTGTCCTTATGAGTCACTGCAGGGAAGGAGCCAGGATTGCGCTTGTCACATTGGAGAAGTGGACTGAAAGGCTGTCCCGGACTGAGTGGCTCGAGATGGGGCCGGGTGAGACGTGTCCATCGTGGCAGGGATGGTGCCATTTGCCAGGGACCTTGTTTAGAGGATTGAAAGGAAAAATAACACAGGGGGAAAGAAAAGAAAGTAGGTGAAGATGAAAAGGAAGAGGTAAGGAGTAAAAATTTTAGGCAAACACCTCAGTGAACTCTATGCAGGTGTCTCCAGCCCCGGTCCAAGAGATCAAATAGTCCCTTTTGGCATTAAACTTCTTGATTAAATCAGTGAAGAGCTCTAATGGCTCCCAGCAGGCCAAGCCTGAATTTTCACCAGATCAGCACGGTTTGGTCAATCCCAGATTCCCTCAGCTGTACAGAGAAGTGCCCACAGATTCTGCCCCTGCACCCAACAGGAACCTGTTGAAATGAAATGCAAGCTGTGACAGCAGAGAGCTGGCAGCAAATGACCACAACTGATCAATACAGAGGTTAAAAACCTGGGTGAGGGGTGATATTTTTCTCCCTTTTGGTTCTGCATCACCGGCAACGCAATTTTTGCAGGCTGAGCTACAGTCACACAAATCCACCCCGTCCACTCCCTTGCACCGATTCCCCTGAGCTGAAGCTGATAAGAAAGGCTCAGGGAAATAGCAAATCTTCACATCTGTGTTAGAATTCACCCATGAGCGAATTCTGCCTGTCCCAATGGCACTAAAGCAAAGCAGACCTGAGAGCAAACGGGGGGAAAACAATGTGTTTAACATCCAGGATTTGCAGGGTGAACCCGAACGCTCCGAGCGGCTTTGTAGCCAGCAAAGTGTAAAAACAGCACCTTGCAAGTCCTTGGCTGTTCCTCGCACACAAATCTGCCAACTCCAGCAGCAAAATCAGCCCGGGTTTGTGTTGGAGCTGCAGATCCAGGCCGGCTCTGCGAGAGGGAGCTCCATCCCCCCCTGGTTCCCGTCTTCCCAGGACACGTTATCCGAAATCCTCCCGCCGAGTCCGATTCCTGGCACGGACGTGGGAACAGGAAGGAGCCCTGCGAGATGTTCGGGTCCCAGCCCACGTCTTGCAAAGAGACACCAGGGCTGCCCACACAAGGGAGCCGAATTTTCCCACCCCAAAAATTCCCCTAGAATGGTGCTTTCCTTTGCAACTTGCCGTGAACTCCATTTCCTTGCCAAGAGTGGGGGTAAGAGGGGAAAGGATCTGTCATGCACTACCCCTCTCACAAGATCATTCATCCTTGTTTTCCTCAAAAAGGAAAAAAAGGGAGAGAACCAGGAATTGCTCAATAATATAATTAAAATGTATTTATTTTTTGCGCTCCCTGATTTTCCCTGCTTTATCCCCTTTCTGCTGACAGGGAGACTCTCCCAAAGGAAAAGCAAAAGGGAACAAAGTAAAGGAATGAAAGAATGTGTTCCCAGAAATATTTCTCTGCTTTTCTGCTGAACAGGGGAGTCTTTTTTGTGAATATTTCAAAATGAAGATTTGGATGGGGTTCCCCTCTTTTTAAGAAGACGTAAAAATACAAGAAGTAAGATTTCTTCCATATTTCATTGTTCCCTGAAAAAAATGTGGGGGATCTGAAAGGACCTGTGAGTTTGACACTAATTTCCAAATTAAAAACGCAGAGATATCTACATTTCATTACTTCCTCGTGGTGAGCAACACTGGAGGGAAAATATTGAAAACAGCAACTTGCGAGAAACGACGATCATGATTTTTGTGCCAGGTGTGTTTTCCAGCAAAAACATTTAAAGAAAAGGGAAAAAAGAAAAAGAGAGGGCGAGAGAACACATCTTATCAGTGACGTGTTTTGGTCCCTGCTATCCAACAGCCTCTTGATTTTTAACCCCAGAGATTTGTATCTAGGTCAAGAGTCCGCCCGCCCTCCTCCCCCGGCTCGAGACCGAGCCTATCGTTCCTCAGGTTAGAAATGCCTTTTGCAAAACTCTCCTTGGGTCAGCGGTTAGACCGAGCTCAAGGCCAATTCATATTCCATATGAATCGGTTGGTCCAGTCCTAGTGACAACAGCCAGAATATCAAATATACCCCAAAACCAGCCTACTTGATGATATTTAAAACATATGGCACAACGACAGGCCCGGCGTTTCCATAGCTTCACGTGCGCGTGTTACTGATACGCTGAGTTTTATAATGAAAATATTAGGACACGTTGGATTGCTGGCCCCCTCCCCCTTCCCCTCCGCCTGGAAGGATTTCATCACATGTCTGCTCCGCTCCGATTTGGGGATTTATCTGTGCTCAGTGCCCGGCAGATGTTTGCTTGCAAATCGCTCTGCACCGGCCTCGCCTCGCTCCTGCCGCGCTCACCGGGAGCTGGTGTTCCCCCACTCCCCGTGGGGAGCAACGCTCCTGGGAATGGAGCTGGGAACAATGCTGGGAACACACACTGGGATTGAAAAAACCCCATCCGATCTCAATCCTCTGCATTCACACTGTCACGCAGCAGGACAAAGGTGCCGGCACTGAGATGTGCCCAAGGTCTGAGGGTGTCGGGGTTCAGCACCCACACACTGAGCACATCTGGTTGACTGACCCAAAATTGCCACTTAAAAGCCCATTTTTCCACCAGCAGGCTCACGTCATCACAAGAGAGCGTGAAAGCCATCTCCTCCAGCGGCCCACACATCCTCAACTGCACGTTATGTTTCTGTGTTTGCCAGGGCACCACCAGCCTCGCAAGGATCTCAGGTTAAAACTCCCTCAGTCCTCATCCCCAGTAGCGTTTTTGCACAAAGAAGAGCAGTCACACTTTGGGGCTTTCAAAATTCTCGTGTCAGCAAGGTCAGGCTGAAGATTGATCTTTTGTAACACTTGCAGCAACCCCGCCGCATCAAACTTCTGCTTTCCACCGAAGAGAAATTTCCGCGCTTGTGAAAACTTCCTTTAGGAAGTTCTCAACTTCCTTGAAAACAAGGTGTCTATTTGCAACCAATATTTTTTTTTTTTTTTTTTTTTTACTACTTGCTTTCTGAATCAGTTTTTCAGCATGTGCTCCCAGTGAAAAAATCAGATCCCCCTTTAAGAAAAGAAAAAAAACCAGGGAGCAACACTAATTACAAAATATCAGGGCCCCGGTTGCACAACATGCTGTGAGACGCTGACGTTTCTGGCTGTTAATTTGGGCTTTGCCTCGTAAGCCAGAAGGTATTTGTCCCACCAGCCACGCCAAAGGTTTGGGAAGCGCTGTTTGTGCCTGCGTGGCACTGAACTGGAGACCCTGGATCTTCATCAGCCACCCAAATCCCGCAGCTCCCGAGGCGATGCCAGCCCGGGATACACCGGAGTCGATGGAAGCGTCACACCCTGTCCAAAGCTGCTCATCCCGCTTTTTATTTTTGGTGCAGCCAAGTTCCCTCTGTTCTCCTCAGGCTGCTTTCCCCGCTTACGCAGGGAGAAGAGTTTTCCAGGGAAAACATGGTTTTATGGAGGGGAGCTCTGAGGAAGTGGCTGCTCACGTGCCTGCGAGTCGCTTGGTCCCCACGAAGGACTTTGCATGGAAATCAGGCGGTTCTGCTGGAATTCAGCAGAAATTGCCCCCTGGTGAGACCCCAAAAAATCAAGACAAGTGTTTCCCTGATTCACTGTGGACTTGTGCTGTTCCCAGGATGTCACTCCTGAGCAGGATGATAAAGGGACCTTGTAAATTGTGGATCCTTAAGACATTCCTGGTTTTTTCCCCTCAGTTCTTCCAGGAGTTAATGGATCATCTCTCCTCCTGTTTGGACCTGAGCTTCCACCCAAAATCTGTTGCATCTCCCACTTCATTCTCTACCATCCTCAAGCAAATGGCTCATCCCACTGCTTTACCCTTCCCTCCCCGATGAGACAGAATCATTTAGGTTGGAAAAGGCCTCAGGAGCATCGAGTCCTCCTTAATTCCAGACCCCTCAATGGCGCCTTTATCCCAACCCCAAAACGTCCGCCACGAGGAACTCCAGAGGAACTGCGTTAAAGCCCACCAGACACATCCACTTCCAGAGCCCAGGGCATCCTGTGCAGCGAGGTGCCCCCAACGCTAATTCCCTCTAAATGAAAGGCTGCCCAGCAGCATCCTGAAAATCAGGCTTTGAAGCCGGCTCGCAGCTCCCCGACCCTATTATTGCTTTTTCAGATATTCCCCACTCCGTCAAAGCTGTGCAGATGGCTCTGTCACGAGTGCAGAAGCAACGCTCTCGGTGTCTTCCCCGCACAGGAGACGTAAGCCAGCTCATACAAAGGATCTTCCAGCTCTATTTCCTCCATGTGTTATTTTTATGTATCTTCCAGGGAAATGCGACTGGAGAATTTGAATTTAATAAGTGCGGGATATGGGGCGCTATTAAGGCTTCAAAGCACCATCAAGCAACAGTGACGGATCAAAGGCCTACGGAAATATTGCACGAAATTATTGGCCCTTGAGGAGAGCGAGACACGACAAATGCCTACTGGATCCCTGCTCCAGCCCCCTTGGGAGGAGGGAATTATTAAAGGTCGCTGCAAAGCCTGCTGAGAGCAACATAAAGTTTTGTGCTGACGGTGCGAGTTGTGGATCAGACTCCGAGTCACCTGACAGGGCCTCGAGTGGAACCGACAGCAAACTCGAGCTTTGCCAAAAGCGCCAAGGAGGAGGAAATGAAACCTCACGGCCGTATTGATGCCAGAAAAAAAAAACAAATCACAAAGCTCAACTGATAATGAAAAAGCTGGGGGAGGTTGAGGCCGAGGACAGGTATGTTTTACAGCTCTCCTCCTCCAGCAGCGGCTTAAAAGACGTTTTGAGCTAAAATACACAAAAATGCAGTGCTGCAGCGCTTTGCGCTCCACCACAGGTTGTGCTGCTTGTGCTCCTGGCAGAGAGGGAGCGGTGCTGAATTCCAGGACTGGATAACGTGGAAGCTAGGCCACATCCACAGGCTGCAGCTGCTGCCCAGGTCACCTCCTGGAGAAGGTCTGAGCACGTGCATCGCCCCCTTAATTTTGTGCAGTAATTTATACACTTGAAGATGACCATATTGGGTGTTCTTCTCTCCCGCTGAGACCAAAACCTGTCCCGCCATGAGGATGCATCCAAGCACTGGAATGCACCTTACGGCTTCAGCCCAAGGAATGTTTCTCAAGGCCACCTCTCCTGGGAAATGCTGCAAGGCAGGGTGTGGGCAGCTGGGACAGGAATTAAGAGCCCAGGAATTCTGCTGGAGCACTGCTCCCGACCGGCCAATCCCACTGAAGATCAGGATACCTGAAGGAGGCCAGTAAGGAATCTGGAGAGGAAATTTGGACAAGGGCCTGGCGTGACAGGACAGGGGGAATGGCTTCCCACTGAGACAGGAAAGGTATAGATGGGATATTGGGAAGGAATTGTTCCCTGTGAGGGTGGGCAGGCCCTGGCACAGGGTGTCCTGAGAAGCTGTGGCTGCCCCTGGATCCCTGGCAGTGTCCAAAGCCAGGTTGGATGGGGCTTGGAGCAACCTGGGATAGCGGAAGGTGTGGGATGGGACCTCCAAGATCCTTCCAACCCAAACCATTCTGGGATTCAATGACAATAATGAGCAGGTCACCCTCACCCAGCCAAGCACACCAGGGATGTGATGGAAAGGGTAAAGGATGCCCAGGACACGGGCAGCAGCAGGCCTGCGAGGGTCATACCTGCAGCCTCATCCAAGCATCTTCCCTGGCTCTACACATGCAAATCCACAGATGTTTTGCAGGAATGCTCTTCCTGTGCCTCTGAGGGGTGCAGCTGTTTCCCTGATGGTTTCATTTCCAGTGCTTGGGCTACTGCGCACACGTTCCTTCACGGCGGGTTGGTGGCCACGGGCCGCGTGTCTACAGCCACAACTTCATCCAGGAGACTCTGTGCTCATGACGTCCCACCAAACAGGGTTGCTGCTCCTGAGAAAACAGCCAGATCACTCAAAATTTCTGCAACAACAGCCCAAACCCAATTACAGTCATTTATGAATTTTTATGGCTGCTTCTTTTAAATTCAACCAAGCCTTAAGTTTTGAGGACTTGTTTGTTTGGCTTGGGGCTTTTCCACCTAATTGTTTTTGAAAGAAATAATGGGCCTTTCCTGCTTTTTCCTCCCCAGATCGCGCTAGGAATGTCAAGCCTGGTTTCCCCTGGATTTGCTGAAGGTCCCAGAAGTGGAACTCGAGCTTTTGGGGGTCCAGTTGAGCCTTTAAAAAAAACTATCTTTTCTCTTCGAAGTTTATTCAGGTGCCTGAGTTAAACAGGTGTTGGTAAAGACAAAGAAAAAAGCAGAAGTTTTAATCAGTCTAAGAAAAATAATTTCCTCTCTCAGCTGAGCAGAGTTGGCTCTCCCTTCTGATGTTGTGAGCGTAGTTACACAGTAATTATTATTTTTTTCTTCCTTAAATGGAAGATTTCAACCTTTCAGCATCAAATTAAACACCAAAGTGAAACCAAATCAGCTGGTAGCCTGAAATTTGATCAGAAGGCACCAGCCCATTGCTGCAGCAGAAACCTAAACTGCAACACATGGAGGTGAAGGACTCAGGGTGCCTGGTTTTCCAAAATAAATCATACTTCCCTAGGAATGCTGGCATGTTTCACAAAAAGTTGTTCTATTTAGAAAACAAACATTTTTTCCCCTCAGTAACAGGTTTTTCTTTGTCTCCTTGGAGAGAAGCTCACCAGTCACCCAGGGTGTTCCTCAAGGCATTATCCCTTCCCTCTTCCAGGCCACTTAAATCCAGGAAAGCAACACCCAAAGGACCCAAACCTTGAGGCACAAGGTGGAGCTCCCTGGTTTAAGCAGATGAATACTCGGGGAGGACAAGCCCAGCTGCCAAACCAGCAGAACTCTTCCTTTCCAAGGTCCTGTCTCTGTGATCCCACAGCCAGGCTGCTGGGAATGGGAACGCTCCAAAGGCAGGGCTTTCCACCACTGGGAAAGACGAAATCATAGGGGAATTGCAGTGCTGTGAGATGAGAAAGGAGGCCAGAGGTTGCCTGTTGTTATCCGGGCAAAGGAGAGCTCCAGGATTTGCAAACCGTGAGTAGCTCAAGTATCCAAAAGCCAAGGTGAAGTTCAGAGCTGGCCAAAGAACCTGCAGACGACTGATTTTAACTGACCCCATCCTCTTCTTCCCAGTTTTTCCCACTTGAGAAACCCTAGCAGATCTTCCCTTGTTTTGCCCTGGCGTTCAAAACTGTGACTTTTCCAAACCGTGACAATTCCCAAAATCCCGGTGGGCTCCAGCGGGCGTGCCCAGCTCCTGGGAGCAGTTTTCCCTCCGCAGGCAGAGTTACCATGTCAGGTTCATTGTTTTGGCTCCCCTCTCCCCATCTGACCTGCCAAATGCTGCACCTCCGTGCTTAAATTCCAGAGGCAGCGGTTCTGTTCCATCCCCAACAATTAAAACTTTGCTTTGAGAGAGGTTCTTCCCTGGGCCCATGAGGAAAACCATTTATTGCAGCAGCAGCTTAATTACTCCAGGGCTTTGCTTTTCCCAGTACCTCGTTTCCATCTTTTCACCTCACAATGCTGTCAGCTACAAGGCTGATTCACCTCTAGGATTCTGGTTAATCCTCAAAAATACTGGAATGCAGGGATACAAACAACAGGCTTGGAGCAACCTGGTCTAGCCAAAGGTGCAACAACCCCTTGTAAGCTGGTGCTGCAATCCCACAGAATTTCAGAGAAGCCTGACCCTTCCAGCCATGCCTGGATGCCGTTGGAACACCCAGGCTGGCTTTGGATTCACCTTTATATTAGTGGGAAGCCCTTCTTTCCCAATTTAACAAGGCCGGAAACGGGGGAGGAAAAGGTGAGGAGAACAAAATATTTCCCGTGCTTTGATTTTCCAGTTCATGAAACAATATTTTCATTTCTCCTAGCCCAGGTTTTTAAGCTACAGTTGCTACTGCTGCAGCCACAATTAATATTCCACCTTCCAAAAAAGAGGGGAAAAAAAAGAAAAAATTTCTTGCCCGTGGATTCCCAGGGAGACATTCCACTCGGATCTGCAATTAGTGGTGGCCTCAGGCAAGCGATCTAAAATAGAAATGTTATTTTTGGAATCATGATAGCCACCAGTTTTTACTCCCCAGAACACCCGTTCTTTCAGCTGTCATTAAAAATAGAACCCACAACTGCGATGCCGCTGCCTTGGGGCTTCTTTGCTCCTCTGCCATTCCAGTGCTGCCAACAGGAGAAGTTACATGGAGTTCTCATCTTGCCAGAAATCAATGATCAGATCTGAAATATTGCACACGATGTTTGAGGCAGAACTGGGTCTGGCCTAAGTAATCCTTGTCCTACTGACAGTGGTGCAGATGTGAATGGGTTCTCAACAGCTTCGTGCTTCGTGCTTGAGATCCCAACCCAAAACCCGTTGAAGCCACTGAAGATCTCCCTTCTTATTCCAGAGGGGGAGAAATTCAGGCCTGATTTTAACACATCCATCACTTTAAACACCTGTCCATGTCCTACAGGAATTAAAAGGGCTCAGAAGCACCTCTCCTCTCTAAGACATGCTACAGTGGGGCAGCCACGGCTTCTCTGGGCCTCCCCACCCTCACAGGGAACAATTCCTTCCCAATATCCCACCTAACCCTGCCCTCTGGCAGTGGGAAGCCATTCCCTGTGTCCTGTCCCTCCATCCCTTGTCCCCAGTCCCTCTCCAGCTCTCCTGGAGCCCCTTTAGGCCCTGGAAGGGGCTCTGAGCTCTCCCTGGAGCCTTTTCTCCTCCAGGATGAACAACAGGATGACCCTTGAAATTCCCACCTTGCTTGGTCGAAGCTTGGATGGAGCTGCCACATTCATAAAGGAGATGGACAAAGGGCCTGTGGGCATTTCCTGGGAGAAAGGGACATCCACCGGGAAAATCTCAAAGTCCTCCCCTTGTCTTTTTTTCCTGTCAGCCTCCTGCAAAGCCTTGCCTAGAAAGATCCCTATTTCCAGCCTCCTCAAGCACCAAGCTGAGGGCTCCAGGTGGATCCACCAGAACGAGGAGAGAGCTGCCACCACCTCGCTCCTCATTTTGGGGAGATCCAAAGCACACCTTCCTGCATTTATGGCCGGGATCATCCCGCAGTGGGAATCGCTGCCCCGGGTCAGCCTCTCCTTGCCGGTCCCGCTGCTCCGGAGGTTTGGGAGGGGAGGAAGCAGAAAGGACGAGCGGGCACATCAGCTGGTAACAGTTCAGAAACAGATGTACATTCCTGCGCGCAACTCCGGCCCGAGCGTATCCGATTACTTTGGAACCGCGCTCCGCTCCGAGCGTCTCATCCCTGAAGCCCCGCTCCCCGCACCTCCCGCCCCTTATCTGCGCCGCTGCTTTGCTTTTGATTATGAACTTGTCGCCGCAGGGGGACTGCTCTGGGGGACATCCGCCTGCCACACGAGGGATGGGGGAACAAAGCCCGGGCAGCAGGAGGAGCAGGGACAAACCCGGCAGCACGGGGAAGGTGCCCACACTGGATGGCTCCCGGTGGGTGCTGCACAAGCACTAAGGAATTATCCCTTAAAAAAAGGAGGGAAAAAAATGAATCAGCTGAATTACTGGCTGTAGTAGAGGTGGTTCGATGCTGGGTGCAGTTTGGGAGCGGGATGTTTCTGAAAGGAGAAGTGATGCTCTCCTCTATAGCAGGAGGTAGCGAGGAGGAGGAAGGCAAAAAGCACAAGAGCGTCTGGTTTTCCTCCAGTTCGCTCCGAAAATTGGCGTCCCTGGCAGCTCCCCCAGCAGAAGAGAGCTGGAAGAGCAGCCTGGATGCACTGAAAGGATGTTACCTGCACTGTCAGGGCACCCGATCTTTTCCCGCTTCCCACGACAAGCAGAGGGAGGGGTGGCAGGACACAGAAATCCAAACCTTCTCCTCTTCAGCACACAGGGGTCAGAGGGTGATTTTATGGCCACACCCTGCCAAGGGGACAACTGGACCACAGGCTCCCTATGGAGAACAAGCACTGACCCCAAATCCCAATCCACATTCATCATTGCCCTCTAACAAAACAAATCTAGGAGCCCGGTAAAGGCAGAGGAACAGCACCATGGTGAGCGGCACATTCAAACAGGGCGTTCGACTTCCACCAAAACTGTTTTTTAATGTGGCTTTTTTTATTTCCTAACCTGTCTCCCACCCTGCCGGGGCAGCAGGAAGGACGGACCCAGCCCAGCCCGCCTTGCCAGCGGCACCTTCGCGCTGCTTCCCCCACAAACCTCCCCGAACTCCCCTTTTCCTCCAGGAGAGCCGGATCACGTTTCAGCCGGGGCTGGTCCCCTGCCTTTGGTCTGCTCCAGGGCAGATATTTGCAGGATTGTCACCACCGGCCTCAGCCCTGGCACCAAGCACTGCAGCAGTGGAGGGTCCACACACACACGGCAGCTCCGGAGCGATGCTCGCTGGAGCCGGGCTCGGGGCCTCCGTAATTACCCCACGGCCAAATCCCACCATAAATTTCCCCTAATGAAGCCTGCCTGATACTAAAAGGCTTTGCACGTTTAGAGGTTATGCACAGCAGCCATTCCCTCAGGGAGAAATCCTGCCTCCATCCTGCAAACACTCCTTCGCTCTCGTTTGCTGAAGCGAGGCGGGTTTTTATTTAATTTATTTACTTAATATTAGCTCTTTAATCCAGAGGAGCGCGGGGCCGCTCTGCTGCTGCCGCCGTGCAGCCGGAGAGGCACATCCCAGAGCACCAGGAGCAGCAGCCACTCGGCTGGACCGGGATCACACCACATGGCCGCAGCTTTTTCCCCGTGGGATGCCCAGGAGCCGTGGCCGTGCTTGTGCAGGATTATCCCGAAGGCAAACTCCCTGTGCCAGCTGAGAACGGGGCGTGTTGAGATCCACCCACACAGTCCACCCCCAGAACCCCTCTGTCACTCGTAGGATCAAGCCCCACTCCATGGGAGCCCCTCACACCCTGGAAGATCAAGCCCTGCTTTCGGTGGTGGTGGCAGGGCCATAAAAAGCTGGAAAATAAATATTGGCAGGGCAGGGGGAGAGGAGAGGCACAACCAGCAGCTCCACTCACCCTCACAAGCTGGGATCTTGCTCCTGGTGCTCTCAAACACACCCCACAACATCCCCGCTCCCTCCCTGAGCCGCTTTTTGCAGGCACCTGCAGCCCTTTTGGGCAGGGCACTCCGGGAGCTCAGCCCTGCATCCCCCCTGTCCTCCCGTGCTCCATGAATCCCTGCATCCCACCTGTCCTCCCGTGCTCCATGAATCCCTGCATCCCCCCTGTCCTCCCGTGCTCCATGAATCCCTGCATCCCCCCTGTCCTCCCGTGCTCCATGAATCCCTGCAAACCCACGGCACCTCACCCCATAAACACGGTGCTGGGAGCCGGGAACCTGTTTGCTGGGAAAACCAGGAATGGTGCCCCTCCAGCCTTCCGTGATGGCTTCCCTCAATATTTGGAAAGGATCCCAGGCACTCAGGAGACTCCTAAATAACCCCAGCACGAACCAAATACCCCTCACAAGGGGTGGCATCTGCTTTGAGGTCCGTGGGGCTGGCGGGCACCATCCCAGCCCACTTTTACTCGTGGAACTCCAGGTTTCAGATGCTGGATCAACCCTCGGATCCAGCCCCGAACCCTTCTGAGAACCTGGATTTGGGGTGCGAGCGGGAGCGGCACCCGCCCTGCCCGGCTCACCGGGGCCTTAAATCGGATTAAAAATCTATTTGCAGAACGGCCTCGCTTTCCGACTTCTGTGCTGCACCTGAGAACCTTTCCTTTGGAAAGCAAACACGGGCTGTCCCTGGGGGCTGCCTGGGGAAGGCTTTCCACTATAAACATTACCTACCAGCAGTGCAGCCAGCCCCAGGCCAGCCAAAAATTCCTTCTCCTACCAAGGAACGCTTTCCAATCAAACCAGACATTATTTTTTCCATTAATGAGTGTTGATGCCTACTGGAAAACTTTGCAAAGAAATCCACTCCGAACCAATTCTTCTGATACAACATTGACGTTTTACGAGTTGCTTTTGTCTTATTTCTTTTTGTTATTATTATTGTTCTATTTTATTTCCCCGCTCTGTATTGAAAACATGATCTTTGCCGCTCAGGAATGCATCTGTTCCTGCAATTTGGGCTGTGACTGACACCAGAGGTCCAAATCTGATTTTTCCCTGCCTTAGCTCCACAGAAGCAAGCAGGGTTTTCCCACATTTCCCCCCACGGTGTGATGGAGAGTTAAAAAAGAGACCTGTTGTCTTCTGTTGGATAGACCAAAAATCCTGCTATCACAGTTTTCGTGTGCTGGGAGACCACGAATTCAGCAGGAGGATATTCTGGACGAGGCAAAAAATGTCCTCCTGCCTACCTTGGCTGCAGTTTCCCTGAAATGTACTGTTTAGCATTTAATGGAAGGGGGAAAAGCGGGGAGAAAATGGCAGTGCATGGCCAGTGTTGCCTCTCCAGGGTCATTTCCATGGGGTTTTCCACAAACTGCTTTCCAGCTGATCCATGTTTTGGGTTTGTCCAGGAGGGTTTTCTCCATGCTCCCCCCACAAGCAGGGGTTTAGCCCCTCTGCCCCCAAATCTCCACCATTCCCATAGCTCAGCATGCCCCAGGGAACTTCTGCCGCTCCGAGGTCACCCTGTGGGATGGGGAGGCAGGTCCCCACCCCATCCCTGCAGGGCAGGGGGTTCGCAAGACCCCCAGCACCAGGGGCTGCAAAACAGGGCCCCATTCCATAAAAATGGGGCTCGCTCCCTCTGCCCCCTGGTCTGGGTACAGAACCTCTGCAGCCTGGCCACCGAGCTCGGAACGGGACCCTGGGCAGCACCCCAAAAACCCCCGGGGTGGGTGCGGGGGGTTATCCTGGAGGGGTGCTGCACATGCAGCATCCCCGGGGGCGGGGGGTGGCGTTCGCCAGCTATCTTTGATTCGAGGTGCATTCCCAAGATTTTAGTTAAGTGTAACATAAAACTGTGAAAGTTTAGCAGGGGAAAAGCCTTCCTCCCACCGACCTGGCCGGCCAATCAGGAGGGAGCCCCGCACCTCCCTCACTTCTGACAACTATTTAGCAACTGAGCTCAGCTAAAGTTTCCAAAAAGTTAGAATAACTTCCTCTCTCCAAGACCTCAATTTTTTTACACAACCTCGGTCCTTGAAATAAGAGCCCTTCAAGCAACCTGGAAAACGTTTGGTCAGCAAAAAAAAAAAAAAAAAAAGGAAAAAAAAAGGAAAAAAGAGTCCTCCTGTTTTTCCAAAGGATCTGTCTCAGGAATTTAAAGCACATTTAAGACACACACACACTCACTCACATAACATAAGGAGGGGGGGAAAGGCTCTTCCCCTCCCCTTCTTGCAGAAAGCATGGAAGAAAGCTCCAGTTCTCCTGTTTCCCCTGTGGATAGCTTGGGGACCAGTGAAGAGGAGCTGGAAAGGCAGCCAAAGAGATTTGGCAGGAAGAGAAGATACAGTAAGAAGTCCAGCGAAGATGGCAGCCCCAACCCAGGGAAGAGGGGGAAAAAGTCCAGTCCCAGCTCCCAATCTTACGAAGAACTGCAGAGCCAGAGGATCCTGGCCAATGTCAGAGAGAGGCAGAGGACTCAGTCGCTCAACGAAGCTTTTGCCGCCCTGAGGAAAATCATCCCCACGCTGCCCTCTGACAAACTGAGTAAAATCCAGACGCTCAAGCTGGCGGCGCGGTACATAGACTTCCTCTACCAGGTGCTACAGAGCGACGAGATGGACAGTAAGATGACGAGCTGCAGTTACGTGGCTCACGAGAGGCTCAGTTATGCCTTCTCCGTGTGGAGGATGGAGGGAGCGTGGTCCATGTCGGCCTCCCACTAGCCACCGCCCGGGCCGGGCCAGCCCAAGGGGTAGGTACCCGTTTCTCTTCTCCCGGACGATGCTCCGGGTCTGTTTCCTTCCCTTTGCCCGGGGAGAGGTGGTGTGGAATGCCAGGGACGCTGACGGGTTTGGGGTCACCGACGCGGAGGGCAGCGTAGGCACGTCCAGTTCCTCCCGCTCCCCCCGCGCCGGCGGAAATTCAAATAAATGGAGCTTCCAGGAAGGCAAAAATGAGATGTGCCCCAAATTTTGGGTGGGGGGGAAAAAGTAATAATCAGCATGCTTCTGCTCTGTGGGAATGGGGGAGAGAGAGGGGGCTGGTGTTGAGAGCTGGATGATGAGGGACAGAGGGGAAACCGTCACCGCGTGAGATTTGCCAGAAAGCGCCGCTTCGGAGAAGGGCTCGGAGAGGAAAAGGTGATGGCTGCAACAGGCTGACAAGGGGATCCAAACCAGCTGCTGCCCCACTCCGTGGGCGTCCGCACCCCAAAAACCCCAGTGCTGAGCCCCATGATGGCCACATCCCCTCCCAGCTGGGGGCTAGGGGGTCGGCAGGACCCACGCGGGGCTCGGCGACGGGTTCGCCCCAGGTTGTGTTTCTCTTAAAAGAAACGAGCAGCAGATGTCGGCTGCAGTCCCGGGCTGTGCCCCTTCCCCCTCACACAGCAAAAGGCAAACAGAGACAGGAGAAACTCTGCTAAATTTTAGGGGTTTTGTCCAGTTTCCCTTCCCCAAAGTGCCAGTGAAGCAGCGGCTGGCATTGGTTTCTTATTTACTCTCCTCACTAAACCCTTCCTCGTCGCTTTCCATTAGCAGGAAACTACTTCCTCTTCAGCTGCCTTTGTAATATTCGGGGAGGGAGGAATAAACAGTCAGAAAGGAGGGAAAAAAGGGCTTTTAATAACACCCTCATCTCCAGCTAATTAAGCAGAGCAGCTCTGCGTTGTGTCAGCCGGAGTTTGGGTCTGGCCGGGCGCTGTCTGGGGCTCCGTACATAAAACAGAGCCCACGAGCCCATTTCACCAGGCAAACACTCCGAAGGGACATTTCCCCCGCCACCCTTGTGATGCAAAAATGAAATAATTTCATCATGTACAGGGCTGAAGAGGAAAGTTTATCCCAGCCCATTGGCCGGGTTTGTTTAAAGAGGCAAATCCATCTTTGTTCGGGCAGCAGTGAACGGCCCGTTGGAATAAATAAAATACAGAACCAGGCAAAAACTTAATGCAACTGCAGTGCCTCAGTTCAAAAAGCTAAAAAAATGTGAAACCAGGGCTTACTAGCGGTGTAAAACAGACTTAAACCACTTTAGATGTAAATGTTTCGCTCACATCCTGAAACAGTTTGGAATTTGCTGCAATTAAGGTGTCCAGGTGCTCCTCTAGTGAGTCCCCAAAATATGAAAAATGTCCCAAAATCGGTTATGCTACCCATTGCATGAGCTGCCCGTTGTTTAGCTTTATTTAAATGGATAACATTTTGTTGTTGTGGGGTTTATGGCCATCGCTGGCATTCCTATTTTTTGCACGCCTTGCCCTGATTTCAACTGCAAAAATCCAAAGCTGAGTGGGTTTTTCAAAAGATAAACCCTCCGTTTATAAAACAGAGAGCCTTTTCCCATGCTAATCTGGCTAAAAAACTGCAGCAAACAGATTTAAAAAAAAAAAAAGCCCCACACACAAAAAAACCCCAGGCTTCTTGTCAAAACCAGATGTAAAATGTCCCGAACACATATTTCTTCAGCGGTTTAGATTGGCTGAATAGGAGAGTGCTGGGTTGGAACAATGCATTGATTCTGTTGTTTCCCAAATGATGTGTTGCCATTAGCCAAGGATGGTTGGGAATCTGTTATCTAATACACAATCTCTCCCAGCACACGGCACGGGGCAAAACCTGCCTTTTTTAAACCATAGTTTAAACCCCACGTCGATTAAATTACCATTAACATTGCTCTGATGAGGCAGATTTTATAGGTAGGTGCTCAGCTTGTCCCTACCCCCCAAAAAAATTGTGAGGGCATTACGGAAAAACCACGATGCAGAACCAAATCCCGGCAAGTTTTGGGTTGATTTGGAATAAACCGGAATCCGGCGCCTTCGCCGTAACCCAACTTCCAACCCGGTGCTCCGAGGCGGCTCTCGCAGAGGAAGATCCCAAACTTTCCCCCCTTTCCCTGTGCCTGTGTGTGCAGGAACACGCGTGTGGTTGGACTGTTGAAAAGGTTGTTGACAAATGGCCTGGTGCGGTGCGGTGTCAAATTCGATCGTTTATGGCGACAGAAATTACGGCTGCCAGAAAATAAAAGAGAAACTACAACGAGGTCCTCAAGAAACCCTCGAAAACGGGCAAATTTAGTTGGGTGGTGCGACATTTTATGGATCAGTGGGGAGCAGCCTGTGCTGCCTCAATGGGCAAAAAAATCCCCAAGAAAGAGCTGTGTGGATTTGGGATCAGCTCCTGCCTTTCCTAGGGAGTAGGAACTGCAAGCGTGGGGTGAGCGCCGCTCAGGCTGGGCTGCCATCCTCCCTTTTCCCGAGGTTTTGGGGAGAGAGAAGCAAGGAAAGGTTTCCTCCTTGGAGGCACGCTCGTTCCCCTCTGGCTGCAAGCAAAATAGAAATCGGAGGAGCAGTTTGATTAGAAAATCAGAGCCTTGGGAACTGGGAAAATGCCACCTGGCCCCTGCGAACGCCAGCAGGTCACTGCTGCTCGCTCCCTTGGCCACGAGAGCTTTTCCTGTTCTGCTCCACGGAATTCCAGACAACTGACTCCGGGAGTTTCAGGAGAAACAGGCGCAGCTTTTGCACCTCTAGGACTGCAAAGGAACGTTTCAGCCGAGCCTTCCTCCCCCCTAAATCTCCCCATCCTCACGGCCGGCACCTGCGCCCCTTCCCTTGCAGCCACCTTTCCCTTTTGCTTTCAAAACGTTCCACAGGCTCTACACTGAAAAGAATAAATCAGGAAAAAAAGGCGGTACGCTTGCTAATACTCCTTCTAGCAGGGAAAAAAACCTGTCCCGCCGGGATGGCAGGACCAGCACAAAGTGTAAAGGACAGCACAGCCTTGAGCCCCGCACCAGTAAGACCAGTCTGCCCCTTCTTCCCGCTCACTGGGGACAAGCCCTTTGCCTCCCCTGGGCTGGCACTGGCGCTGGTAACCCCTTCCCCACCTTTTTCGTGCTGGAGAAGCGCCGTTTAATGCGTGTGTTCGACCCACAGCCCTCATTCCATCGCCCCTTCAGACTCGCGGGGCTGTTTCCAGTATAAAACACCAGCATCCTATTTCATTTTCTCCTTAAAGAAGCAAACAGATGTTATCTCTGCTGGCCCTGGGAACAAAACCTAATTCTATAGTGTATGAGAGCAGCGCAGTGAACTGGGGGTGTAGTGACACTGGAACGGAGCCCTTTTTGTCCCAAAAGCCCCATTTTTTTTTAATACGCATCCTTCAAAAAATGTAAATAAGTTTCCTTGACAGGAAGGATTGTAAAGTTTGGTATTTACATTACTAGCCTTGTAGCGGCGGGGAGGGGCGGGGGTTTCATCTCAGCGCGTTTAAAAAGCCCAGCAAAATGCATTTTGGATCCTCTGTTTACGTTCGTGTCTTTCCCTGGGAAAGGATAAATCTGTTACCCAGCCGACACCAAACACGCTGCAGTCAGCCAAAAACCGCTCAGGCTCAGGGAGCTTTGAAAAAGAGGGTGCAAGGGAAATGCTCCGGAGAAGGAGACATGCGAAGAGACAAATCTGCCAGGGGCTAGACGCAAATAAATGAATTACCCATCAGAAAGAGCTGGAGACACGCATGGCGGAGGGGAAATGCTGGATCGGGTCCGAAGGAGCGCTTAGAAAAGTGGTAAAAACATGTTATTACTTAATCTGCTGGAGGCAGAGCTGCGGTAAAAGTCCTATCGGGAGAGATGTGCGTTGAAGGGTCATTAAGGGAACAATCGAGGCAGACATTTCGGCTAAGTAGACCTAATTTGTCTCCAAATTAGTCATCCTCACACCGCTCAGCTCTGCAGAGCAGCGCTAATTTTCAAAGCATCCTCGTTAAAACAAAGGGAGAGACTGAAACGCTGCTCCCCTCACATTCCTTCCCTCGGTGCTTTTTGGGGGCATATTTCCTGCAGTTGTAGGTAGCAGTGATAAATGAGCCTTGGAGATCACAGCGGGCTCTTACAGAGCCGGGACAGATCCTGTAACCACCGCTGAGATCTCTTTTGGGGACATTTCATGTCACTCTTTCCCCCGGCAATATAATTATTTTTATAGCCGCAGCCCCGAGAATCATTTCCATGTGCTTCAGCACGACTTTGAAATCTCCGAGCCCAAAACCTCCAGAATTTATGTCTTGCTGGAGAGCTGCAGGAATGGTTTGACGAGGCCACGAACATGGAAAGGGACGGCACCACAACCCCGAAGCACAGAGCGAGCTCGAAATGCCGCCAGGCAATTACAGCTCCCGGGGGAAGGCAGATATTTCGGGGAGCTTTTCCACCCCTCTTACCAGGTTTTGCAGAAAATTGGGAAGGGGGGAAAAAAAAAAAAAAGCAGATTGCTCCTTGCAAGCTGCCGATCCCACCAGACACCTCGGTGGGTTGCTCGGAGAGTCACCACAGCTCCCGATTTCCTTCTTCAGGCAAATTTGGAAGTGGGGAAAGCCAAGAAACCCTCCAGCTGGGTATTAGCAGACTCATACTAATTAATGATCAGTTCTCAAGAATTAACACAGTAGCAATATTTGCCAGGGATTAAAAAAAAAACCCAAAACCAAAACACCAAACCAACACTTGGCACCCCGGCATTAATTAGATTTGTAGTTGTGGAAGATGACCACTCAGCAACAACAACTGATCACACACAAAGAGCAAATTAACTCAGCCAGCCCATAAATCAAGGCCAGGCAGCCCTTGCCCTCAGACCCATCCCTTTAACCACTTCCACACCAGCCCCAGTAAAAACCCTAGGATCCAAAACCCTAACCCCAGCCCCAATGCCCTTGTCCTTCTCCTGCCAGCTGTGCAGCAAAACATGGGAATCAGGGCTCCGGGACCCTTCGGGATGTGCTTCTCCTCCTGCCTTAGAGCAGGGATTTGGGGGGTAAAATAGAGGATCCCTCTTTGAATTTTATTCGTGGTCTGTCACCCTTAGAGCCCAAGGTTTTCACTGTTCAGCAGTAAGGAGGGTTTTCCCTCGGGAAGGAGGGGGAAAAAATAAATCAGTCTTTTTCTATCACATCAAGGGGAGCAGCAGCAGGAATTCGGAGACAGGTTCCTTGCAGGAGGAGGGTGCCAGCGGGACAGGGAGGTTTGGTTACCGCTGCCATAAAAACGTTAAGTAAGCGACAACAACTCCTAAACCCTGCTGGTAACAGAGGGCTCAGAGTGCCCATTAGATCCCTGAATTCTCCGGATTAGATCCCTGAATTCTCCGGATTAGATCCCCGACTTCTCCGGGTGGTTCTCCCGAGGTCTGAGCCTTTTGGGTGGAAAAGGCGTTTTGATCTACCGCTCCAAAACGAGCGCAGGAAAGGCAGCGTGGATTCTTCTCTGCCAAGCCAGCGCCCAGGGGCCGGGATCCACCTGGATCCAACCCCTCTTTGTTATAATGACGTGATTTGGGATTTTTAATGGTTTTTTTTTTTTTTTTTTTTACACCTCTGTTTCGGCGAGGGGTAGGATTGAGGCAGATCCATTCTCCCCCAGATCACAGAAGTGGCCAGACACCGAAACAGAAAATAATCCTTGTGCCCGGCACTCTACGGCGAGCGACAGTCCCTCCTCTTCCTCCCATCTCCTCTCCACCTTTTAACCACAGCTCGGAAAACAGAAAAAGGAGGAGGTGGGGGCGAGAGAAGAGACAGATGTCTACGGGTTCAGCTTGATGTATATTTACTGGAAGAGGTCCAGTAAGCCTGGCCTAGCTTTAATTGAATTCCTAATAAGAGAGTTTTGCCTTGTTAGCTGCCACCCCCAAGAAGCATTTCCTTAAGAGATATTAGTCCTGCCAAACTCGTGCTTTAAAATGTATGAAGTGGGTTTTGGGTGAGTTTAGCCACCAGAAATCCTCATGCAGTCATTTATCTGATTATGCCCTCGGTTTTAGCTGTTCAGGCCTCCTTTAAAAATCATATGTTTATGCTTAAATGTAAATAAACCCAATTGCTCTGCTGAAATGGGGGAATCACGGCTGCGCTGAGCTTCCTATTTAAAAAAAATTAGTTAATCCAGCTTGGAAAATTCACTAGGGTGGGATGAAGCCAGGGGGAGAGGCTTTCATAGAAAAACCAGTATTTTGGGTGGCTGGGGCAGTTCCCCAAGGCATCCACACTCAGTGTCCCCAAAACCAAGCTCCTCAACAAAAGTAACCTGCCAGAGACACAAAAATGCACATTTGAGGCTGACCCTTATGGTGAATTTTATGCACATCATGGTGGAACTTCTCTGTGTGATGTGGCTCCTTAGGCAGAATTCCTGTCTGGGAAGGGAAGCTCAGAAACGTGAAGAATAACACAAATAGAATTGTGGACCCGGGAGGGAGAAGCTTCCCAGCAAACAGCTTGGCTGTTTCATTGGAAACTGAAGATAAACCACCTTGTTGAGGACAAGAAAGGAGTTTATAGTTTAATCCAGCTGCACAAAACCCACCTGGGCCCACCAGAAACCCCGGTGCCATGGCCCCATGGATTCTGTCAGGACCACGCTTGCCCTGCAGCACAAAAATCCCACCCTGAACATGGCCAGGACGGAGATGCAACGAAATTTATTAACGACCTGCTAATCAAAGGGTTTGGATGGGGAAAATAGGTTTCAAATTTGTTCCAGCTGAGCAACTGCCTCCCTGTCCTTTTCATGTGTCCCACCGGGATGCCCAGCACCACCTCCATGCCACAACCCCACAAAATTCAAGCCACAGGCACTTTTTTGCTGATTCTCATGAGGCTGAGACTTTCTTCCCCCAAACACCCAGGTGAGCTCGCCCACCAGGCATCAGCGGGCTCCAGAACACCGGAAGGGTGGCAGGAATTGAGCCTGTGCAGGAACATCTGGGAATCACCCCCATGGAAGTTTCCCAGTGAGAAACCAGGGCATAAAACCACATGATAAAAACAGGCCGGATGAGATAATACCGGTTTTTACACCAGCACTCTGCACGCAGCACATTAACCTGTATTTTGACACATTAGATAGGATGGCTATCCTGCATATTCTAATTTATTCTGCTTAATTATTTTGCCTGGTGAGCCCAGGACATTTCTGCTAGCACCAAGCCCTTTTTGCTGCACTGGTTGCGAGCGCGACGCTCCAGGCGTGGCCCCGCGATCTCCAAAGCTTCCTTCCAGCTCCGTGGGGGTTTGTGCACGGAACAACCCGACATTTTACAAGGGCTTTTTCATCCCTGGCCACGAAAGGGGCTGTTTAAGAGATTCCTGGGATTGCCAGCACTAAATAATCTGTTTTATACCAGATGGGGCTGAAATGTTTGCTGTTGGAAGGGAGCTGGAGCGCAGCGGAGCGGTCGCGCTCTCACCTCCATGGCGATGTGATGAGTTTGCGCTTGGGTTTTGGGACAGAGAAGGGGTTCAGGCTTTTGGAATGTTTAAATCAGCTTGCACTTCTAGAACAGGGGAGATCAGAGATCCCTTTCCAGTGATCCCCTTGGAAACTTTGAAATCAAACAGCCTAATGGTCAATATTTCTCGTTATAATGCGCGCAAAGGAGGAACTCACCGCTGCTTTCCCTGTTCATGCCAGGGAAATTGGTAGTGGAAAGCACCTCAAAAAGACCCTGTCACACCAAAAATACAATTCCAGGCACCCCCAGGGCATTGCCATGTGCCCAGAGGGCTGAGGATACGGAACTGGGAGCTCAAAACACGCTGATTTTCAACAGGACCGAGTTAATCCGAAAGTTTTCCTCCTAAGCGCCGTTATTTTGTAAACCGGGCAATACTTTCACTCTCGATGAGTGGAGAAAGGTAAATATTTTAAAGCTGTCGAGGGAAACAGACATGGCTCTGAAAATTGTAGCTATTCTTTAGCTGTGCACATTCGTAGAATCGTAAGATTTTTCAGGCTAAAAATGTCAGAATCAATTCATGAAATCATATGATTTTTCGAGCTAAAATGTCATTATCAATTCATGCAACCATATGATTTTTCAGGGTAATCATGTCATTATCAATTCATGGAATCATATGATTTTTCAGGATTATCATGTCAGAACCAGAGAGAAAAACACCTGGCCTTAAATACAGCACTATTTGCAAATCCATCCCCCTTTTTCATACTGGTTTATTGTTCTCATATTTGCCATTACTGGCTCATTTTCTGCTGCAATTAGTGAGGTTTTCATGCCCACTGCAGCGCCCGAGGCACAAGTCCCAAGGACAATTCTTAGGTCTGCCCACTCATCCCTGCTCCTCCAGAAAACAAACCTCCTGTTTAGGGCATGTTGGGAGCTACTTCCCGATGCCATCATCTCACCCGCTGTGAAATGCACTTCTGTTCCCCAGTGCTGCTTTTCCTTAATCTTTCCCTGAAATGCTACTGCACAGCCTCTCGCACGGCTCCAGCCACGTTTGTGTTGTTTGAAGATCCAAAAGCTCTTTCTGGAGAGGAAATCCATAGGCTCCCCTCCCCTCCTTGAATTACTCATCCACTGCACTGCTCAGGCTGCCTTGCAGCTCTCCTGTAGCTCAGGCACATCCTTAAAATTGCACACGGGGCTAAAATATTCCAAAACCAGGGGGGGTTGGGTCATTTCTGAAGGAGGGAGAGGAGGAGGTGAAGGTTTCCTGGAGCTCTCGCAGGGAGCTCAGGCCAGGAATCCATGCCTGAAGCTTTTCAGGGGGTCTGGCTGCTGGGACAATTCAGGACCTGGGCGTTTGGAGCTGTTCCACCGAGGTGCAAACAGGGGTAATGAGGCACTCCCAGCTCTGCAGCTGTGGCACAGCCAGGGGAGAACTCAGGAGAGTTGTTGGCCTGGTGGTGAGCTTGCTCTTACCCCCACCTCCTGCTGGTTCCCTTCTCCCAGGTGTCAACGAGAGCTGGGAATGCCCGTGCCGGGAATGCCCAACCACCCCCAAGCACAGCTCCAGCCACGTGCAGGCACCGCTGGGACCCCAAACCCTTCACCCTGATTCCCCCCCCCCAGCCCCTCAGAGCAGGGCAGGAGCCCTGGAACTGGGGCTCTCCCTGGCCGCCAACATCCCAGCACCACAGAGGGATGCAGGGACACCAGGCTTTACTCCAGCAGGTCCAGGAGGCATTGGATGGGGCTGGGAGGCAGATGAGGCTGCTCCATTTCCATTCTCTGAGGAAACTAAGAATTTTTATAAAAAAGCAAGCGAGGATTTGGCAGCGAGCGGAGGGTGGGGACGCCTGCCAAGGCCTGGACAGCTGTACCTTCTTCACTAGCAAGTTGTGTGATCAGCGAGGGCCGTGCTGAGAGCCAAGAGGAGTTACCAGAGCTGCCACATCGCGTTTGGCTGATCCTCCCTCTGGGAGACACCTTAAAGAAACAAACCCACCCTAGCAGCTCTGCCAGCGTCAGCACAGCAAAACCAGGGGTCACCTCACAGGCTTGGGGTGTTGTTGTGGCGTTCCCACCCCCCCACGCCNCTAGCAGCTCTGCCAGCGTCAGCACAGCAAAACCAGGGGTCACCTCACAGGCTTGGGGTGTTGTTGTGGTGTTCCCAACCCCCCCCACCGCCTTTCCCCAATTTCAGATCCAAGACCAGGGCACAGGGGAGGAGGAGACTCATCCAAGGCTGTTTTTCCATTTTGTGCAGCCTTGCTCGCGTACCACAGCCCTGCCTGCCCCTCCCAGGCACGGCTGGACCTTCCCCGCAGCTTGAAATAACCCAGGAAATTGTGCAAAAGCTGCGGCGGGTCCCGTCCCGCCCGGCTGCAGGGACACCCAGCTCAGCAGCTTCGGTGCCCCTGCACTCTAAACCCTAAAGCTTCTGTCTGCCGGGGTCTTCAAAACAGCAGGAGGGTGGCAGCAGAAGGAGGGAGGGAGGGAGGGAGGTGTGATGGGCTCGGAGGAGGCTTGGGGAGCACTGAAGTGCCTGCAGATCCCAGGCTGTGGCTGGGGGAGCCTCTCCTCCCCTCCCAGCAGAGCGGGGGACAAAAGGCTCTCAGACGTCTCCTCAAACAGAAAATTATTCCCCCTTTTCTCTTCAAGGGAAAAGCAAGAGATCCGTTTCCAGGCGTTACCCCAGCCCTGCCTGTCCCCTACATCTCCAAGCACTTCCCAGGCTTGACGATTTCATTTTAAGCTCATCACTGAAACAACCTCCTGACCTCCAAAGGCTCCCTTCACGCAGCCTGCCACGTGTATTCCCGCTCCCCTCACAAACAAAGCTCCTTTTCCTTGCAAGCATCTCCAGAAGGTCCTTCCAAGCGACTGTGCTCGCTCCAAAGCCGCTCTGAGGTACCCATTCCCCACACATCCCAGCGATGCACAAACACTTCTGGCAGCTCTCCCCACCCTGGCAGCCCCAGCAGCAGCAGCAGCAGATTCCCAGGCTGGCCGATGGAAAAGGTGGGAAACCGCAGGAGCTGCTGACTCAGCACCTGCTGGCACTAGAGGGCAGGATAAACTGCATCAAATGAAGAACAAGGTGGGGTTGGGGCTGCATCCAAGGGGAATGTCCCCTGTATGCCTAACGGGGAGCACGTGGAATATCTGGGAGCAGCCAGGAGCTGTCTCGCTGCCCAAGAAAAGGAGGAAGCAGATTTTGCACTGGGCACATCCGCATCAGTGATCGTCAGGAGAACAGACTCCCGGGTTATTTAATTCAGGGTCAGAGCGTGGCGTCGGAGGTGCTTCCACCTTGCAGCCACAGCGGCCTTTCTGATAGAAAAGTTCT
>VZTI01004794.1:120918-144706 GCA_013397865.1 Struthidea cinerea
CCCAAAAAGCAGATGTGCAGTGCCCACCCTGGCACCTCCCCGGCAGGCAGGACCTTGCCAGCACGGAAGGGATTCGCGTGCCACCGGGCTGGATTTACTTCCAGCTGCTCATCCTGGTCGCAGCGATCTAAGCTGCAGATGTTGCCGCGCCTCAGATTTGGAGAGGGACAAAAACGGAAGGAAAAAGGTTAAGCAGCACTGTGAGTCACTCCGATACACGACCTACTGTTGATTTAGAAACCTACCTCGGCTGTAAATACAGAATAAGCTTCTCCAAAGTGTTTAACCTCTTGTATCCTGGCCAGAAAAACTAATAAATGGGAGCAAAACATCCCTCCTGAGTCACAGAAGCAACAGAGCTGGAAAACCCTGCCGTGGGGTCAGTACTGAGAATACAGTGACCCAAAACAAGTGACCTAAGGAGGGAGGGGAAAAATAAAAAAAAATAAAAAAGAGGCATTAGTGGGGCAGATAATGAAGAGAGCAGGCTGTGCTGCTCTCTGGGATCTGCTCCAGGCAGCAAAGGCGGGAATAACTTCCCAAACAAGCAGAGAGAGGCTGTGCCATGAATAAAATGAAATACAGCTCACACCAACAGCAGGGCTCTGGCTCCACAGGCACCCACTCGGTGCACCCAGACTCTCCTTGGAGCTGCACAGACTCGTCGTACCCCTTATGATCCCAAACCATTTATCCGCAGACTGCTTTTTTGGGGCTGGGAGGCAATGGGCATCTCAGCTGGGTAACTGGGGAAGGGCTGGGGGAAGAACTGCAAGTAGGAGAATTAGCTTTGCTGCAGGTCTTCTTGCTGTGCGTCAGTGGCAGGGAAGCTCTGGAGAGGGCAGGCTGTGCGTGGAAACGTCCTAATTCCAGCTTTGGAAACGTCCTAATTCCAGCTTTGGAAAGCCCTGTGAGTTTTGGAAGGCAGCTGAACCATCCAAAACCCCCACACCCCCCTCCAATATCTTGTTGAATCATCTTTTGTCTTCAAAGCAGAGGGTGTAGCAGCGGAAGGAGAGCTTTCCCTGGGATTTGAGGCACTGAGTGGGAGTTGAGAGAAAGGCCAGCATCTGCTGATCTCAGGGTACCACCAGGAGAATTCTGCACCAGGATCCCAAGGAGGTCACTTGGGCCGGAGCCATCCCGAGGCCTCCGGTTCGAGCAGGATCCTGCAAAGCGACCAGGGCAGCCAAGGGGGGGCTGGAGAGTCCCAACAACCCCACTGATTAAAGGGAAAGCTGATGAGCAAGCACTTCCAGCACAAATCAGGCTCGCCTACAACATTTAGGCATGATATTAAATCAGCAGCGCTGTGGTTCACAAACCACCAGAGGTTTCTGTAGGGATGGGGATGCTTTAAATAAAAATAAAAGTCACCATTCTGGTCAGCACGCAGATGCAAGACTCGGGGCAGGGAAAACTGCCTGAGTAGTGCTGATGGATAATTCAGACCCAAATACCTCTCGGAGTAATTTTCCTCCCCATTCCAAAGGCAATTTCCAGCCCTAATCAGACGTGACCTGAGACAGGATTCCAGGAAATGTATTTTATTTTGAGCTCTTTTTTGCTAGTTTTGAACTCTTCAAAGATTATGTGCTCAAGCTTTTCCGCCTAAAACCCAAAGGCTGGAACTTCACCCTATAAAAAAATACTACCTTAATTGATAAATTAAGACATTACATAATCTGTTGGGGCCTTGTGTGAGGGAGGAGCCTTAATCAGTGAGATAAGCGATATTTTGGGAGCTTCCAGGAGTGCTCACACAGGTCTGCCTGTCCTTGCTGGCATTGAGCTGAGCCTGCCACACAGCGAGGAGCCCCAAACCAGGGGAAGGCACAGCCCAAAGCCGAGGGATGCGGGAGGTTAAAATTCCTCCTGGTGGTTTCAGAGCTGCCCACCCAGCCAGGATGCTCTGTCTTGAGCAGCACGAGCAAGGTCCAACCCCAGAGATGAAGCAGCACAGCTTCAAAGAGCCGGGACCACCTTCCTCTGACCCATTTTTGGGGAAGGGACGGGGCTGATGAGCAGACTGAAGCCAAAGAGGTTTAGGGTCCCTCCAGAGCTGGGAGGTTTTTTATAGACTTCAAGTTTTCTTGAAAGTTTTCTTCATCCTTTTGAGAATTACAGCCTAAACTCGTATCCAACAGCCTTTATCATTTAGTTGCTCTTTGGATCTCTTGGATAAAGTAAACCCCCTAACATACAAGACCAACATAAGTGGGGATAAAGCAGCATTGTCAGGTTTGGAATACACAGCTCAAGTCCAAGCGAAGGCACAAGTTGGTTCAGAGCTGCCCCTGCATGTCCTGGGCTGTCTCCACAGAGGTGTCTGGTCCCTGGACTAGGACACAGCTCCTTTTCCTGGGAAGGCAGCCCGCAGCCATTCCCTTGCTCAGCCAACAGGATGACTTGGCTGGATCTCATCAGGGGGCCAGGGAGTGAGTCCCCAAAAATTAGGCCGCTCACCCCCCAGCCCGTGCACACAGGAGGATCTTTGCATCCGTGGAAAAGGGGTGCAGATCCCCTCAGAGCAGATGCAAACCACCAATTCCTGCTGTCAGGGCCTGGCTCGGGTAACCAAGCACTGGAAGGAATAAACCCAGGTCCTTTCACACTCAAAGTTCCTTAAGGTCCCTTCCAACCCAAACCAATCCCTGATTAATGGAGCAGAGATGGAAATCAGTTGGATGGTGCAACACTGGAGAAGTCCAAGAGCCTCATGCCCTGGACTTAAGGCCATCCCAAAAGCAGAGGTGGAACAGCCAAGTGAGGTGGTGGGAGCAGGATGAGGCTATCTCTGGAAGGAAAAGCAATGCCAGCAGTTCTCCTTAAGTCTCTGGGGCTGGCACAGTCCTGCCAGCCTCCTTATTCCAGCCCTACCTAGTTTGGGAGCAGCATGCAAGCACTTGGAAGGGAAGGAAGAAAGCATTTAATAAGTCTGAAATAATTTGTTACAAATTCATTAGCTATTATTTCAGCTGCGTGACCTCCTGAAGGGACTTTCTAGAGGGCCAGATTATGCAGTCAACTGAAAATATAAATAAGTATGGAAAGGGCAGAGATCACTTTGCTCAGCCAAACCGTGTGGGATGTCAGGTTAAGTTTCCTGTCGGGCACATCCGTGCACTTCCAGGAGGGGAGCGTGGCCCAGGGTTTGCACTTCTTCTGCCAGCTCCAGGGAAAACCGTGTGCCACGGGAACCGGCCAGTCTCCCTCAAAAAAGTTTCGTTTCGTTCACTCCTTTGTTGGTGTTGATTTAAGTCCCTGCTGCTTTTGGGGAGCCTCTAATTGGAGTGTCTGTCTGTACATTCACACCGGGAATGTAATGAAATGACGGGGAAGTGCTGTATTAGAGGTGAAATGTGCAGTGCACACACAGATACAGATCTTCCCCATCCCTGGCAGTGTCCAAGGCCGGGCTGGACGGGGCTTGGAGCAGCCTGGGATAGTAGAAAGTGTCCCTGCCCATGGCAGGGGGTAGAACAAGCTGAGCTTTAAGGTCCCTTCCAGCCCCAACCTTTCTGTGGTTTTATGATCCGATGAGGCCCATCTGTGCCTGTATAGGAATGGCAACAAGAAATTTCAAAAGGAAACCAAAGCATTTTTAACAGGCAAAAAGCACACAGAGGAGTGAAAAGTTCTTAAGTCAAGTCACCCCAGCCATCCTCCGCACCCACGGCTTATTTAATTAAATCCGGGCTCACGGATGATCTGTGTGCTGTGTGCAGAAGCACCAGCACATTTCTCCAGACAGAGACAGATCCAAGCTTCCCTCTTCTCTCCCTGCATTCCGTCTGGTTCCCTAATAAGCCTCTGAACCCTCATTTCAATCACCGAATGCAGCACCCAGCCTCCCTCCCGCTTCACATGCGGATTTCACCTGGAGAATAGGAAACTTAAGAGAAACATCTCGTACTGCAGATATAAACCGTGGGTAAAACTCAGTTGTACAGAGCAGAAACGCTGTTCAGCATCAACCAGAGGTTCCCCTCACCCCTGGAAACATCCAAGGCCAGCTTGGATGGGGGGCTTGGAACAACCTGGTCTAGTGGAAGTTGTCCCTGCCCATCCCCGACCGCTGGTGAAACCCAGAGGGGAGCAGCACTGCCAAAGCCGGAGCACGGAGCCTTTGTTCGGAGCAGATGCTGCGGGGAGCTCGTCCTGCTCCCCCCCCCCAGAGCGGGGATTGCATCAGAGCCGCGGTGACACAGGTTATTATCCCAGCGGGAACCTCGCAGGGGTCACTCTCCGAGGTTCAAACAAGTCCAGCTTTTGCAGCTGGCAAACCTAAACAAGACCAGCCAGCTGCTGCCGAGCTGAGTCAGCCGCACTCGTCCGCCTGAAAGCGTCCACTTAACCCGTTCACTTGATCACCCAAACCCCAAAAACCCTGACAACTGCGGACAGCGAAAGGCACATCTGCCTTTTGCAGCACGACAGGCTGGAAAAGACCGTGGAAACCGATTTTCCAGGGCTTTTTTCCCGGGCTGCTGAGTGCGTGCTGCACACAAATCATGCTGCTGGGAGCCGGGCTGCTGTGAGTCAGCAGAGCATGTGCTACATCCCACCCCAGCCAGCGGGGCGAGCAGCACGCATTTCACTATTAAACGTGTGATTAAATCCTCCAGCAGACACAGACGAGCCGACTTGTTTGCTCCTCCAGCAGAGAGATTCCATCTCTGCCCGCTCCTTCCCCCACAAAATTTGAACTTGCCGGAGCGAGACTGTTTGTCCCCCTTTGAGAACCAGCAGCAAGGGAGTGATAACTTTGCTTTACCTCTCGCGAAGCCATAAAACGCAGAAGTGCGATGAAAAGGCGACCCGAGAGCTCCGACGGGGATAATTTATTGATAGGGAAGAAACACGAAGCAGCGGCGCAGGCAGCGAGCAGAATAAAGCAAGATTTTAGAAAGTATTAGTCAGTCGTTGCAGGGGGAATGAAACCCCTCGGGGCGTTTGTTTGTGGGAGCGGAGGCCCTTGGGTTGGGAAGCTCCCGGCGCTGTGCGGGCTGGAAGCGCCTTGCTCAGGAGGCTGTGAGTAAGGTCTGGCTCCCTGTCCCCTTGCCGTGGTTTGCCTGCCCGGCCCGGCCCGGCCCGACCCGCGGAGCAGTTTCGGGGAAGCCCATAAAGCACTGGCCAGCCCCACGCCCAGTGCGGGGAGCGATGCTGCTCCTGGCAGCCTTGGAAAAATGATTCACGGATGCTCAGAGCCCGGAGAGGGCGCGGGGGGAAGCGCTGACCACGCTGCTGAAGGGGGATGGCAGCATCCAAACCCGCAGGAATAAAGACAAAATATCCCCCCCCGACCTGCCCCGAGGGAGATTCACAGCCACTCCGCTGTTGCCTGCAGGAAGCCCTGTCCCCTCAGGAGCCGCCACAGCCCCGGGTGCCCAAGCGGAGCAGGCAAACAACATCCGACCCCTCGCTCAGTCCGAGCCAGCCAAGAGGCTGGGAGCAAAACAGACAAAACCACGCTGAAGTGCAGCACATCCCGACAAAACAACAACAGAAGTCAGTCCCCTGCACGCTCCCAAACCCCTTCAGGCCCTTCACAGCAGCAGCCTTACCTGGCCCTCCTGCCAGAGCTGTGCCCAGGACATCTCCGGAGCTGGAAGGGACCCACAGGGATCATCGAGTCCAGCTCCTGGCCCTGCACAGGACACCCCAAGGAGCTGGGCACCCCCAGGAAGCAGAGGCAGCCTCGGGAAGAGGCTGGCAAGGAGAGGAGGAGGAAGAGGAAAGAGAGAGGTAGAGCTGATTATAAACACCAGGGCGGGGAACGGGCTCAGCACCTTAAAGGGCTGGGGCTGAAATCTAGAGGGCTTGGTTTAAGAAGCCTGGTTCAAGGGTCTTAAACCTGGTTTAAATGGGATATTCTGTGATTCCAAGCACGGGCAGTGCCATCTGCATGGAAGGCAGCAGCTGTAAAGGTTAGGAAAACGACTGTACTGTGTGGTGCTTGCATTAAAGGCTGGGAGAAACGTGGGACCGGGGAGAGACGCGGGACCCAGGGTGGCTTTTGCCAGGCTTGTGCCGTGCTGGTGCAGCTGCCAGGCCAAGGAAAAGGGAGAGAAAGAGCCCCGGGGCAGTAGGAGACAAGGAATGCCGAGCCTATCACGCCCGTTCAAATTCCAAGTCACTGTCACCATTCCCAGGGTGCCCAAGATGCCAATCCCAATGACTCGCCCCAGCCCCACAAAATCCAGAGTGCCTCATGCCGTGTCGAGGGCTCCTTCCCCCGGCAGGATTGTTTGTCATATAAAAATATAGCTCCCCCTCCACGAGGGCAGCACCCTGTAACCCCAGGTATTTTAAAGAGTTGAGCGATTCTTGCCATAAAAAAAAAGATCAGAGGGGCTTTATTGACTGCAGCAGGGTTAAGCCGGTTTATTCCGAGTGAGAATTTGGCCCCTTGACTTCAAGGAAGCCGTGCTGATTAATCCCAGATGCAGACCTGGCCGGGTACAATCCCTTCCCGAAGTCCTGGGACTGAATCACCTCCGTTGCTCAGAGCCTGGGTGGTTATCAAGGAACGAGGAACAGCACCTGCCATGAGGGAAAACGCTGAGGATGGGGCCAGGGAATTGGGACTGAGGAATTCAGGGACCTTCAGGGTGTGCCTTGCAGCGGCAGGGAAGATGCCAGAGTAGCATCCTTTCTCCTGCAAATATCTGGGAATGGCACCTGGGATGGGAGGCCAAAACCTGGGCATTGAGCACAGCGGGCAAGGAGATGGGGAATATTCCCGGCTTCTTCCCACCAGGGGCTTTTTGTGGTGCTCTGTAAGGATCCATAAGAGTAAAACCAGGATTAAATCCATCCACGCTTCAGGGAAGCTGCCCCAGCACCTCTTTGGCAGTTTTGAGGAGCAAACACAGCTTCATTCCTGCTCCAAATGCCAAGGAAAAGGGTCTTTTTTTCAGCTCTTTTTGCAGCAATCGCCTCCAAGGCTAACTCAGGACAGGCGAGGTTTTGCTTCCCGGAGTTGTAGGCATGAGTGCCATACTTTTGGCAGGAAAAGCTAAAATCCTTTACACGTGTGCCCCTGGAGAGGTGGCAAAACTGGGCCACGTGGGGATGAGCACCAGAACAAACCCATTCCACGGCGGGCGTTGATGGGTTTGTGGGTCTGAAAGGCACCTACCCCGCCAGGCCACTCGTGCAGGGGGGCATTAAAAATTCCTGGCTATAGGATGCCAGTGCTTCTCCCCAAATTTGCCCTGAGGGTCTGTGCCCCACGTTTGCTTCGTGCAGGCCAGGGGGACTCCGAGGGCTGGGCTCTGCGTGCGGAGGAGGCTCGGCAGCCCCGCCGGGAAGAGGGAAACGCCTGGGCCCGCAGTTCCCTCGCTCCAGCCCGGCCTTCCAAGCCGTGTCTGTGAGGGCCGGCGTCTGGAGCGGGACGGAACCCGAGGATTGATGGGCAGCAGCACGCGTACAGCTGCGCACATCTGGCCCGCAGGTGTCTCGGCTGCTGTTTGTCAGGGACATGAAAAAGCACCCCCAGTTCCCGGGGCAATCGTACCTGTCCCGTGGATTGTTCCCAGAAGCCCCCAGAATTCCGTGGGTTTTATGTCTCTGCCTTTTAGTGGGTGGCCCCAATTTTTTTTTTTTTTTGCTTGTTTTCTCGTTACTATTTTATTTAAAAGAAGGAGTTTAAACCCTAGATGCTTTTAAAACGGGGGAGGGTGTGTTGTTATTAATTCCACTGGCTTCAATCCACGCAGCTGAGTCAGTCATAGTGGATGGTTGTCATCCTCTCCCTGATTTACTCCTAGGAGTAGATGTTACCACAGAGATGAATAAAACTGAGGCTGTTCCTCCTTGTGCTCAGCCACAGATAGAGCCAGACGCGCTCCCAAAATATTTAATCTATGCAAGGACAGGTAAAGTGGGGAAACGGGTAGGAAAAGTCTCATCGATGGGGTAGGAAAATCCCGGAGCATCCCACAGGGATGCTGCTGCTCCTGAGGTTTGGGAACTGCAGCTGCACGCAGGAAAACTGTGAGAGCAGAGGAGCTGCTGGCTGAGCGGGCCAGACCCAAAGAGCTCCCTTGGAAAAAGAAGAAAGCCACAGATGTATATGTTTATTTTTAGAGAAGGTGTTTTTCCTAGGATTTGTATTATTTTGGCAGGGATGCCGAAGGGGAGGAGGAAAGGTTTCCCCTTTGGCCAATAATATCTGCTCTCCTAAAACGGGGTGGAGGCAGAAGGGTGGTCTCACAGCCCCGTTCCTATCTCGGTTGTGTTCATCCCTGCAGAGGCACACAGGGAGCAGAGACCATGTCCCAGGGACTGCCAGCTTGGTCCTAAATTAAATTCCCCCTTAGCCTGCGAGCTCTGTCTGTGCAGGGTGGGATCTGTCGCTGTGAGCACCCCAGCAGAAGCGGATGGGCCACCTCTGACCACTCCACCCTCCTTCCCCGATTTCCACCCGTTCCCACTGCTTTGGCCCCGTTTTGGGTGCGCATTTCAGGCCGTGCCTGCCCCGAATTGCCGGTGCTGGGGCAGCTGGAGCCCGTCTGGACCCCAGAAGGCCGCAGGATGTGGGGCTGGGGAGGCAGAGGAAGGTGGGATGTGGCCGCTCCCGGCCTTGGCGTGAGCCTCAGCGCCGCTCCTCAGGGACACGTCGGTGTCTGTGCAAGTCCTCCTCCCCAGCCCTGGGTGTTTCCCTGGAGCTGCACGGGGGAGAACACCTCCTTCCCTGCCTTTTCCCCCCCTTTTGTTCCACACCTTCCTCCTGTGGCTTGCGAGTGAGGGGCTCGGGGCGGTGGATTCGAGCTGCAGCAAGTGATGGGGAGCTCTGCTAGCCAGGGGGGCTGGTGGGGACCATCTCCTGCCCCTCTTTGCCCCCCATCCCTGCCCACCCGCCCTTCCCTGGCTCGGGAGATGCCGCTGGTGTCCCTCAGTGCTTGTTCCTCCGAGCCACCCACGGGGCAGCTCCGATGGTTCTCCCGGCCACCGGGGCAGCTCTGCTTTTCCCTGCTCCGGCTGCTCATTAGCAGCTCCGAGCTGCCATTCCAGTGATGTGCTGCCCAGGTTCTAACGAGGGGCTCCCACAAACCTGCCTCCTCCTCCTCCTCCAGCTGCCTCCAGCCCCACTCGGCCTGTGGAGGAGTGCAAGCCTGGGGGAAATGTGCCTTTGGCAAGGGGGGTTCTTCCTGTTTAAAGCTCTTTTTTGTTGTTGCTGTTGGTTTAAAACTGTTTTTATATTTGTTCTAATTTTCTGGCGAGGGAGAACCTTGGGGCAAACATCCCTGAGTGCCTGGAGGTTGCTGAAGGGAGGGAGGACATAACACTGCAACTCTGAGCATCCCAGCAGCAAAAAGCTTCGTCGTTCAGCATTCCCTTCTCCTCCCTGTGCTGAGCCCAGCCTCAGGAGACTGATTTCAGCTGGGCTCCAATCTGAAATGCTGAAGAATTGGCTTTTTCGAGGTGTTTCGGGCCCCAAAGGACAACTTTTTCCATGGGGAATTGTTGAGCCCACAGGTAGCAGCCAGTGAATTCCTCTCCTTGGTGAGCATCCCTCTCTTCTTCTCGAGGGGTTCATTCCATCCAAGGCCAGGCTGGACATTGGGGCTTGGAGCAGCCTGGGACAGTGGAAGGTGTCCCTGCCCATGGCAGGAGGTGGAACGAGGTGGGCTTTCAGATCCCTTCCATCCCAAACCATTCTGGGATTCTGTGGACACCAATAACCCTCTCTGCAGCAGCGTGAGGGGAAAAAAAAATATCTAAAGCAAAATTATGGAGTCATTTCTGGCAGTATGTGAGAGGAGCACTCACAGCTGCCCCGAACTTCTTTCAGCCATGGGTGAGGAGCTTTTTAGCCAGTCCCCAGCCTCGTGGCCGTGCTCCATCCTGCTCCAGCGGCTGGGAGCAGACCCAGGCAGGAGGCACCAGGGCTTCTTCTTGTGGCATCATCCCTTTAGGATCCCCAGTTTTCCCCAGACAGCGAGGTGTCAGCAAACCACGGGCCTTCCTCAGCGATGTACAGCAGGGTCTGGAGAGGCAGAAACAGCCTCAGGGGGAGGAGAAAAGGCTTCGATCTCCCTTTCCTCAAACTGCTCCTGATAACCAACGCGGGGGAGGCTGCAGAACACGGGGAGGATGTTTCACCTCCAACCAGCCGCGGGGCAGATAAATGCCCCGAGCTCTGAAAAGGCTGGGGTGACTCACAGAGGCTTTTCCCTGGCTGAGGGAGGGTCCGAGGGGGGCCCCGCGGCTCAGGGGGACGTGTTCCGAAGCCTTTTCCCAGCTGCGAGATGCGCCTAGCTGTGGCTCTCCCTTCATCTGGGAGGCTTCAGGAGCGGGTGGGTGGTAAGGGCTCCGAGCAGCAAAGGCAGAGCAGCCCCAGCCAGGGGATTTGCTGTCAGTCTGCCCGTACCCGCGGCTTCAGATCTGATTTTGGCCCCCTCGCACGGACACGATTGTCCCAATTCCTTTCTCCGGCCGCTTCCTTCCCCTCTGAAGCCTCGCAGCCTGGCCCTGCTGCCTCTGCCAGGGCTCCCTCCTTCCCTGGCCCGCGGAGGGGTCTGTGCCAGGGCCATGGGCACCAGCAGGAAACAACCCCGAGGGTGGCAATTTGTCCCCCAACCCCACCTTTGTAGCCTTCCCTGCTGGGAAACACCCCCAAAATCAAGGGGTTCCTGCTGGGTTTAGCCTTTCCTGCTGGGAAACACCCCCAAAATCAAGGGGTTCCTGCTGGGTTTAGCCTTTCCTGCTGGGAAACACCCCAGAAATCAAGGGTTTCCTGCTGGGTTTAGCCTTTCCTGCTGGGAAACACCCCAAAATCAAGGGATTCCTGCTGGGTTTAGCCTTTCCTGCTGGGAAACACCCCAGAAATCAAGGGAATTCCGCTCTGTTTTAAGGTGCATTTTTTTGCACCATCCAAATCATGGAAAGGTTTTACATTTAAACAAGGACGGGCTTAAATTGCAACAGGTTTATATTTAAATTCAACCAGCTTGAATTCAAGTGATTATAAATGATTATAAAATAATGATTTATAATTCTAAGATGACAAAATGGGATTTTTCCATGCAGAATTTGGGGCACAGAGATCCAGAGGGATGAGAATCAACCTTTCCAAGGGCTCTGCATGGTCCTTGTTCGCCCGTGGGGTGAAAAAATCCCTTAAATTAAACAAGCTTAAATTTAAATGAATAAACTTCAATTGAAATGATGCTGAAATTTAAATGAAAATAAATTTAAATTAATCTTGAGCAATTTGAATTTAAACAAGGCCAGGTTGGACATGGCTCTGAGCAACCTGGTCTGGTGGAAGGCGTCCCTGCCCATGGAATGAGATGAGCTTTAAGCTCCCTTCCAGCCCAAACCTCTCTATGAAGTGGCTACCACCAATTTTAGTTCCAGGGACAGCTGACAACTCCATGAAATAATTTGGGAATATCCCTCTGGCAGGGATCCTGCGGCGAGCGTAGCTTTGCGTAGGCAATCCCCAGGCCAGCGCTGCCCTTCTTCCTTCAGCTTTGCTCTAAAAATGCCAGGGAATGCATTAAACCATGCAAAAACAGGGACGAAACACGTGGGGAGAGACTTTTCCCCATCCTCAGCCACAGCAGAGCCCCGTGTGACGTTTCCATCATCCCACCTGGCGCGCCCAGCTGAAGCTCCCCGTGTGTTGTAGCTCGGTTTTTGCCGGGGAGGGGTTGAAAGTGGACGATCCCTACAGTCCCAAACCATCCTGTGATCCCGTGATCCCGTGACTCCCAGCGCAGCTCCTGCCAGCCACCACCTTGCCTCCATCAAAACCCAAGCCAAAATAACCCCGCGTGCTCCCTGCCTCTGGTCTCGCTGGGGAGGCTCGGAGCTGGGGCCAAACAAACTCCCTGTCCCCCAGCTCCAGGGAGGGATGGAGCTCTGCGAGCCGGGCAGTTTCCACGTTGCCTTCCCGCTTTTCCAGCCTCCAACACCTCCCAGTCATGGGGAAGCATTTTTGGAGCGCGGCTGTTTTCCGCTCTCCCCATGCCCTGGAACAGCTGGGCCATTTTTTTTTTTGCCCAGAAAACAAAAACAGCGGCAAGAAAGAGGAATTGTCGTCGGGCATGGAAAATTTTCAGCTCAAGAGGCCTAAATTTTGGGAGGTTTTTGAGCAGATCACACCCCATGGGGCGCTGGGAGGCAAAGCATCCAAACCTGACCGTGGATACTCTGATTTATCTGTGCCATAGGGCCTTTTAGAGGGATTATTCCCAAAACAGCTGGGAGTGATGGTCCCTGAGCTCAGGAATGGGATTTTAGTGATTTTCTAGAGCAGGAGCATTGCCTTTTGTGCTGTAACCCAGCGTTGCCTGAAGCCACTGGTGGGGCTGTTCCAGAACAACTTTTTACACTAAAAAGAGGAGATTTGGGGAGGAAGAAATTCCTCACTCTGAGGGTGGGGAGGTCCTGGCACAGGTTACCCAAAGAAGCTGTGGCTGCCCCATCCCTGGAAGGGTTTAAGGACGGGGCTTGGAGCAACCTGCCCTAGTGGGAGGTGTCCCTGCCCATGGCAGGGCTGGAACAGGGTGAGCTTTAAGATCCCTCCCAGCCCAAACCACTCTGGGGTTCTGTGAATGCCACGTTTTCCTCGCCTTGACGTGTTTGCTCTGTCCCACCTCCTTCAGGCCTTACCTCCCAGCAGAAGCAACTCGGCAGGGGCAGGAACTTCTCCTTCCCCGTTCGCCCTGAAACGTGCCTGGCACATCTTCCCAGCCACTGGGCAGCACCTGAGCAATAAATCCTTCTTAATTAACAGCGTGGATGAGGAGTGGTGAGCTCAACGGGTGCTGCGATTCCAGCTCCTTCCAGCAAAGGGTGCTCGCTCAGACCCCAAAGGCGGCACTGGGCTCTCAGCCTGGACCCACACTGCTTTTAACTTCCCCAGGCTGGAGGGAAAGTGGGGAGGAAACAAGCCATAAAGGTCGTGGTGATGGGTGAAATCGGGACCAGCTGGCGTGAGCCGCGCCCCTCACCCCTCTCACGCCCTGCCCAGCCCCAAACACAGGGCAGGAAGGTGGGGCAGCACCTTCCTGGCAGGGATTCGGGCTGGCAGAAGCCCACATGGAGGGAGAGAGGGGCTGGGCCCCGGGGGCAGAGCCTTTTTTTCTGCATCCTCAACTTTAAAAGAAGTTGGGAAAAGCTGCCTTTAAAAAAAAAAACCCGGCAAGACTCAGCAAAAACACAAAAAACCAAACAAACTCCAATGGTTTTCCTGCATTTCGCTTTTCATTTGCACTCTGGGCCGTGTCATGGAAATTATTTCAATCCTTTTGCAACCAAACCCGCCCCAATCCTATATAAGCAGAGGCCTGGGGGACCTGTTGCGAAATTTCCTGCAAGCAGGGCCGTGCTCCTGCTGCCACCTTCCATCAGGCCAGCAGCTCTCCGCTCCTGTGATTTCCATGCTGGGAACGCTCCCGATGGGGCTGGGACATGCTCCTAAAGCCGGGAAAAATGGATCAGCAAGGCCTCAGCCAGAGGAAGCTGCGCTGGGTCGGCACTGCGGCAGTGCATCACAGCTGGGTTCTGTGCTAGGGTAAGGGAAATGCCTGGAAATCCCTGAGGAAAGCTTGGAAATCCCAGGAGAAAGCAGTTCCCATCCCTGGAAGTGTGCGAGGCCAGCTTGGATGGGGCTCTGAGCCAGCTGGTCTGGCGGACGATATCCCTGCCCATGGCAGGGGTGGCACTGGATGCCAAGGGCAGCCTCCGCACACCGGCTGGGAGAGGAGGAAAGAGCAGCCCGCTGAGGTTTTGGGGGGCATTTTCCCTCCTCCTCAGCCCTTCCTTCCTCCTGCAAGACTCAAGCAGGGGCCAGGTTGCTGACGTGAGGATCACAGAGCCAGATTTGGAGTCCGATATCCAAGTCTGATTTCGCAGAATCACGGCACGGTTTGGGCTGGAAGGCACCTCAAAGCAAGCCTAGTTCCAGTCCCTCGGGAGCACAGGATGGGATGTGGCAGAGCCTTTCCAGGGCTCTGGAAAATCTGCCATGCACAGGGTAGGCCTCAGCATCACAGAAAAAAAAAATCACCCGGTTAGCACCGAGCTGCTGTGAAATTCCCAGTTCTCCGGCTGGAGCTGGAAACCAGGAAGGACCAGTGGGAATGAGATGCCTCAGGGCAGCAGCAGCCAGAGCAGGGGGTCTCAGCCAGGGCTGTCAGCTCTGCCCTGGGAGCAGCTTTGTGCTGAGCTCTCCACTCTTGGGTGGGATTTTAAAAATCCCTGGAACTAGACCAGCTTTTCGTCTGGTTTTACCTCGTTTTTGTGTCAGCTGCATTGAGAGAAGAGCAGGGCACAGCAAAACCTTGTGACCAACCTCCACCCCCTTCTCCTGCTCGCTGGAAAAAATAATAATAATAATAATTTAAAAAACCCAGAAAATTGCTCCGTGGTATCTTCCTCCTCCCTGGACTCAATTTTCCTTTCCTGGAGCCCTCCCTGGACAGGGAAAGGGCCAGCCTGTCATCTGTCGGACGTGGGCATCCCCAAACCACCCGGAGAGGTGGAGCTTTCCTAAGTGGTCCTGGGCAGCCTGACAAGTCCCCGAGCTCGCCTGCAGAATGTGGTTGTGATTAGATAATTAATAACTTGGAGAGGGAAAGGAAAGGAAATCAGCTAAAATGGAAGCTTTCCTCGGTGGGAGGAAATAATTATATCTGCTTTTTGATGTCGGAGCTGAGGTGGCCTTGCTGAAGGCAGGAACAGCCCCTCGCCCTGCCCCCGCGCAGGATGGGGGATCCTGTGGGCACGGCTGGGCCGTGGAGTTTGTCCCACAGAATTTCCCCTGGTCCTGGAGGTGTCCTGGCCAGGTTGGAGCGACCCGGGGTAGTGGAAGGTGGCATTGCCAGACTCTGAATTTAGGCTCTCTATCCAAAAGTCTAAGGAGCTGTGCTTCCACTTGCTGCTGGCACTCTGGATCTTGCCCCGTGCCTGGATTAACTCCACGCTGCTGGAACCAGGGGCAGGATCCAACGCGTGGTTATGGACCACAGCCTGGATTTGTAGGGAAAAAGCCCTTCCCACACAACCTATCTCAGAAAGACGTCCTGGGTTCGGTGTGTTTATTTTTCTTCTCTCTTTTTTTTTTTTTCTTTCTCCCCTTCTCTCCAGACTGTCCAGTGTCTGCAACTGAAGTGGAATTGGGATTTATCCAAGTTTGTAGCTTCTGAAACCTTAAAAACCTCAAGAAAACTGGTCCAAAAGACCCCTCTTGACCTCCCTCGCTCTGAACTCTTGCGGAGCATTTTAGACTGAGCAGCAAAACGGCGCCGAAGAGAAGGGGCTGAGACTTTGCAGCATCTCTCCCCAGAACGACTGACCAAAGAGAGAAGGAGAAGCAACATTCCCGGTTGTTCATGGTTGTTGGGATTTTGTGTCTGTCTGTCTGTGCGTTTGGTGTTTTTATCGCTATTTTTTTTTATTTTTATTTTTTTTATTTCGGGAAAAAAAAATCTTAATTCAGGAACACATTTATGAGGCATCTTTGGGCTCGAGTTTTACTTCCCCCTAACTGTAGTCTTCTTTTTTTTGGTTTTTTTTGGTTTTTTTTTTTTAAATTCCAAACCTGATTTCTTGTACAGTCGTGGCAAAACTGGACCAAGGCTCTCAGAAAAAAAAACAGGAAAAGAAGGAAAAAAGCCCACCATGCCCCCAGCTCCCTGCATGATTTGTTTCAAGTACAGCCTGGATTACAGACTGCCCTCCACACTCTGCCACCTCTCCCTTATTGCTCCATGATTTGCTACCACTCATCCCCTTCCCTCTTTTTTTCTTTTTTTTTTTTTTTTTTAGTTTTTGGGGGTTTTTTTTGGTTTTCATTTTCTGTTCCAGTGTATATGTTGCTTATTTGTTTTATTTATTGAGATATTTTTAACGAGCTAAGAGACTGCAATGTCGCTGTGTATACTGCTTCTCTTGCCAATAAAAATAAAGATGTCATGCAGCTACCGGGGCTTTGAGATTTATGTTCTCGACTCCACAGCCCCCAGCAGAGGCTGAGACTCTTCCTTGCACCCCACAATGGTTTGACACTCAGAATTCTGGCTAAAAATCTCTTTCCCAGGGAGTGGGTGATGGGTGTGAGCATCGCTTGCCCGGGCTGATGTCTGCAGGATGATTTGGCTGGGGATGGACCTTAAAACCCAACACCTTCCACTAGACCGGCACCTGGAAACATGGGCCTAAATGATCCCAAATGACCTTTTCTCCCCATCAGCTACGGGAAGAGAAAAAAAAACAACCAAACCCAAAAACCTCCCTGCTGTCGCGTCCAGGGCCACTAAAAAATAAATCCTGTCGTTCCACCCAAACCAGCTCCGGGGTAAAACGTTTCAAGGCTGCAAATCCCGACCCTCCGTGCGTGCATCAGATGCATTAATTCCCTGCTAGGTTTCCGAGCCCCCATGTCAAGTGTTTGTGTTAAAACAAGCCCGGCTGCGTGGAGCAAAACCCATCCCATCCATTTAGAAGCTCTTACTCGAAAGTAAATGACAGCTCAGCCCGGGCTCTGGGTACCAGCAGAGCCAAAACCACCATTTAGGAAGGTGAATTTAACAGCTGTCAGGCGAGGCAGCGCACGGAATGGCTTTCCCCACCCCAAGGAATGCGTGTTTCTGCATCAGCTGCCGCGATTTTGGGCATCCCTACGGGTGCTCCGGGTTGTGATTTCACCACAAAAAGTGACGTTATTCCAAGCACGGGCACCATGATCCAAATCCAGCTTTTTTTTTTGAGGGCTTGTCAGGGAGCCTGCGGTGCTGCTCTGCTGCGCCGTGAGGTGCCCGGGAGCGGGAGGACACGGCGGGATTTTCCCAAGGATCTGTGCCACCCGCCTTCCCCGCTGCTGCAGAGGCTCAGGGCTGCTCCCCCCCATTCTCCAGTATCATGGATTTAAGGGTCTGTCACGGTAGGTGAAAGCATTTGACCTCTCCCTGCACCTTCTAACAAAAACCACGGCTCACAAGCACCTCTGGAAGCTCTTCCACGAATTCTGGGGGTTAGCCGAGGCTCCTGCGGGTGGATGGCCTTGGAGAGGTAAATTTGGAGCCTGGGATTAGGATACAACATTTGTTTTTAGGCAGAAAAGGGGGTAACTGTTCAAATGGTCAGGAAAGAGCCATGCCTGGGGTTCGGATGGGTGGATTCAGCTCCTGAGGGGGGAACCGAGGCCGCAAAACGCTCCAAAACGTTTGGGAGCTGTGAACTCTCCGGGTGACAGATTTTTAACAGCAGGCACACCTGACTCCACCAACAGGCAGGCAGACAATGCCATCAGCTGCTGGAAGGGCTTTTTGTGTGCTTGGAGTTCGCTGGGCAGTCAGGAAACCCAGACCCCAAGCCGCAGCCGCGTCCTCGTGGGCAGCACATGGATGTATTTGTATTTTCTTTTCCACACATAGGAGTCTTTTTCCGTGGCATTTATCACCCCTGATTTCCAAGGGGATTGGATTTGTCCTTCCCAGTCCCACCTCTGATACCGCAACGCCCTGTGAGAGATTAAGGGATGTCACCAGGGGCAGGGACAGGGCGGCTTGTGCAGAAGAGGATGGAACCAAGAAATCCCTAAAAGCAGCAGGATCAGATGGGTCCCGGCAATGGGATTGCTCCTCGGTGGCACTGCACACGCACACGTGGGAGCCTGGCTAAATCCTGGTCCTGGATTGCTTGGTCTCTGTGCACATGAAAGGCTACAAAAAAAACCCACAAAACCCTCAGCACAAAGTATTCCAGCAAACCACAAAGCGAAATATTCCCTGGAAAGAGGCCAAGCACTGAGGTGAGGATGTAAAATGCACTGATTTGGGGTTTTTTTTTAAAAATAATCTTTTACTCAATCCCAGCTCAGCTTAGCACCTCCAACCCCTCCATTTTCAAAAGGGGAGGGGGGGGAAAGGGGTTTTTGCATTTTCAGCCGAAGTCCACATGAAAAAAAAAAAAAAATTATAAAAAACCCCCAAACAAATCCAAACAACCCCCAAGTCCCACCCCTGGGGATCCCTGTTCTCCCCGGCTTCCCCCGAGGCCGCCCCGTTTTCACACAACCAAGGCGTGCAGACAGCAAGGAGGGATCGGGAGAGGGGGGAGCGCTGACAATTTCCCCCAGGGATCCTTGGAAGCTCTGGTTTGGCCGGGACCACCCAGGCACCGTTTCTGGGGTGGCAAACTCAGCCCCGCCTCGCAGGGTGACAGCAAAGAGAGGTCAGTGTCACCTCAGCACGGAGATCTTGGCTAGGGGAAGCTGCATCCCACACCAACCTGGGAGAGGAGGGAGCCTGCGAGCCTGGGGAGGACCCACGTGCAGCTGCACGGGCAGGACGAGGATAAATCCTCTGTTTCCTGCTCTTGGGAAGCGCAGGGACAGCGGGACCCGAATCAGGGTGAGGCAGAAAGACAAAAACTGGAAGCAGAAGCCATGTGGAAGTAAAACCCGCTTGGATGTGGCGCCTGGGGACAGGGGTTGGTGGTGGCCTCGGCAGTGCTGGGGGAATGGTTGGGCTCTGATCTTAGAGGGCTTCTCCAGCCTGAAGGATAAAAACCAGACAAAACATCTCCCAGCAGCTGCTCCAGCAGCAGGTGGGTGGCTGGGAAGCGATGGGAAGCAGAAGGAGAGGCCAGTCCCAGCAGGAGACGCAGCCCGTCCTTTATCACTCAGACACGGTCTCTCTGCTTTACACCACGAATCACAGATTTGTGTCCCATCTTTAAACCTTGGAGCACCAAAGCTGGGCATGAGCTGCTCACCTAAACCCCAAGAAGAAGCAAACACCACGGACTGAGGCCCTGGCACAGGGTGCCCAGAGAATCTGTGGCTGGAATCCCTGGAAGTGTTCAGGGCCAGGCTGGACATTGGGGTTTGGAGCAGCCTGGGACAGTGGAAGGTGTCCCGGCCCCTGGCAGGGGGTGGGATGAGGTGATCTTCAACCACCCTTCCAGCCCAAACCCTTCCATGGTTCAGTGATTCCATCATTGCCAGCACTCTGCCCGTGTTTTAACGGGATAATTCCAGCTTTTCCAGCTGCACCTCGATGCTTTTTGTGGTTTCGATGCCATTCCCCTCGCCTTTGTAGTCTCAGAATTTGTTTGGAGCATGGTAAAGTGCACTCAGCCCTTTTATGATTTCCTGTCCTGTTTTGGAGCCCTGCACTGAAAGATTTTAGTTGCCTCCTAAATCCTTTTCCAGAACTCTCCTGTCACTTTAAATATGGGCCAGCATTTTGTTAGCTTCAAGACTTTGAAATAATATCAAAGTAAACCTCAAAGGAAAATAACGCAGTAAAGGGGAAGGTTGGGGCTTAATTCATATTTAAATAAAGATCCTTCGCTTCAGCTTGGGTTACTGTGCAAAATGACTGGGAGCAAATGGAGCTTTTAAGGGCCTTATTCCCCCCAGGGGTCTACTTTAAAATGATCGGGGAGCCTACCAGGCCCAGGAATGAAATTGCCTGCCCAGGAAAAAATTCCCTGCCACTGGGAAGAAAAATCCTTGAGGTTCTCCAGAACCAAGATGCACATTTTTCCTCCCTCCCCTCCTGAGCTGTGACCCAGAGCGATGTTTGTGGCTGGTGGGAAGGCAGACAGGATCCTCGCCAAAGCCTTTGGAGAAGGAGACGAGGAGCTCGGGATTGATTTGCGTGTCATAGCAGGGCTTTTTCTTTCCTTTTCTTTCCATTTTCTGGGGCCAGGCACACACAGGAACAGGAGATACTGCCCTCTCGCCCTCCCAAAATGCTGGTTTTCAGGAGAGGAAGGAGGAGCTAAGGGCTGGTTTCCACCAGGCCTCAGCACCTGACCGGGATGTGTCCCGGTGTCAGAATTCCGAGCTGGCTGCCCAGCACAGGTACCTCCGCAAGAGCAGCCGAGCACTCCGCTCTCCTGGACTTTATCCGGGCATCTCCTCTGAAATTCTCCTCTAAGCTCCACATCCTGCTGCAGCGCGGAGCAGGAGCGGTGATGGATTTCGCCTTCCACGTCCCCTCTGCCTCGATTCCTGATTTCCTACTCCAGCCCCAGGAACAAGTGGGCGGGAGGGACGGCTTTTGCTAACGCCAGCAACTCCAGATCCGCCAAAACCCCGAACGAAGGCTGTGAGAAAAACATTTCTGCAGGAAGCGTTTGCTGAAACATGATTCATTTCTGGGAGATAAGTCACATTTCTCCCGGCCAACACTTACAAAAGGCTTCTCCTCCCTCATCCCTGCTCCAGCCTGGTTGATGGAGACGGCCGGAGCGTGTGCTTCCAGCGGAGGGCTGCGGCTCACCAGTGGATTTGCTCCCCTGCAGAGGCGGTTTGAGGCTGGGGACCTGCGTGGCTCACTCTGGGCTTGTCAGGGAGCCTGCGGTGCTGCTCTGCTGCGCCGTGAGGTGCCCGGGAGCGGGAGGACACGGCGGGATTTTCCCAAGGATCTGTGCCACCCGCCTTCCCCGCTGCTGCAGAGGCTCAGGGCTGCTCCCCCCCATTCTCCAGTATCATGGATTTAAGGGTCTGTCACGGTAGGTGAAAGCATTTGACCTCTCCCTGCACCTTCTAACAAAAACCACGGCTCACAAGCACCTCTGGAAGCTCTGCGCTCGGGAAGGGGACTGTCCCCATTCCCGGCTTCACACCACCACTTCGAGCATCATTGTTTTGCAGCCGGGTGTGACACCCCTGCCTGGTCGCTGTGGCTTTTTCTCCAGCTCCTAGAGACAATGGGCTCCGTGGGTCATTTGCAGTTCATCACGTCTTTGGAGCTGTCCGGGCACTTAGTTGGAAAAAAACCCACATTGCCTGCTTCGCACATGGCCGGGAGGTCCGTAATGGGATTTCCTAACATCCCTCCCTGCAGAAACCCTCGTTCAGGGGGGGCCCTGCCAGCCCGGGGCTTGCTTTCCCAAATTAATGATGGGGTGGGACCCAGCAGGAATGGGGCCAGGGAGCAGCTGGCACGGCCCCGGTGACGCGCGGGACAGCGGCTCCCGGGAGGTGGGCAGTGTCCATCCAGGTGTCAGGCAGGGCAGTCCTGGTGGGGCGATGGACCCAAAACGCTGGGCAGGGTTTTTCTCACCATAAAATCACGGAATGGTTTGGGCTGGAAGTGACCTTAGAGCTCATCCAGTCCCACCCCCTGCCATGGCCAGGGACACCTTCCACTGTCCCAGGCTGCTCCTGTCTCCATCCAACCTGGCCTCGGACACTTCCAGGGATCCAGGGGCAGCCACAGGGACTTTCCTGGGACACCACACCACGTGCCAAAGCTGGCAGAGTCCCCCCATGCACCCACCACAGCCGGGGTGAGCCGCACACAGGCCAACCTTGGCTGCCCTTTAGATCCATCCAGGGTAGTCCCCTGGTGGCCTCGTGGCATCCCAAGCCCCCCGTGTGGGATTCTGTCAACTGATTTTTATTTCTCCTTTTTTTTTTGTCCCCTGGGATACAGGAAGTCAGAGGAGCTGGCTGGAGCACGAACATGTTCCCTCGAGTTATTGCCTGGGTCACTCTCCCTGCAGGCATCGTCATCATCGGCACCATCAGCGACACCCAAGCTTCCTGTGTGCCACCACCATCTCCGGGGACTGCTGGGGATGCCCGGTGGTCCGTGGGCCCCTCCTGCCAGGGTTTGGGCTTGTGTTTCATTCACCAGTTGCCACCGCAGAGCATCCCGGTCTGCGGAGACAGAGCTGCTGGGGCAACCTGGGCCGGGTAAAAGCCAGCAGAAAAATAAATATCTGTCAAATCTCGAGCCCCAGCCGTCTCACATAAGGGCTGAGGTGGGGTGAGGTTTGTCCCTCCTGGAGTCACACCACACAAGAGAAAAAGAAGCAGGAGTGCGAAGGAAGAGAGAGGCGCAGAGGAAGGAGAGGATTAGCATGAAGTACAGACAGGAAGGGGGGCAAAGACCTGCCTCTTCCAGACCACACATGCAGACCTCAGGGTGGAGACGGAGGGCTCCTACAGGCTCCGAGTCGTTTTCCATGGATGCGTGTGTCAGGTGATCATTTCACTCCTGCTGGACTCCGCTGCTCCGCACCGGGACTTCAGCAGTGCCTTGCTAAGCCCCTGTTGGTCAGCGCTGCATTAAAACAGAATTAAATCGGTGAGGGCAGCGTTGTGGTTGCAGACACTGCAGGAGCACCGTGTTGGTGAGAAGGTGTTTTCTGTTATTAAAAGTTTCTCTTTCCTGCTAGAAATGCACAGAATCACAGCACAGTTCAGGTGGGGAGGGACCTTAAAGCCCATCCCGTCCCACCCCCTGCCATGGGCAGGGACACCTTCCACTATCCCAGGCTGCTCCAAGCCCCAGTGTCCAGCCTGGCCTTGGGCACTGCCAGGGATCCAGGGGCAGCCTCAGCTTCTCTGGGCAAACTCCTCAGCATTCCTCAAAATGTCCATCAGATCTGCAGAGCCCTCCCTCCACGCACTCCACAACCTTCTGGGACGAGCGGAGCACCAAGGCAACAGCTCGGATGTGAGAGGTGGCTGCAGGACACGCCGCCAGCCCTGCCAGCGGCAGGATGGGCACGTCCAGCCCCAGCACGGGCTGGGAGCAGCCAGCTCTGGCACAGCTCTGTAGCCAGATCTCAGCCCCCTGAACCTCGTGCTGTGACATGTTTGTACAGCCAGACCCTTTCCCCTTCATTAGTGCTGGGGTCGGGGGCAGCCAAAGGTCAGGCTCGGAGCCGATGATTTCACTTCTAAACAAAACCTCCGCCTCCTCCACCTTCCTCCTCAAAGGGCTTGGCTCATAAATTCTCATTTAGTACCACCTAGATGACTTTCCCCCGACTTTACATTCTCTTTAGCAAGAGGGGTATTTCATTCCCCAAAACCAGCTCCTTCTTACCCCGAGTCCCAAGGTTCTTGGGAAGCTTCGGCCAGGATCCTGCCCCATGCCTCAGCTTACCAAGTGCCAGTCAGGACTGCTGGAAAAACACAGGTGGCAGAGATGGGAACCCCCACAGAGGTCTCTTGGTCCCACTGCCTGGTTTTAATGGCTCTGCCACCTGTGTTCCCACAGGATCAGGGCCCCGTTTGACGTGCCAGGGGCTGGGAAGTGCCAAACCAAACCCCACTGTCCGAAACACGTGTGGTTGCTTTGCTTTGGGGAGAAAACAAGGGGGAAAAAAGCAGGAGATGCAGCTGGCTTCCAGGCTGGCTGCCTGCACTCATTCCTGGCCTAGGAAAGAGCAACCCAAAATGCACGAGGCAAAGTGCAAAGCATCATCTGTGCTTCTCCTTGTCCTGGAGCCCTCTGTTTCTGTGGACTACCAAAAAGTTCAGTCCTGATGTTGCTTTACTGATTCTGAAATCTCTTACAGAACCTTTCCAGCACTGGTTCTCAGGGCTCTGCCCTCCTGTTTCCAGGGAAGTTTCAGAGCTCAGCTGGCGTGGGGAAAGAGTTTGGTGATTTAGATCACCTCAGAGCAGGTTAAGAGGTTTGGCTGCTCAAATCCTGCCAGTGGGTGATTTCTGAGCTGTGAGGTTCATGTTCAAGGCCAGGTTGGACGGGGCTTGGAGCAACCTGGGATAGTGGCAGGTGTCCCTGCTCATGGCAGAGGGTGGAATGAGATGGGCTTTAAGGTCCCCTCCAACCCAAACCCAAACCCAAACCCAAACCCAAACCCAATCCCAAACCCAAACCATTTGGTGATTTTACTGTATCAGCCTGGCCAGGGTTACTTTGGCTCTGCTTTTCCAGCCCTCTTGGATTGCTGTCAAGGAAAATTCCCCCCCAGACTGGGTCATCCCCACCTCCCCATCCCAGCCCAGCGTGAAGGACAGTGCCTGGGGGCTGGTGCCATCGTGTGGATACAG
>VZTI01004794.1:144768-162002 GCA_013397865.1 Struthidea cinerea
GAGGAGGAGAGGTGGGAGGCAGAATGCTGGGAAAAGGACAAATCCGGCATTGTCCGAGTCGGGGTCGGAAGCCGGTTCCCTCCTAGAGATACCAGTGGGCTTACGTGCTGCTTCCTCCAGCAGGTGAAGAAACAGAACAGTCCAAGGACGCACCACCGGCACCGCTCCTACCCCGCAGCATCTCCTGGTGCCACAGCAGGTCCCCAGAGGGAGTTTCCCCTAAGGAAAGCAGCAGTGGTTGAGATGTAGATCCCTGCCACAGGCTCAGAAGCTGAAACCGCTGTACCTTACTCTGCCTGCCTGCTGGAAACAGGGCTGGAACACAACCCGTGCGTGTGTCATCCCCTCCGGGATCTCCAGGACCGTCTGCTCGACCAACACAAACACAGTCTTGAACCTGGAGGAGAATCAGGCTGTGGATTTTGGCCGCTGGCAGAGGGTGGGTTCTCCACTCTGGGCTTGCATCCTGTCCTGGAAGTCACACACTCCCCTACCTCCAACTCTCTTGCAAAACTGAGGAGCAATCCCAGCCCGGGATAAAAATAAAGGGTCCACGGGGCCCTGCCACTCTGGGGTCAGCTGACACAGTGGACGTGCAATCAAGTTCCTTCGTGTCATTTTTCCACTGCCTTTTACAGCCTGGAGCTGAACCGGAGCCAAATGACACGCAGGGAGATAGCGGATCAGGAGCCTGGGGCTTCCTTTGGGCAGTCAAAATCCCAAGCCAAGCCCTGCTGGCTGGGACGTTCCCGTTATCCCGCAGAGCAGACTCCGATGGGCTCCTTCCCAAACCCCCTGGGCTGTGATGGAGGGCAACCAGCCCTGACTCCTTCGGACACATGGATGGGGGGATGAGCTTGGCTCCCACAGAAAGGGCAGGAATTCCATGAGGGCCCTGTCCAGGCACTGCCCAGCCTCCCTCTCTCTGACCCCTGCACCTCCCACACGCACCCCAGGCTTGTCCACCCCTGTCACGATTTTGGCTCCCCCCAAATTCCCCCTGCCCAGGCCTTCGCAGAAGCACTTGCAGAGTGATTCCCCCTCAAAGTCCCGCTGGCTCTGCTGGGATGGCTCTGGAGCAGCTCTGGATCTTGGCTCTGGGAGAGGCACAAGGGATGCACCAGGTGGTCACAGGGCTCAGCCACGAGCCCTCAGTGGCCCTGTGCTGGCAGCCACGGGGTTGGAGCACCTGTAGGTGCAGGTGGGATTCCCCCGGATCGCCGTTGGTGATCCATCAGGGCACATCCATTCTCATCTCCCTGTCCCAGCCAGGTTTGGCAGCGTCTGCATCCGAACTCCACGAAGGCCCCAGCCCCACGGTGCTGTTTCAGATTAAATGGTTCCCATCGTTGTTTGGGAAATGCATGAATTTCTCCCATATGTCTTCGACCTATAAAGTGAGCATCCCTCAGAACCGAAAGGTTATTGCCAGCGACGACGTGTTTTCATTTCTGGTCTTTAAGCACGTTTCCTGGCTTGCCAAGACTTTTTAGGAGGTTAAAACTCGAGGCCTCGGCTCAGGAAAGCGCTTCCAGCACGTGCCAAGTGGGACTTAGGTGCACACTTGTGTCTGAGCACATCTCACAGGCCTGTCGTTTGCCCAAATTGGTGCCAAAAATCACCTTCCTCTTCATCAACTCCTCGACTCTCCGATTCTGTCCTCGGCTTTGCTCACCTACAGGTGAAATTTGGCTGGCAGATGTGCAGCTCCTGGATTGCAGGGAGCCGCTCGTTGTTCAGGGAATGCTGCCTGGGGCTTTGGGAAGATGTGGAAAAGCCTGGGGAAGTAGAGGCGGGTGATGCTTTTTTTAAAAGCATGTTTTTAAAATCACAGCAAACTGCAGAAATTTCACGGAGCGATTAACAACAGCAAAATCAGGGAAAAAAATTAGGAAGGCATATTTCAGGTGCCTCTAAATGAAAATTTTGATTTTAAAAAAGTATTTTACAATATAAGCCACTGTTCAAGTAAAACATCTAATTTCAAGCTGACTCGAATACCTCTTTACAAAGAATGTGTCTTCCTTCTTTCCTTTTCTTTTTTTTTTTCCTTCAATTTTGGTTTGCCAGAAATTTCCATCGTTTCATTTTTCACCCCAAATCATTATTTCAAGTTTTTGGAGCTTTTGGAGCTGCTGGAAAAGTCAAGGCCGGCATATCTAAGTATACCCTGAGAACTGAAAACAGAGCTGGAGAAATGAAGAGGGAATGCAAAATTCCCACTCTCGAGTTTGTCTTTAAGGACTCGCCAGTCACCTGGGAGGAATTCAAGACACCACGGGTATCAAAGGACACGGGAATCTGTACTCCAGTTCCAGGGAAGAAACATTCCATCATGACAAGGAAAAATACCGGATGGCAAGCGGCCGCCTCCGAGCTTTCAGCATTCCTACCTGCGCTGCTAAATCCCCAAATCCAGCCTTTTCTGCAGCGCCCCTTTTATCTCAGCAGCACGGCTCTCAGTGTGGAGGAAAACCTGCGTCCTGTTTTCACAGATTCCCCTATCCCGACCTCCCGGGCTCTGGTCTTGGCTTTATCCTCTATCCCATCCCGCCAAGCCGAAATTCCCGTGGCACATTCCCCCTGGGGTTTGCCAGACTGTGCTCCTGGTTATTTGCTGGCACAGGGCGCAGGTAGCACCAGAACCACTCCGCGGTGGCTGCAGCTCCGGCTCCCTCTCCCCAGACAAGCACTGCCCTCACAGGCGAATTCCAGAGGAAAGGCAGTGCTGGATTTCATGGGAATTAAACCGAAAGGTTTTAGCTCAGCAAGGCAAGGGTCAAACAAATTAATCTGGGGAACCTCCCCCCTCAGCTCTGTCTCATTCCCTCTCTCCTGCCCCTGGATCCCTGGAAGTGCCCAAGGCCGGGGTGGACAGGGCTTGGAGCAGCCTGGATTAGTGAAAGGTGTCCCTGCCCACCTGGGTTGAGCTTTAAGGTCCCTTCCAACCCAAACCATTTGGGATTCCATGCACAGAGCTCACACTGACAAAGCAACCAGAGCTCTTCCACCCACACGGCTCTTACAGGACAAGGTGACCAACAGGGAGGGGAAAAAACCGCTCCAAATCACTTTTTTTTTTTTTTGTCCTCAAAAAGTTCGTTTAATCCTGAAAACAATTAAAACTGGGGAGGTTTTAACGGGGAGCTGAGAGCAGCAGCAGGGTCACTTGGGGTTTGTTCCTATTGTCAGGCGGCGAAACCATCCTGTTATTTAAGATGTCAAAAGCCTGCGAACCAAACAAACAAAGCCCGAGCTTCCCAACATCCGACCACAGCGACACATTGATGGACACCAGGAAAAGGGCTGCAAGCACAAAACAAACAAACCTCCCCGCGAAGGCCTCTGCCAGATTCAAGGGGAAAAGAGGCTACGAGCATTTGTGGGAAACGCCGCTAAGAGGGGAAGGATAAAAGAGACCAAGAACAGAGGGAAAAAAAAAAAAAATAGGAGGAAAGAGCAGAGGGAGAAAGGACTGGGATAGGGCTGTGCCAGTCAGGAGGGATTTGGCCGGATGATGGTTTTACTGGTGTGGAAGACACACTTTGATTAATTCGAGGAGACTACCCCAGAGTCATCCTCGCGACTCCCAGCGCGCTAATTACGGAGGAGAGGCGGGCAGTGACTCATGCTGGAAACCTCCCGACTTCCAAAGGGGGAAAAGGGAAAAGAAAGAAGAGGAATCTCAGTTCTCAAGCAAACACGAAGGCCCCCCGGACCCGTGCTGGGAGAAAGGTCGGGGCCGGCGTGGTGGCACTGAAGGCCCCTTGGAGGGGACGGTCCCAAGGAGGGCTGGCAGAGGACCCGTCCCGAGGGAGGGTGGGGGGCACGGAGAGAGATGGGAGTTCCATCTCCAGGGCTGGGTTTGTCCCAGCACCTCCTTGTGCAGGCAGGCCAGCTGTTTTCCCGTCCCTGGAGGCAGGGATCTGCCGTCCCAGCAGAGATGCCCTTGGGAATACGCCGAAAACCTGCTGCCAGGCAGTGAAACAGGAGGGCCGGAGCTGTGGGATCTCTCTGTGTCCCTCCATCACCACCTGAACCAGCCGGAGTGCTGGCACCACGGTCTGGTTCTTGGCTGGAGCCCCCCCAGCGCCGGGGGGCCTCACAGCCAGGTCTGCTGGATCACAGAGGGGCAAACAAAGCCAGAGCCACCGTGCCAAGCTGCAGGTGCCCGGCTCCCTCCCCTGTGCTCGGGGAGTGCTCAGCAAGGAGGAGATGCACGCCCAGAGATGTGTGCTCAGCAAGGATCAGCGCCAGCTCCGAGAAAACCCCTTGGGATGGCAGCGGAGAAACTGAGGGGGGTCCTTGCCTGATGTTTATTATCCCATCTCAGCTCCCTTCTCACCTGCTCATTTTTAACTCTCTGGGTAGCTGACAGCACCAGGAGCTGAGGCCAGAGCATCAGGTTAACAACATCTTTCTTCTCCGGGCTCTTGGCCACGTGTTTGAGTCGGCTCAGCCCGCGAACGAAACCGACGCCCCGGAATCTCACGGGCTGGAGACAGAGGTGGGGGAGATGGGGACAGCACGATTAATGCCCTGTGGCCAGATGTAGTTACATTTTTTTTTTTGGTTTCTCTTTCTAGGGAGAGAAACTAATTGTTGGTTTTTTTTAATTTGTTCATTTTTTTTTTTTTTTTAAAGAAAGGAAGATGCAGGGTGAGACCCCATCTCCACCACCCCGGCTCAGCCTGGTGTGTGACACAGGCACACACCTCTCCGGCCCTAAGCAGGAACCCCTCTGAGCCCTTCAGATGGCATCAGTGCTGATTAAAAAGCCACTTCCCTGCACCACCGTGCTCCTCTCTGCCTCCCTGGCTCCATAACCACTAGAGGGGAGTGGAAGGTAACGAGTTGAGGAGATGGTTGTGTCCTCCAGGGGAGCACAACGTCGGTGGCTTGGGAGGTTCTGCAGCTCTGGGTGTCCACCACACCCAAAGTTCACAGCATCCACGTGAGAAGGTTTTCCCCATAACCCCACGGCACCAGCAGGATGCTGGAGCAACCTTCAGCATGGAGGAGCCAGGTGGGATGTGAAAATCGTTGTCCAGAGAGAGCTTTGGGATGCTGGATGGGGAACGGAACCCCCTGGGGTTGGCTCGTTCGTTCTTTCAGTCGTCCCTTTATTCCCCTCCCCTTTGCGGAGGGAAAATGCACCAAACCAAGTCTGGAGAGCTGCAGGAAGCAAAGCTCCGGGATGCAAAGGCGGGACAGCACAGGGAAGGGGTTAAAGGCACCCTAATCCAGCTGCGTGTGGTCACTGGGGTTGAAGGCATCCCGATCCAAGCTGCATCCGATTCCCGTGCCTCGCGCCCTTCCAGGGAAGGGAGGCTGCAACACCCCGCGAGCTGCGGGCCCAGACGTCTCCTGGAGATAAGCATCAAGCTGCCCCTCAGAACTCCTGTTTTCCGGGAGGCCATGGACGTGGAGCAACCCCTGGATGGGAGGAAGCGATCCTTCAGGCAAGAGGAAAGCACCACAGCCCCAGGAGAGGATGGGTCTCTCCCCCAGCAGGGAAAGGGCTACTCAGGAGCTGCGAGAGGCCATCTCCACCTGTTCCAGTCCCCCAGCTCACCTTTTCCCAGCGCTATCCAATGGCACGGGCACCACAGAGTTCGCTGTGGTCAGTCTTGGCTTCTTCAGGGTCCCAGGTCCCTCATCAGAGGGGACAGGAAGCCACGGGGTCAGCCAGGAACCCCTCTGACCATGGGATTCAGCGAGCGAGGTTTTGCCCGGTGTATTCCCCGAGGCAGAGCTTGGGCTCCTTGTCCTGTTGGCACCATAGAAATAAATCAGTGAAAGGGTTCCAGTGGACCCTAAATGAAAGGCTTGTGCTGATTAGAGCCAATTCCCATGTGGAAAAACACGGAGAAAAGGCTGAACATTTTTTTTTTCCTTGAGGTGCTTTTTATTTCTCCTCTGCAAACAATTCCGTGTGTGTCTCAGTGTGTCCGAGGCAGCCCGAGCACCAGTCATCAGGAAATGCTGGGGATGGTGGAGATGTACATTATGTACAGGGAATTCAGTGCCAGACCTGGGACACCAGGAATATTTCTGGTTTTGCCATTGGGAAAAACCACATTTTTCATTTTACTGCCCCGAGTCCCCAGCCCACAATGAGGCCATTATTAAAGAGCTATAATATTAAGATATAAACCAAATTTTACAGTTCCCTTGCAGAAATGTGGTGGGCAGGGAGAGTTATCCCATTAATTTGGTATTTTTGTGGCAATGGGAAATGTGGGGGGTTCCCCCTGGAGCATCTTCTTTTCTCCACTAGGAAACAGGTCAATATTTTGCTTGTGTCCCTCCATCCAGGCATCCATTTAAGGCTGGGTGGGGCTTGGAGCAGCCTGGGACAGTGGAAGGTGTCCCTGCCCGTGGCAGGGGGTGGAATGGGATGAGATTTAAGGTCCCTCCCCACCCAAACCACTCTGGGATTCTGAGATCCCCCTTAGGTCACTGCAACATCTCATTTATTATCTCCTCCCCCCTCCCAGATGAAAACGACTCCGTTTATCTCCCGAAGGTGATGGGCTGGGCTCTGTCCTGGGCAGACAGCTCTCCCTTTTATCTCTGCCGGATCTGTCCGAGCAGCTCTGGAGTCCGTCAGCCCCGTGATATCATCCCTTGGCACAGCCCCTGCCTGCTTGCCTGCTGCCAGGACGGGTCCTGTAAACACTCACCAGGAATTGCAGGGCTCCCCAGGGAAAAGCACTTCTCCTCTTCTCCTCCTCCTCCTCCTCCTCCTCTCTGGAGAAACAGCCCATCCTTCATCCTTCGTCCTTCGTCCTTCATCCTTCGTAGCTCATCCTTCTTCCTCCACGCGGGACGCCGGGGAGGGAGAGGAGGAAACGCAGGCTGGGGATGCAGAACCACCCCGTGGCTTTTCCAGGATGACCTCGGTGACTACGGAAAACAAACAAACCCGGGCAGGAGGAAGGAGCCAGCTGCGCTCTCTGCCAGTCACTTGTTTTTTTAGGGTGCTTTTTTGTCAATCTTTTATTTAGCTCTGCTCGTTGAAAAGGCTTTTCCTTGATGCGCCACGAGTTCTGCAGAGCACGGGGCAGCCAACACCCAGCTGGGGCTGAGCCCGGCCTGGCAGCCTCGGGCTGGTTACTCAAGCAAACGAGATTTTGGGGATTAACGAGGCCTGGATCTGTCTGCTGGCTTCCTTATCCCCGGCACCCAGACAACTCCTGAGCCCGTTCCCTGTCCTCCCTGCTCGGCAAGGGCAGCCGTCCCGGAAAGCTCAGATTCCTGAACATCTCTGGGAAAGGGGCAGGGACACCTTCCACAACCCCAGGTTGCTCCAAGCCCCACGCAGCCTGTCTGGGACGGGGCAGCCACACTCCTCGGAGCTGCCATCCCTCCCAACCCTTCCCATGCAACAGGGAAAGGGGAAAAAACCCCCCAAACCTCCGAGCACCATAAAGGTTTTATTATAAACAAACCTCTGGGAGCACTTTGGGGTGATTAACATTCCTTAACGAGGAAGGCAGGCGTGCCCAGGGGCTGGGGAAGGGCAGGCACAGCACTCTCCTGAGGGTCCCACCTTCCCACCTAATCCCCCCGTTGCCATCTGGCAGATTTACTGGCCCCAGCAACGTGGCTCCCACTGATACAATGAGGAATTGCAGCCCGGGCTGTATTTCCTCACGAATTTCACTTCCCTGCCAGAAAAGTTCAGGGCCGGGTCAGATTTTATTTATATTTCTGTCTATAAAATACACACATCTATAAATACACTTACCTATCTTCCTTCTTTCCAGGTAATTTCCACCTTTCCCCACCTAGAGACTCATTCAGCCTCATCTTCCCTCCCCACCACGTTTTGTCCTGTTGCCCTGGGCCGGGCTGAAGGAAATAATCCAAGGGCCAAAGCCCACATCCGTGCCCTGCCGGGTGGTGATGCTGCAGGCTGCTGCTTGCCCTGGGTGCCACCGGAGCACTGAGCCTGTCCTCACCCCGCTTCCAGCCAGGAAACGCTGATTCCATCAAGCTCAGCCTCGGTTTCAGCGGCTGGAAAGGGAAGGTGGGCGGCTGGCACTTCAAACAGCCCCGTCCCTCCTCCCGCACCTTCACAGGGTCACGATCAGAAAGTGCCCCAGCATCCTCAATCCCTGCCCCCCGAGCTCCTCCAGCGCCGGTGTAGCTCATCCCGGTATCCACGGCCCCAGCAGGATGCTGGGCAGCACAGGCAGGAGGTGTGGAGGGTCCCCAGAACCACGTACCTGCCTCGGCTCCGAGGGATGCTCCGGGCTGGAGCTGTGCAGGGACAGCCTTTAGGGACCAGCAGAGAGGAAAAACTGCAGGAGCAAAGTGGAAAACCCTTTATTCTGAACCAGGGGCTCAGGCCCTTCGCCGCACAGGCTGGGAGAGAGGGGGGGGAAGGCAGTTTTTGTCTCTCCCTTCGGATGAAGGGGGGTGGGAACACAAGGCGAACACGGCTGAGCTGTGGCACTGCTGCTCCTCCTTCCCCTCCGTGGCTTTGCAGCCCCGTTTCACCCATCCCGCTGGAGAAGGGCGACACGAACAGCTGGAAAGCTGGAGCTTTCCCCTCCTCCCCTGTCCAAACCGTGGATCCCTCCTCCAGCTTTGCTGCCCCCGCCTCAAGTCCTCCTTCCCTGGCCATGGCCGAGCTGCCCTGCTCCAGCAAGGGGCGACCAGGCCCCTTCTTTTAGGACAGCAAAGCCCCAAATGTGTTCCTAGGGGAATTTTGTCATGAACAAAACGTTCCTGGGTGAGTTTTGTAATGAATAAAGGCTCCTGGCACGGCCACTCTTGAAGGGCTCTCTCCTCTTGTTTAGCCAGAGCTCTGGCAGGAGTCAGGGGGTGCTGGCATTGCCCCTGCCTACCCTGAAGGCTTTAGGATGCCAGTTCCAGGGCGATTTAGGGTTTCCTGGCTCCTTCCCATAGGCCACGCCTTTTCCTAACTGAGAATTCCCGTTCTGCACGGGTTGCAGGCAGAATCCGGGAGGAGGTGAAGCCCATGCACACGTGAAGGGGCTTCTCCCAGGGTGCAGGGAGGTCCAGTGGGCCCTCATGGGAACAGAGCTCATGGGAAATTTTGGATCTAATCCTCACGGGTTTCCTCTCCCCCGCTGGGAGTTAACCACAGCTGCCTGCTGGAGGGATGCACCCTTCACCCAGGGGATTTTCCCCTTGGGGAGGAGGTTTGTCTGGGCACAAACAGGCTTGGGAAGCTGAGTTTCAGCAGGTCTCCTCTTTCAGCCTCAAGGAGAAGCAGCGTGGCAGCAGCTTCCCGAGGTGCTGGATCCTCCCTGCTGGTGTGAGAGGGGCCCTTCCCGGCTGGTGCTTTCCAGCCCTGCCCGACCGCCCTGCCCTGCCAGCACGGAGCTGAGCCTTCCTGCCGTGCCAGGAATGCCATTCCCTTTCCTCGCTGGGAGAGCTGATGGGGCCAGTCTGGAGGGGCTCCCTCGCCCAGCACCCCTCTCTCCAGCTGATTCAACACGGCCAGGCCACGTCCTGCCCCTTCAGATACCCCAAACAGGGTTCCCTCACCTGCAGAACCCGGATCATTCCCTTCAGCAGGCGAGGGGAAGGGAAGGATCTGCTGTACCCAAGGTGCTCCAGCCCCTTCACGAGATGATTTTTTTTTTAAGACCCCAGAATCCCACAATGGTTTGGGTCAGAAGGGACCTTAAAGCCCATCCCATTCCACCCCCCTGCCGTGGGCAGGGACACCTCCCACTATCCCAGGCTGCTCCAAGCCCCGTCCAACCTGGCCTTGGGCACTGCCAGGGATGGGGACAATAATCCTGTTAGAAGAGCTGCCGGAGCCTTTGCCTCCCCAAACCCCAGCCCTGAAGCAGCCACACACCTTCTCACCAGAGGCTGCCTCCCTGAGCTGCCTTTTTCCCACAGTTTCAGAGTGTCACGGCCAGCATTCCTCATTTTCCATGTCATTGATCTCCACAGGCCCCGGCTCCAAGCAGGCAGGAGGCCAAACGCTGCCAGACCAATTCCAAGCGCAGTGCGAGCTGTCTGGAAAGGCAGAAAATCCAGTTAAAAGTTGGGAAAGCACTTGAGCCCCCAGTTGGCTCTCCCCAAGGACCTGGCAGGACGAGTGTGATGCTGCTCAGCCACCAGACGGGTTTGGTGGCAGCCAGGGTGTCTCTTCCCATTCCACTTGGCTTTAACCAGCCAAAATACGACGTGTTCCTTTGAGCTCACAGCTTTAATCGTGCCCAAGGGGGAAGAGAATTTAAAAAAAAAAACAACCCAAAGCAAGACTGGGAGGTTATTTTTAAGTTTATTTAGGAAGATGTTGCTTTGAGAGCTGCCCCTGAGCACTGCCAGCATCTTTCAGAGCATTTCTGCCACGACTTCTCATCTCCTCGTTTTGGAAGTTGCTCTGCCGTGAATCTTCCAACCCCCCAAAATCCCAAAGCTGAGGATGAGTGAGGCAAAACCTCTTTCAGATAGGGCAAGGGAGGAGAAGAAACCTGTCCCTGCAGCAGGAGAAGGGGGAAGACCAAAAACTCACCTGGACTTCTCCAGAGGTACCTTAATCCAGGTTGTCCACGTGGCTCAGCTCTGCTCAGGAGGACCAGAGAATCCCAGAGGGGTTTGGGTTGGAAAGGACCTTAAAGCCCATCCCACCCCCTGCCACGGGCAGGGACACCTCCCACTGTCCCAGGCTGCTCCAAGCCCCGTCCAGCCTGGCCTTGGACACTGCCAGGGATCCAGGGGCAGCCACAGCTGCTCTGGGCACCCTGTGCCAGGGCCTCAGCACCCTCAGAGGGAAGAAGGATGAGGCTCCCCATGGCAGGAATAACATCCATCTCCACCTCTCCTGCAAGCCCTCAGGCTTTTGGCATGAGCTCTGCTCGTCCTGCACCCGTGCCCGGCACAGGCCACTGCCACTTCAGTCCCTCAGGGAAGGCTGAGGTTGGATGTCAGGAAAGATTTCTTCCCTAAAGAGGGAGGCCAGGCACTGGCCCAGCTGCCGGGGGCAGGGGTGGAGTCCCCATCCCCGGAGGGATTTAAAAGCCGTGTGGATGTGGCAGGCGGGGACGTGGGGCGGTGGTGGGGTGGGCACGGCCGGGCTGGGCCCCGTGCTCTCGGGGGGGGGGCTGTGCCAGCCTTTATGATTCCACCATCAATCCGGGGCACCGTGCCTCCCGACTGCTGGGAGCCGCCGAGTTCCGTGCTTCTGTGTGGCCTCCAAGAGAGCAGGCCAGCACGGTTCAGCGCGGGGAGCTGCACGGCCCTGCCGGGCAGGGGAGGACGGGCTGAGCAGCCCAGCAGCGGCGGGGGCACGGGGAGCCGCGATCCTCGGGCATGAGGGCCCGATCCAGAGCGGATCCGAGGTGCGCTCTGCAGGAGCCCTGATGGAATCTGCGACGCTTCCCTGCCCTGCTTGGATTCCTCTCGCTTCCACCCCGCTCCGAGGCTCTCCACCGCAGAGCTGGGAAGCAGCCCTGGGTAGTTCAGCCCTAACTCCTGCCTTTCTCGCCTCACAAAGGCAACCGAGAGGAATTGTTTTGGAATAACAGTGCAAATCAAATTTCCCGTGGCAGATAAAGGGGAGAGAGGTCAGACACGAGAAGGCTTCAGATGAAAGAGGAATTAGCCTGCAGCCCGCCCGGAATAACTCAATTCCAGTCTCGTTTTCAGCACTCCCGGGATCTGGCACGGCACAGGGCCCTGCCGGAGCCCAGCAGATCAACCTGGCCCCGGCAATTGGTTATCCCCAACACGGAGCCGCCCCACCAGCCACAGGCTGAGCATCCCCTGTCCCCTGAAACGAGGGAGAGCGTCCCAGGGAGTCAGGGGCCACCATCCATCAGCTCAGGGGGAGCCAGGCAGGCCTGGATCAGCTTCCAGCCAGAGCTACAGGAAGCCGCTCTGTGGTTTGGGTGTGCAGATATTCCTTCCACAGCTTCCTCCTCCTCCTCCTCCTCCTCCTCCCAAGCTGCATCCCCCGGAGCTGGGATTGGGCACCTGGCTGCCCCATCCTGCAGACATCCCCTAAAAACAGCTGGGGGTGCAGCCCCTCTTCCCTCTGCCCCCCAGGCTTGGTAAGGTTCGGGATGGGCTCGGGATGCTCCCGGCTGAATTTTCCCCCTGCCCCGTCTCCTCTTCAGCTTCCCTTCCTTTCCCGGACAGAGTTCTCTCCCCCTTTCCCGGGCAGAGTTCTCTCCCCCTTTCCCAAAGCCACTTCTCATCCCTTTTGGTCCCGCTCTTCCTCCTGCTGCAGCCCAGAACAGTCCGGGAGCAGCCCGAAAGGAAAGGGCTGGGCTGGGCAGGGCTGGGCCGGGGGGCCGGGCAGGGACCCTCAGCAGCGCCGGGACCTCCTCCTGGATAAATCGGCTCCAGGAATTCCTGCCGCTCACCAGCGGCTGAACCCAGCCGGCTCAAAGGCGGCTGCTAAGCCCGGGCTGGCTGCATTATCCACGGGGATTGGGGGAGGATCGCGGGAATTGCTCCGTGCTGGTGGGGAAGGAGGGAATTTCCCCCCCCTTTCAAACTCAAGCATGTAATTGAAGAGTGAAATTCTGAAAGCTCGCTCAAGGACTCTGGGTATTTAATCGCCTTTAAAGCCCGGGAATTGCTCCCCGCTCCCTTCCTGATTTAATGGGAAACAGGTTTCTTGTTCCTGCAGGCGCTCTGAAGCCGGTGAGCATTGGATAATTGTGCCTTGATATAGCACAAATGCACGGTTCTGTCTGCACCCTCATCCTCCTAAATACAGCAAAAAGCCTTTTTTTTTTTTCCTTTAATTGCACTGAATTTGAAGAAGGAGTCCCTGGCCACGGCAGGGGGCTGGAACAAGATGATCTTTAAAGTCCCTTTCTGTGATTCTGTGATTCCAAACCTTCCCCCCTTGGGGCAGGGGAATGAATTAATTAAAAAAAAATAGATGCAGAAGGCTCAAAAGGCCCCTAATAAGTCAGATAAAGGGCACCTGCCTGTGGCTGGTGCACACTGATGCTCTGGCTGTGCGATCCGCCCAAAACGTTTCCCTCTGCTGCTGAATCATTTGATTTGCTGTAAACGTGGGCAGAGGTTTGCTCTTCCCTCGTGGCCATCCAGAAGACCCCTCTGTGTGTCCCCCAGCCAGGATCCTTTCCCTCAGAGCCCCTAGTTAGTTCGGGATTTGCTCCGTTCCTGCTGAGGCCTTCCATTAGCCCAGCCGTGAAATGGGAACGCATTCCCGGTCCTCAGCAGGAATTGGCTTTGCCAGCCCGTGCTGCTGGAAAAAAGGCAGACTCTGCCTTCCCCACAGCCCGGGGAGTGGGGTTTTAGCACCCCCACAATCCTTAAATCGCATCCTCTCTTGCTCTGCGAACTGAGGAGCCCTGGATTTCAGGCACCTCCGGAGGTTTGCTCCCTGAGCAGCTCCTGCAGGAACCGCTGCCCATTCAGGGGCTGTGTGCCAGCACTTTCCTTGGACTTTCCTTCCTGCTGCTTCGCTCCAGCTGAGCCTTTGCAGCTCGACCCGCTGGCCCTTGCACTTCCTAACCCGTCTCCGTCTGACCCACCAGCTTTCCCACTTCTCCCTCTCCTCTCCTTTGCTCTCCCCTCCTGCTGCAGGGAGTGAGTGAGGGCCTGGCTACAACCTGCACACTTTTGGGAGCCTTCCAGGGGTGGTGGCTGCCCTGGACAGCCCATTCCAAGGCCTGACCACCATTTCAGGGAAGAAGTTTTCCCTAATTCCTCCCCTGGCCCAGCCCGAGGCCGTTCCCTCTCCTCCTGTCCCTGTTCCCTGGGAGCAGAGCCTGACCCCCCCGGCTGCCCCCTCCTGTCAGGGAGTTGTGCAGAGCCACAAGGTCCCCCCTGAGCCTCCTTTGCTCCAGGCTGAGCCCCTTTCCCAGCTCCCCTTCCCAGCTCCATTCCCTTCCCTGGCCACGCTCCATCCCTCTTGCCATGAACTTTCTCCTGCCTTGGCCCAGCTTCAGCCTTTTCTCCCATACCCAGACAGAAAGCTCTTAAATTCCTGGACGTGACCCTGTTATTGCACCTTTCCATCAATTATCACAAGATTTTCCTCCAGGGGAGCAGTGGGAAGCACTTCCCAGCTTCTCCCCGGCAGGAACTCCCAGTCCCTTTGACATCCCGTGGAATTTCACCCCACATGCTGTTTTTCCCCAGCATTTTCTCTATCCCAGGGCAACTTTGCAGGTGACACCAACACATCAGATCCAGGCAGGGACAACGAATGAGTTCCCAGGTCCCTCAGAGAGCTTCAGAGAATCCCCCAAGAGATCAACCCTGCCCCAGCCCTAGGAGAAAGTTTCCACTCCACACAGATCCAAATCCCATCATAAATCCAGGAGGTTTTGCTGGCACGGACTGAACTCCTGCCCCCCCTGGGCTCAGGTTGTACATTTAATATCGGATCCCGCTCTTCCCCCTGCAGGGCTCCCCCTGCCACAGGCATCCATCTGAAGCACGGAGCCTTGACTTGCTGCCCAGAGGGAGAAACTGCCTCTTCCTCCTTTAAAAACATTAGGAAAACAAGTGAAATGAAGCAAATGAAGCCCTGGGAGAGCCCTGGGAAGGGTGCGGGGCATCACCCACCTCAGTGCCAGGCCGGGCATCCCTCCCTCACACCCAGCCTCACACGGGCACACATCGGAGGAGCCGAGAGGGAACCACCTCAGAATCACCCTGGGTCACATTCGTTGCAGGACAATGCTCTTTTCTTTGGGATTAACAGGTTTCTGGCTGTAAAAATTCCCATGGCTAAAGCAGAGCGGGTGCCACAGCGCCGAGTTCAACCCTCCCCTCAGGTTTGTGTGCCTGTGCCCACGGTGAGCTCAGAGCATTCCTGGTGAGGTTACGCCCGGCACAGGGACTGGGATCATGTTTGAAACAGCCCCCACCCCTGAAAACCAGGCCTCTGCCTCAGCTGGATCACCCAGCAGTGGGATTTCACTCCCAGAAATGAGCTCCCCCAGCTCCTGCGAGCCCCTTCCCAACCTCCTGCCCAGAGGAGCCCCCCTGGCTCCGCCCAAGGGAGCTGCAGGTGCCCTCCCAGCCAGGCTGGAAGCCCCAGATCATGGTCCTGAAACAACCACCACACCCACATCTGCCACAAACACAGGCTCCAGGGAGACCTCAGAGCCTAAGGGGGCTCCGGGAGAGCTGGAGAGGGACTTGGGATGGAGGGACAGGACACAGGGAATGGCTTCCCACTGCCAGAGGGCAGGGATGGATGGGATCTTGGGAAGGAATTGTTCCCTGGGAGGGTGGGCAGGCCCTGGCACAGGGTGCCCAGAGCAGCTGGGGCTGCCCCTGGATCCCTGGCAGTGTCCAAGGCCAGGCTGGACATTGGGGCTGGGAGCAGCCTGGGACAGTGGAAGGTGTCCCTGCCCCTGGCAGGGGGTGGGATGGGATGGGACCTCCCGGATCCTTCCAACCCAAACCATTCCATGATTCCCGTGAATCGCTCTGGAGCAGCTTCACTGCTGAGGGAATCGTGATGATCCCGAGTTTTCCCTGTGAGTTCCCCCCCGCCCCTGCCGCGAGGAGCCCTGCAGAGCCCGTGAGCACCAACCTGCTTCTTCTCCTGGGAGCCACTGGCAGGAGCCCAGAACTGACGCGTGGCCTCTTCCCCCGTGACCAGAGGACAATTCCAGGAGACACGGGCGGAGCAGCTGGATTTCGGACGGTTCAGGGGGCTCCAGGGACAACCGGGAAGCCAGTTAGAGGGAAAACACTCTGAAAAAGGCCATGAAAGGTATAAAGGTGGAGCTGCTTCACCTGGAAACTCCATTTTTGTTTTGCAGGCACTTTCCAACACGCACCTGGGAGCCACAAGGAACCGGGAAGCTCTGGGAACTTTTCCATGAACACCCCAACGTAGACATGGGTGTATTTTGCCCAGAAAACCACTCTGGCACCGAGACCTCCCCTCCAGGACACCAAGAACCCAGGAGATAAAACGTCCCATCCCAGCAAAGGAAGGAAAGAAGATCAGCAGCAGAAACCCGGGTGGTACTATAATTAACTTTTTTCTTTTATTTACACCACAAGAATAACAAGTTGTCATAATGTGGTACAAAATACTGGACTCCTAATAAAGTTGAAATTGAAGTCGGTACTGTCAGAGAAAGACACCATTGGCCAGTAAAAAAAAAAAAAAAAAAGAAAAAAGAGGTACAACAAAATAAAGAGAAAAAGAGAAAAATAAAAATAAAACCAAAGGAAGAGAAAACAAGAATGAGAAAAATATCCCAACTCCACCAATTTAAAAGAAAGGACCATCAGAAAATCAAGCACAAAGAATGCTACCATCACTGAAAGTAGGGTCCATATAGGAAGAGTGAAATTGTGTCGAAATTACAGCGTAAACCGGTAGCTGCTACCAATGGTGACGTCATACTGAGCATGTATAGGTATAAAGTAGAATATAATATAGTTACAACTTTTTGATACTACATATCTGTAATAAGCTCTCGGGTGAATAATGTTTCAACCCNAGTTTGTCATCCTCATAAATTGGAAAATAGCGCCTCCACTATGGAGCACAGAAAAAGTGTTAATTTATTTTCTTTCAATAGGATACTTTTTTTTTTTTCTTTTTTCATCATCAATATCAAAGACAAAGTGAAGATGGGCTGAGAACGAGCCCAACTTCGTGACAATGAAGAAACACGTTTTGCCTTTCGCTGTAAAGTCTCGTTTTTAAACCACAGTGTTGCACAGTACACGACTGCTTAAAGTGAAACCGAGCAATAATACATCATGTAAAAGTAATTTCTTAAAAAAGTTAACGCAGCTGTGCTGAAGAGTTAACTCTTTAAAGTCCTCCTCATCCATCCATCCGTCCGTCCGTCCGTCCGTCCGGCTCCTCGGAATGAACGACTCTGTGTGTTGACACAAGGGATGCATCCAACCTCCCCACCCAGCCGAGAAATCAAAGCAAAAACACCAACCCAAAGGGAAATAATAATAACAATAATAATAATAACAATAATAATAATAATAATGACACAGGCAGTTTACTTGGTGTGTTCGGCGTAGTTTCCCTAAAAACACTGTTTCCACATAAATACAATAAACTCTATTATTGGTAAGTCACAAGTGCTAGATAAACGTCTTAGTTTTTTTCTTTTCTTCTTAAAATGAGAAATGTTTAAGTAGTCCTTTTTTTTTTTTCCTTTATTTACTCTTTTTAACAATAAAAAGCATGATTTCTCCTTATTAAGTTCAGTAAGACTCCAAAAAAAAAAAAAAAAAAAAAAAATTCCCACTCTCCT
>VZTI01004794.1:165257-191559 GCA_013397865.1 Struthidea cinerea
TGTTTTGTTTTTTTTAATTAATTTTTACTTAAGGCATTGTTCCTCAAACTTCAGAAAATCCAGCTGCACCAAATCCATCAATTAAAAAAAAAGGCACAAACTCATCTTCAGATGGCTTTGGAGACAATAAAGCCGACTCCATCTGGGCTACCGTTCCCCCCCTTCTCCTTCCCTTTCCTTTAGGTGTCAGATGAGTCCCTCGTTCCCTGTCCCTCCCCGTTAAAAATTCACCATCATCTCCCAACGTTCCCGTTCCGACAAGAGCTGTCGTTGACTCACAGGCAGGCAAGAGCCATTTCCAAATATCCAAGAAATGAAAGTACACGATGGGTCGAGTGGTTCAAGCGGAGATTGCTCAGTTGTGGGTAATCAACTTTGTAAGCACCAGTTTTACGTTAAGGTTTGTTTGATTTGTGTTGCTGAATCTTTGATTTCTTTATTATTCTCGCGTTTTGTTTGTTTGTTTTTTTGTTTGGCAACTCTGCCAAAGACTTCCCGGGCGTCGTTCCTCTTTCCGCTCCCGGTGAGGACCAGAGGAAGAGTGCCCAACGTGTCAGTCCTTTGCTGCTCTTCACCAGCGTTTTTTCGGCAAAAAGAGACTCAAAGATGCGGAGAGATTTGATTTTTGTGTCGCTTGCTTTGCTTTACACCTGGCTGTCCTTCCGTGTTCGGGAAATAACCGTGACAGGACGCAGGAGTAACAAGAGAAAGCTTCTTGGCAGAGCTTCAAGACGAAGACGAACAGACAGGAGAACTCCAGCTCGAAGGTGGATGCTACAGGGGAGGCTCCTCTTCCATGGGTTCGTCCTCAGGTCTGAGGGATTGCGCAGCCAGGCAGGGCGGGAGAGGGCGGGGAGAGAGAAAAGAGGGTCGGGCGTGACATAGTTGGACAACCTGTGGTGCCAGGTCTCACTCCTCATGTTCCCATCACCTTCCCGCCCAGCCAGCTTGGATCAGCTGGCTCACCTGGAAATAAACTGGCCACCGAGAAGGGGTTTTGGACAATCTTGTTTTCACTTGGGCAACGTTAACATTTTCCCCAGCAAAATAAACTCCCTCTCGTGGTCCAAAACCACGCTCGGAGTGGAACGCTCGGGCACAGAGCTCATGGCTCTGCTGCTCTCCTGCAGCCCGGGAGGACTTTTGGGAATCCACGGCGGATGGGGGATGTGGGGAATGCAGCAGCAGTGGAGAGGATTAACCGGGAAGGCTGCTCCTCCTGCCTGGGCAGAGCTGGAAATGTGAGGACGGATGGACGGAAAACCACTGACCTCTTCTCCGCCGGCTTGACGCCCACCGACAGCGATGCCATGGCCGTCACCGTCTCCGCCTCCTCGTTCTCACACTTCTGGGCCTCCACCAGGGAATATCCCACCGTGGAGGCGAAACGCTGCAGGGAATGCCAGTACTTGCCTGGGGGAGAGGTGACAACAGGGCCATCAGGGCACCATTACTGCTCCGGCTTCCCCAAACCCAGCCGCCGGCTCGGAACTGCCCGGGGAAGACTCATCTGATCCATACTCTCACTTCAAGGGCCTTAGGTGCTCAAAAAATAACTCCTTTTCCACCTCAAATCCTTCAGAAACTTCCAGACCTAAGGACAAATGCGCCTGGAAGTGTCTCTCTGCCAAAAATGCGGGAGAGGGAAGGATGCAGTCCAGATCTGCATCCAGCTGCTGATCACGTGGATCCTGCCACGTGCTTTCAGTGGGCAAATCACCAAAGACTAAAGAAGTCCAAGGTGTATTTAGAACCATTAAGGTTGGAAAAGACCTCCAAATTCACCAAGTCCAAGCTTCAACCTCCAATGTATTTTTTATGTCGGCAGTTTGACACCCTTTTTCTTTGGGAAGAGCACAGGGAAGGCTCCAGAGGAAAGAATTTCCAAAAGAAGTTTCAATACAATGATTTTAACCTTCTTGGCTAAATAAACCTAAAATATCAACAACTTCCAGCAGTGCTCACAGAATACCCTTGGAAGGGACCTAGAGGGATCATCGAGTCCAGCTCCTGGCCCTGCTCAGGATGTCCCAAAAATCCCAGCCCGTGCCTGAGAGCCTGTTTCACTTTCATGCCTATCTGCTCTTAATTAATGGGTGCCACAACACCCAATGAGACTTGTGCTATTCAGAGGTACTTAATTGCTTCTGAAGAAATAATGCACCCTCTAATGGCAGCGCAGTCTGTCCTTAGCAGAGATTGTACAGCTTTAATTGGTGTTGGGTTAACAGCTGGACTGGACCATCCTGAAGGTCTTTTCCAACCTAGCCCGTGCTCTGATTCTGTAATGCGGATTTTTGGAACCAATACCAGAAAACCCGGATTTGTGAAAAAGGAGGAAGAAAGCAGAAGGACTAACCCACGCCCAAACCCCTCCATTTTGTTACCTGCATATACATTACATTACAATGTACATTACTATATCCCATAAACCTAAAACCCAGGATTCCAGCACCCCTCAAGGACCAAAGCCTTGCTGGGCATGGCTCCGTCCCCAGTAACACCAGTTTGTGGCTGCACAAACCCAGTTCAGGGTGCAGCGGCCGCCAGGAAACTGGGAAATGGGAACTGGGAATGGAGCTGGCAGAATGATGGAGAAGCCCACGGGGTGCCCCCCAGGGAACCAGCTGGGTCGGTGGGGCTGCACTCACTGTGGATCTCGATGACTTTCTCCATGGAATGCACCGCGTTAGCGTTTGCTCTCTGCTGGAAAACCTTCTCTGGAAGAGGGTCAAGCTGGAAAGAGAGAGAGGAACACCACAGAAATGTTAGCGCTGAATCCCAGAATGGTTTGGGTGGGAAGGCACATTAAAGCTCATCCCATTCCATCTTCCACTGGTCAGTTCTGCAGGGGGAACATGCCTGTGCCATCCCAGGCCTGACAGCAGTGCTGGAGGGATGTTTTAGGATCTATTTGATTTCCTTGAGAAAAAGCCAAGAAGAGGAGACACCTCTGCCCTGCCAGGTTCTCCGCTAGTGAATGAATTGATCCCAAACCTCCAAGGTGGGCTGTCCAGAACAGGAGATGTCCACCGCTGTTAACTGTGCTGAAAACAGCACTCAAGGCCCAACCGGGGATGTTCCCCAGCAAAGAACAGCCAGAGTTTAACAGTTAAGAATATCTATGGCAAAGTTTAACTTCTGCTCAAAGCCAAGAGAAGCTGCAGCCAAGACTGCTCTTATGAGCACATGGTAGCCATTCCATAGGTACTTCACGGGATGCTGCATTCCAGATTTAGTAATTATGGATTGCACTTCTTATTAATCCTCCGCTCTAAAAATAGTTCTGCTCCAAACTGGTTTCTGTACGACATTAAGTGAAGGCAAAAGCAGTTCCTGGCTCAGCCTTTAAGCAAGAGCTTTCCAAGGCCTCTTGGTTGACACTGAGACAAAGCACGTTCCTGATTCCAGAGCACACTCCTCCTCCTGAAATAACACTCACAAACAGCCTCAGCCTGTGGAAAAGGGAGCAAAACCCTCTGGGCATGAGGCACCTGGTTGTTATCACCTTCTTGTTTGAAGGGCAGGAGCTGGCGATGCCCACGATGGGCTGAGCAGCTCTGCACCGTAATGGGAGAGGAACGGTGGCTTACTGGTCTGGATTGCCATCAGCAGGCCTCAGAGTCATGGAGTCACGGAATGATGGGGGTTGGAAGGGATCTTAGAACTCATCCCATCCCACCCCCTGCTATGGGTAGGGACACCTCCCACTATCCCAGGTTGCTCCAACCTGGCCTTGGACACTTCCAGGGATCCAGGGACAGCCACAGCTTCTCTGGGCACCCTGTGCCAGGGCCTCCCCACCCTCACAGGGAACAATTCCTTCCCAATATCCCACCTGACACTGCCCTCTGCGGTTAAAATGGATTAAAACCATTCCCCCTTTTCCTGTCCCTTCAGAACCTTGTCCAAAGTTCCTGTCCAGCTCTCTTGAAGGCCCTTTAGGCACTGGACGACTTCTCCCTGGAGCCTTCTCCAGGCTGGACAACCCAAACTCTCTCAGACTGCATCAGTCTCTCTCCTTGCACCAAAGCCACCTTTGATTTCCACTGAAGCCCCGTGAGCTGTGCACCGTTCTGTCACCACAGCAGTGCAGGTCCTCTCGGCAGCCCTGGCCCCCTCCCCAGTGCAGCAACCAGCTGCACAGCCCAGCTCTGGTTTAATTTCCTGGCCAGTTGGAAAGGAGCCGGCTCCTGCGCTCGCGCGAGGTTTGATCTCCGCCGCTGGACGCCGACGCTCGGGGGACTGGCACCGTTCCCCTCATTTCCTACCGGCCCCGGTGGAGCTCCGGGACGGCTCCTGAGCCAGCCCAGCTCCCTGCAGCCCGCCCTGGCCACAGCTGCCTGTCCATGTGTGTGCAGGCAGCATCCTCCGACACGCCGTAGATCAAACCGCATCAAAGGGCCGCGGCACAGAGCGGCGGCCGTTCCCCCCGACTTCCTTGCCTTCAAAAGGTTGGAGGAAAGACCTGGATAAAACGAGCGTTTCCTGCTTTCTGATGTGTGGGTAAGCCAGGGAAAAAAATCCTATCTGCACAGCCCACCTAGGACAAGTGAGAACAGGTCTGGGTTTAAGTGTCCTTAAGTGCCTTGTAGCTGCGATTGAAATAATCGGTGGGTTTTACCTTTAAGGATCAATATTCCCTCTGCTCAGTGAAACCACTCAGGCAGCTCACAACACCCAAGGTATCCTGAGTGCTGAGCTCTCCCCACAGCCTCACACTCCCAAACACATCCATGTCCTGGATCAAGCCCTTATTCACCGCCTGCGATCCTAGGAGCACGTCGAGCAGGAGGAATGACATCCTCCAGGTGTAATTCCCACTGCTCCCCTTTCCAAGTGCATTCTGCACCCAAAGGTGGATGGAGCCAGAGGAATTGTCTGTGGTGACACCTTAAAGCAGATGTGTGCTGCAATAAACAGCTCACAGAATCCCAGCATGGTGTGGGTTGGAAGGGACCTTAAAGCCCAACCCATTCCCCCCCCTGCAAGGGGCAGGGCCACCTTCCACTGTCCCAGGTTGATCGAAACCTCATCCAAGCTGGCCTTGGACACTGCCAGGGATCCAGGGGCAGCCACAGCTTCTCTGGGCACCCTGTGCCAGTGCCCCACCACTGGAACCTCCCTCTTTCCATGCTGCCTCCTGAGTTTCCAGCTGTCCCGAGGGCTGAGTGCAGGCTGGAGCCATTCCCCGTGCCCAGAGCCTTATGAGAACTGCCTGGGGCCAAGCACAAGGAGCAGGATGCTCCCTGGACATGGGGAGCTGGGATGCTGGATGCTGGAAGCAGATGCTTCTGATGAATCCCAGCTGGTTTCTCTCTTGGCCTGGCTACTCTGGCCTCCCCTTTCAGAGCCCTTCTCCAACAGGCTGGAAGTCAAACTGCTCCACAGCTTCACGCAGATCCAAGCTCCCTCTCCATCTTCCCAGAGACCTGATGGTCACTGAACTACAACCCTCCCCAGGAATCAGCTCCCACTGGAGACAGACCCAGCTTCTCTGGTGCTGCACCTTGGCCCAAACTAACCGTACCCAAAAACCCACAAACATGGTTTCAAGTTGCACCAGAGGAGGTTTAGGTTGGACATTAGGGAAAATTCCTGCACTGGAAGCGTGCTCAGGCATTGAATCAGGCTGCTCAGGGCAGTGGTGGAGTCACCATCCCTGCAGGGATTTCAAAGATGTGTAGACGTAGCATCTTTCATCCCACTGCCACTAAAAGTGGGGGGGAAAAGGCAGAAAAGATGGAGCATCTGAAGTTTTCTCCTTAGGAAAATACCCTGAGCTCTCCAGAGTCCAAAATCTTGCTGTACTTCTCTGTCTTGCTCTTATCTTGCAACCACCCCCCCTAACCTTTCTGGCCAAGTCCTCTGACACAGCCGAGGCTTTTCCCACACAGCAACGTGCAGAAAACAGAAAATGCAACTGCAGGGAAAAAACCCAACTGCAAACCATGCCCCACGCAGCAGGCACGGGGCTGTAGGGTGAGAGAGGGGAGCAAGGAGAAGGGAAGGCTTGCACGACGAGTTCAGAAATTAATTAAAAGACTCGTTTTTCAAAGAGCACAAAGCAAATTACTTGGAGCAAGAACAAACCCAGAAACACCATTGTTAGCTGTGTGATGAGTGAATCATCACACGGACTGCAAAGCACAGGTGGTTTTTAAGCATAACACAAACACTCTTTAAAGCACCGAGTGTCCGAAGGACACAAAACAACGACAGAAACTTGGCGGACGGGAGGATGAGACGCCCAAACCCAAGGGGGGAGGAGGTTTCGGGGGTGCCTGTACCTCGTTTCCCAGCAGGGCAGACACGCAAGCCTCCGAGGCGTCACAGATGGCCGTGAGGTCGTGGCCACCCTCGAGGGCCAGCACGACGCGGCCCCCAGCCAGGCCCATCAGCTGCTTCGTCAGGTACCCGAAGCCTGCAACGAGGGAACAGAGGAAATGCAGGAGAAGGGCAAAGGTGGCGGCTGGAATCGGGCTCCTGGCGAGGGATCAAAGAATTAGGGAGAGGAATTACATCATATTAAAACCCCACCGGGGATTTGAAAGGGCTCAGCGCATAACGCGAGCCAGGCTGGGCTGCGACGCGCCCGCCGCTCGATCCCAGCCGTGGCTTCCCTGGGATGGAGCCGAGAGGTGCTGTCCCCAGGTGAGAGCACCACCATCCTCCCCTTGCCACCCCGCAGCACCCCAAATTAAACCCAGCAGCCTTTAAATGAATTAAATTAAATTAAACCTTCCCTCTGGAAGGAGGGAAAGGGGCGGATTTCTGCGCTGCTCTGGGAGACGCGGAGGGGGAGGGAGGGGAACCGGCACAGTTTGGGTCGGGAGAGCAGCAGCGGGGTGCCCCAGAGAGATTTAGGTCTGACATCTCGTTCTCAGCAGACGGCTCTTCCCGGCTATAATACGCTATAAAAATTCCAGGGGCGCCCGGCACTTTGATCAGATGACACACAATACATTTCTGCCGCCTTTAAACAAAACAGAACCGAGCGGCGAGGATTTAAAAAAACGTGTCCTCAAAGCAACCTTCCCCCTTCCAGGAAAAATTAAATTAAAAAAAAAAAAATCAAAAAGCCAAAGAAAGGAAAAGCCAGGGAATTTCCACCCTCCATCCCCGCTCCCTGCTTTCTGCTTTGGAGCGAGCCCCTTTGCCAGTCAGCAAATTAACAAATTAACAGGCAGAGAGAAACATCCACTGCTGGTCCCACAAGTGGTTTTGTGAGGGGAGCAGAGCATGGCCAATTCAACCAGCAGGTAAACAAGACCTTCCCTTTCCCAAGTGTTTCTGGATAGCTCAAGGAACTTGTCTCTTGTAAATCTATTTCACTTTATTCTTATATAAAGTTTATAGGTTCAGCTCCCTTACGAGGTTTTAAAGTTCACTGTAGAGAACAACTTTCCTGGCTGGAGCAAACTCTTAAAAAATTGTAATAAAACTTTTTTTTTGCAAGAAAAACTGTCCTCTGGATGAATTTGAATGAAACAGAGCCAGGTAAACTTCACATAACCTTGGCGGGGGGGAGGGTGATTTCAGTGCATCTCCCAAAAACATCCCGGACCCGAAGCAAAAAGGAGGTTTTTGTGGGTCTCTGTAATTAATTCAAAGGTGGAGAGCAAAAATATTCAGCTCAGAATTTTAATGAGGTATCCTGGAGGAAGAAATGGACTTTTGGTAGCAATGAGAGTGTTTACAGCTGGTATTGCCTTTTTCTGCCATTTTATATTACAGCCAGCAGAACTCTCTAATTCAGCAGAGATGTGGCTACAAATAAATTACACAATATTCCATATTGAATATTTCAAAGTAGAAATAAGCAACGTTTCAAAAAAAAAAAAAAGTTATTAAGGCTTCAGCCAGGCCAAAATATGCATTATAAAGAGATAAATGCCATGAAAATTCAAAGAAAAAGGACGTAAGTTTTGCCATTGAAATGAAAGATCTGAAATAGAAAAGTGAAATGCCGTGAAAAGCGAAATCTGGGAATGCTGTCCTTTAATCCCGAGGACAGCAGCAGCAGCAGCAAAGCCCCCACTTACATTTTGCTGACAGATTATATCCTCCGAGAGGTGTGGGGTGCCCTTCCACAGCATCGAATCCGGACGACACCAGCACAACATCGGGGGCAAACTCGTTGGCAATGGGCATCACTACTGTCCTGCAACACAGAATATCCACGGCACACGCCTCAGGGTGGCTCCTGAACAGAGGCAGGGACGTTCAAACCCTCTCACCAAACCCTTATGCCGTGGCAGCAGAGCCCGTCTATTTCCCCACAAGGTGAGAGCCTGGCTGGAAGCACTCCTCGCACTCTCTGTGATTTCCTGCACCAACACCCTCGTGTTTGGAGCAGGGAAATGAGTCGTCATACACTGTGCTTCCCATTTGGGATCAAATCCTGCTCTATATACAGGGGAATAAGGGTAAAATAAGAGGGCAGCTGGCACAGGCTGCAAAACCACCCGGGAAACCTCACACCAAGGCATTATCTCCATGCCCTCCTTCAAAACATCTCCTTTAGGTTTGCAAAGTGATTCCTTTCTCCCTTGCTGTGCTCCTCACTTCCCACAGCGAAAGGCTGGGAACGTCCCACGGGGCAAAACAGCTTTAGAATGCAAATATCCCACCCAAACCCACCTCTCCCAATGCCAGTTCCCCCTCCTTCACTAAAACATGGATGGAATTGCTCAGCATCCGTATCCTGTTGATTGTTCAAGTTGTATTTAAGTGCAACAAGGGGTCTCTTCCTGTGGTTGCTCACCGAAAAACCTTTTTGCCCCTCTGGTTTCTCTCTCTCCAAACTCCACCATTTGCAAACACCCCACTCCCCACGTCAAGGCGCACTTCCCAAATTAGGTTTTCTCCACTGTAGCTGCACCTACTAACTGCTGGATGTCTCCCCAGGGCAACCTGACCTGTCATTTTCCCACTTCCCCATCCTAGGAACAGCCACCAGCCAGGATAACTTTCTACAGCAGGAACTGAGGTTATTTTACCCACATCCCATATCTTTGCCCACACGAGAACCTCACTTTATTGAGTCGACCCTTTACGTGATGCTCTGAAAACAGAGCCCAGGGGGGCCTGTTCCGTGCTGAGATGGCTCAAGTGCTCTCAGGACGCTCATAAAAGCTCCCAGTTTTTGCCACGAGGATATTAAACAGCCACGAGGCATGGGCCAGAGTCAGCGGCTTGTGACATCCCGCTGAGCTCGTGCCACCGCCCTCCGCAGAGTTTATTTTCAACGGGGCATTAAGCCCTGCCAGGCACTGAGCAAACCCATCCCCGAGGTTCCACTGCCACCACGGAGCAGGGACAGGCACCCAGACAGCAAAAAAAAAAAAACCCCCCTCACACCCCCCAGCTTCATTATTTCCCCAACTATTTGCCACAGCAACAGCAGAGCCTCCTGCAATCTCCCCGCTGACGATCTCCGCGCGCAGACACAGAAACCTCTGCGAGAAAAAAGGGATAAAATCGTCCCTTAATCCACACAAAATCCCAACAAGGAATCTGAATTTTCTCCTCTAACGAGGTGATTGCCCTCTCCGTGTCGTCCCTGGGGGATGATTCCGTCAGGAAGACAAAAGAGCACAGTTCTGGCTGGTGACTTTACAGTTTGGTGGAACCCACAGGCATTTTCAGGAGAAACCACCTCCCTCACCAAGGCCTGAAGCAGCAATTCCAGAGCAAGTGCAGCGGCCGAGGGTTTATTTTCCCTGAGCTTTGAAGTGCTGCTGAGCTCTTTCATTCCTAACCCAAGGAAAACTGCTGAAATCATCAGATTTACTTCCCCCATCCCCCCACCCCCCCCAAGTTACGATGCCACGGGAGCTGCTGGGATCTCAGTGGAATTGTGGGATCACCAAACCTGCGCCCCCGAAGTGCGGGGATGGTCCATCGGCACTGAGCAACCCACGGGATCACGGATCCATAGGGAGCCTTGGCCGTGGAACAGCTCAGGGGAGCACAGAATGGTTGGGAAGGACCTTGAAGACCGTCCCGTTCCAGCTCCAGGCACGGGTGTCCAGTGATGCCAAGCCCAGAGGCTCCTGAGGAGCGGGTGACCCTCGGCTGGAGGTGGCCTCCTGCAGCACAGCCACACGGCCCCAGGGCTAACCCTGAGCGCTGCCAGGGGGACTTTGAGGAGAGAAAAAAGCAGCAGCCGCTGGTCAGAGGTAAATGCGTCGCTCCTGGACAGGAGTCAGGAGGAGCTGCCGTGAGGACGTCCAGAGCTTTCCCCGTGCGGGACGGGGTGACCCCACAGCCACCACGGGTGGCTCCGGCAGCAGTCTCCAACGGGGAGCAGTGACAAGCAGTGCTGTGTGTGCCGGGCGTGGCTGTCGGGTCCCTCAGAGCTTTAGGGAAGGTGTTCCACATCCCCTGGCTCCTTCTCCAAGAGGCCCAGTCCGTGCCCGTGAGGCTTTCGGGACCTTGACCATCCAAACAAATCCCAACCCAGGCTTGAATCCCTTTCTTTTCCCCGTGGCTCCCACCCAGCCTCTCGAGGGCTGCTCTTGCTTCTGCCCTGCTCCTAAATCCAGTGACACCAGCATTCCAAAGCCACAGCCCCAGCTCTGTTTGATGCTCTCCATGGATGTAAAACTTGAGCCAGGAGGATCAAAGCCAGCACTCCCTCATTTTGCCTTTTTAATTGTAAAAACAAAAAAAAGGGACAGGAATCCGGTGTGTTTCCGAGATTCCATCTGCGGACAACGTTTTGGACACATCTCATCCAGCTTTTTGCTCTTTTAATTTTCCCTTGTCCACAGATAAAACCAGCCCTGTCGCTCAGATCCATCCCAGTAAAGCCAAACCCTCCAGAGGAAAACAGGGATTAAACTGCAAACAGCCCCGTGGCTTTGCCCTGCTGATGAGACTATAAAAAAGCCAGAAATTTAAGTTATTACCCACGAGATAAGCAGCTCTGCCTGGAATTGGGTCTTTTAAGGAATGGCTGAGGTGGCTGTAAAGTTATTCACTGAGGAAGGAATATTCCTGACACTGAATATTCATTCAATCCATGTAGAATTTTTTAAAAAAAACAAGGAAACTGAAATTTCCTAAATTTCAGAGGCTTGTTCTGCATGCTTAACACAAATTGAATCCTTTTATTTGCCTAGTTACAGCTGAGCTGAACAGCTCTACACGAGAGCAAACGGATGGCTGCAACCAGCAAAACCTCCCCATTGTGTTCTGCAATTGCTTGGGAGAGAGGAAAAAAAATAAATGCAATTTTAGATCTATTTTCCAGAAGGCTGAATGAACAATTTTTAGCCTGGCATTAGCCAATTCCCCAATTAAATGCCTAATAAACCCCAGGCAGATGAAACAATCCTACAGAGGATTATTTTGGGCTTTAAATGCTCAATTGCAGCGAGAAAATTGGTGAAACTTAGAAGGCTGAGCACTTTTTTAGAGACTTTTTCCCCGCTCTTGGCCATATCTATGTTTTATATGTATTTTTATACATGCTATGTATATATTTATATATGTTAAGTGCATCTATTACGCATATGTTTATATATATTGATTTATTTTATGTTCCATATCTATCATGTACGTATTTCTACATGTGTCATGTATATATGGTTTTCTACACGTTATGTATTTTATATATAGAAACTAAAAATGTTGCCCACTGCTCTTCAGGCTAACCAGCTTCCTGAAAATTCGGGTCTTTGCTTCTCCATGGTCATTTACCGTGTCAGAAGGGATTAGGAATTTGGGGATGGAATTGGCATGGGGAGAGCATGAAATTGAAAATACAGCAACAACCATTCCGGGCAAAACATCATCATCTCTTCCCCCTCCTCCTCCTCCTCCCTGCTCCTGAAATGGTTTATGGATCGAGGGAAAAACCCAAATCCCCCCAAAACTGGTTCCTGAACTCGTTTAATGCTTTTTTGAAAGCGGCAGGAGGAGGGGGAAACACAGCCCTGGCTTCTCCTTCTGGTTGAGGTGTTTTAAATAAAAACGAACGTGGAATCGAGCTGCACTTGGAATTCTGGCTGTGGAGGGGACCTCGGGATAGGGGAAAAATTTCTCAGACACCACACAACTGCTGGAATCATCAGGAGAAGTTCCTTGCAGTAAATTTGGAGGGAAACTCCTGTGGATAACACATTTTAATTTCACTAATTGCTGTTCCTGCTTAGTAAGGAACCAGCAGAGCCGTCCCCTTTTTCCTGCAGGTCTCTTGGCTGGGTTTGCACCCGGATCAGGAGGATTGAGAGAAGCAAAGGGGATTTCTGCTCACGTAAAACACTCGGGAAGGACACATCCTGGTCCAAAAAAACCCCTCCGAATTTTACAGTGTTTGTTTCTGTAACAACGGAACAACACCGGGAACCTTCTGAGGAGTTCAGGACTTTGGGAACGACGTGCCCTGCATTTTTCCCATTAAACTGAACACATTCCTGGCGGATCTGTGAAACCTGGGATTGCCCATACAATCAGGGGGGGTGAGCTCAGGGGCAGGATCCGCACCCGCTCGCCTGAGCTGGGATGTGGAGCTGACCCAACACAGCCGCTGCTACCACGGGGTGCAGGAGCTCCAGGCTCCCAGAAAACTCCCTGGAGCCAGGGCAGCCAGTGGTTTCAGGCCCGGGTTAGGAAGGTAATGAGTGACAAAGTGCGGGGAAAGGCACATTTTTAACTCTCGTTCTCACTTCTGATAACGTCTCGGTGGCACCAAGGACCATCCAGAGGTCCGGAGAGCCTGGGCACCCCAATGCTGGGCTGCAAGACTGGGGAGATAATATCTGGAAACCCCTGATGTGAGTTCCCTTCTTTTTTTTTGGATGGAGCAAACCCACACCGACACAGGTTTTCAGCGTGGGGATGAGTGGTTCCACTGGGATTTATTTACTCCCTCATTTCTCTCCTTTAGAAGGACAATTATCCCAGTTATTTTCCTTTCTCAGATCCACACACCGGCTCATCCTGAAACGCAACAACAAAAAAAAGAGGAGCACGTTGCTTATTTAAATCTGCTCCTTTTACACAGAAAAAGGACTATTTTTCCCTAAAAAACAGGCGGGTGTGTGAAGAGTTAAGGCTTAAAAAAAAAAAAAAAAAGAAAAAGTCTATCAGTATCTTTGCCTAGCTCAAAGGATTTCCACTGATTCCTCTCCAGACTTCAAAGCCTCACAGTTTGGCATTCGGACTGGTTTGAATTAAAGCTCAGTTCTCCACTGCGAGTTTCCAAGTTCATGGTGAAAATGCCTCCTGCTTCTGGAGTTCATTATGGCCAATTTTCTTATCTTTTCTTCATCTTCGGTTTGATCCCCAGCAAATGCAACGTGGCATTCGACGGGGTGGAATAACAAGGTGCTGCCTTGAAGGCATGTATTGTCTCAAGGGGCTAAAGCAAGAAAAGAAGGGGGGGAAAAAATAGGATATATGACCCATTCCCTTCACTTTCTAACTCTCGGGGGACCATAAATTGCAAACTTCAAAGCGTTATTTTACATTAAAATCAATAGAAAGATTCGGGGGGTGGGGGGGTTGGGGGGGGAAATTGGTTTTCAAAGGAGCTGGTTAAGATTTAAAAAGGTCACTTGATAATGTATTATCATGGCCAAACTTGGCATGGGATGAAAAAAAAGCTTCTCGTTTAACTTACGGTTAAACTGAAGGTGTGCACATGGGGCCGGCTCCGGGAGGAGCATCCCTCAGCTTCCCAAAAACTCCCCAAAATAAGGGGCTCTGACACAAATAGCTGCAGTGTCCGGGCAAGCAGACCCCAGGGATGGCTGGCAAAGGCCTCGCTGTGCAGCCCTGAGCCTTTTCCAGGAGCTGGAAACTCAATATTCAACGTCCCTGCGTCCCCAGCTCCGGCTGCTCTGGCTAGTGAAGAGATCCATCCTGGTGGCTGCCGGGACAGCCAGGCTTCCCCTCTGGAGCAAAGTGCTGCCTTCCTGGGCCAGCAGTGACACAAATGGCAGTGATCTGATGGCATTTTGAATCGTGTGTGTTCTCTGAGGGCTTTTTCACGGCAGAATGAAGAGGGGGGAAAGGCTCTTTTTGCTCAGTGTGTAACAGGGTGTAACAGGGAGGAGCAGGAAGCAGTGCTCCCGGATTTAACGCCGTTCCACGGAGGTGATACTCCAGAAATTCACACCCCATGTTCTGGCAAGTGTGTGTCTGCCTGAATTTAGGGCACCAGAGGGGCACTGAACCTGGTGTGAGGACAGAAAACCACTTTAGATCGTTAAAGGAGAGGCCAGCTGGAGCCATGGCACAGGGGAGGCAGGGGGTGGGACAGGACAGTGTCTCAGAAAAATCGTGGAATGCTTTGGGCTGGAAGGAGACTTAAAGCTCGTCCCATCCCACCCCCTGCCATGGGCAGGGACACCTTCCACTGTCCCAGGCTGCTCCAAGCCCCAATGTCCAACCTGGCCTTGGACACTGCCAGGGATCCAGGGGCAGCCACAGCTGCTCTGGGCACCCTGTGCCAGGGCCTCTCTTGGGTGAATAATATTAAAATCTAAAGCTTATCAGGTGAGTAATATTAAAATCTAAAGCTTATCAAAAGCCAAATTAAGGAGGACGGCACGAGGAGAAAGAAACCCAGCTGAGGTGAAAAACACATTTGTGAGAGGGGAAATTCAGTAGTACCTGAAGGCAGTTAAATATTCCGTGTCTCCCATGGGCGGATCCAGGCCACCAGTAAATGCCATGTTCACATTGAAACCAACTCCTGCTCCTGTGCCCACCTGGAAAAGGGAAATGGGACTCTTAATGAGCGAATTCTGGCAGCACATCTTTGCTGTCTCGATGTTCTCCCAGCTGAATTTGGATTCGGATTCAGCAGTGAGGTCGATTTTTCCCTGGCCCCCGAAACAAGAGGGAAAACAAAGCTCCTCCACGCTCAGAGCTTTATGGGAGCTGAGGACCAGTGGTGTTTGACTGCTGCTCACCCAAAAAAAACCCCCCACCATCAACAGGACCCTCTTGATTTTTTTGCTGCATGTAATACCTTTCCATAATTAATTTTCAGCTTGGTTCAGGAGCATGTTTTATATTTCACTACAGTTGCAACTGGGGGAAAAAGCCTATTTTAATCAGGGTGAGCTCCCCCTCTGCTGGAGGAAAATAGGATTCACAGAGACGGGATTTTGGCTGCTTGAGGGACACGTGGGCGGGAGATGTAAATACATCCCTCTCCTTGCTTGTACTGCAAATGTCCCCATCTGCCCTGCCTGCAACTACCTGAGAGAGGGGAAACTGAAAAACAAACCAGGAGTTTCCAGCAGTTTTTTTTGCTGTTGTTTTTTTGCCAAGAAGGTCTTTGCATATGAAAAAAGAGAATTAAAAAGTGAAAATTAATGTGCTGCACAGCTGGATAAAACTGCGTGGCTCTTATTGCACATTATTCCTTGTGCTGGTGCAAATATTTTTGCTAGAAAAGCACAGGGGTGGGTGTTCATCTATCCACAGTGGGTTATTTATTCATTGTTGGCTCAAATCAAACTTATTTTGTATCCTTTCTTTTATCTGGTCTAAAATGACACACCTGAAAATGACTCTTTTGGTAAAACAGATTACTAAAAAGCAGGAATTAAGGCTGATACAAAGGGCTGTTCCTTCACTACAACAGTGATGGAGCAGCATCACACCACATTTAAGTTTCTTTAGAGGTTGAAATGGAAACACAGATGTTTTCTCAATCAGAAAATGTAAAATTGACAGGGGAAGAAGTTTTCAGGTGTCACCTGGAGTGTCTCAGAGCACTCCGTGTTTTCCGTAAAATTTCCCTTTGCTAAATCACTCTGAAGGACCACATTTCCTGCCAGCCCAGAGGGAAAGGAAGGATGCATCCACCCAGAGCTCAGCTCCCAGCTTCAGTGGCCCAGCCCTCCTGCTGCAGGCTCCGAGGACACCACCGGGAAAGGCGGATTTGCTCCAGCAGCGTCCATGACCGGTCCTCAAATCCCACAAATTTGGGGTGGAGGTGCAGATGTGGTGGTGGCCAGTGATGCCTGGGCAGGACCGGGAGAAAGAAGGGGAGGTGGAGAAAGGCCAGGAGAAGGGGAGGTGGAAAAGGGGAGGTGGAGAAGGGAGGTGGAGAAGGGGAGGTGGAGAAGGGGAGGTGGAGAAGGGGAGGTGGACAGGCTCCATGGCTGTGCCAGGAAAACCGAGCGCGGGCGGTGCAGCCATGGACAATCTGTTCCTTCTGCATCTAAGAAACAACTTCTGCCGAGGAAGGGGAAATCTGAATGGGACACGGAGTGCTGGGACAGCTGGAACAGGTTGTCCCACAAGGGCTGGAGAGCTTAATTGCAGTGACTCATTTGCTGCTCGTTAGCCAAGCTGTCCCGCCAGCTCGGGCCGGGACACGGTGCCCACGGCTGTTGGATCACACGGACCTGGCGCGTCCTTGGATGGCAACACACAAACCCAGAGGAGCCCTGACGAGGTGGGAAGAGCTCTCCCCGAGTCTGGCAGGGGTTCCCCGGGATTCTGGGATCCACGTGCTCACCTCGTCGGGAGCACCGCTGCCCGGGAAGAAGTTGCCGTCGTCGTAGCGATGTAGTGAGATATAAAGAACGTTGGGATCGTTGTAGAAGGCCTGCTGAGTACCATTCCCGTGGTGGACATCCTGCAGGGACAGGCATCACAGGAGGGAGGTTAATCCCTCAACAGAACACGGATTAAAGGCAGCAGTTTGGGATTTGGAGCTGTTGTGCTTTGTTTTCTGCAGGCCGGCTGAAGCGGTTTATGGGGAATGGGAATAACCCGCTCTGCACACCCCGGCTTCAGGTTACACTCCCTGTTCATGAACACAGCCCTGTCAAACTGAGACAGGGGTCATTCACCTGGACGGAAAGAGCTGCATTCACACCAGTCCTGGGGGATGGAGGCACCGGGATATTGGGATATTTGTTGCATCTTTAGTCAGTCGGTGGGGTGAGCACTGATACAAACAAAGCTCTCCTGGGCCCAGGTTAAACAACACAACCCATGAAAGATCCCCTACTGAGCTGCTGTGTGCTGCACAAACACAGCCTGTGACAGGACAGGTATTCAAAATGCCCCTCCCTGACACGAAAAACAGATGGGAAGTGAGGGAAAAAAATGTGCATCCAGCAGGTCCAAAAGGAAAAACAAATCCATTTTAACTTGGGGGTTTAACCTGTGGGTGATTTGTGGCAACAGAACCAAAACTCTTGGCTGATATTCAGTCACTCCAATGCCTTCCCAGCCACACAGATCTGTTAAAAAAATAAACATCTATACATTGCCACAGCAGAATCCCAAAGCAGCCCTTTCTTTTTATTTGAAAATTGTGGTCCCCTGAAGAACTTTTTCTCTGATTAAAACACTTTCATTCAATTAAACCCCCAAAATTTTGGCTTGCAGACCACGGGCAACAAGTTCTTCACTGACTTACAACATTTGCCCTTGCAAGAAGAAACCCACCCCGAACAATTTCCGCCTGCTCTCTCAAAGGGAAAGAAAGGGGCATTTACTCACCCAGTCCACTATGAGGATTTTGCTCACGTTGAGCCTTTGCTGGAGCAGCTTGGCTGCAATTGCCACGGAGTTAAAATAGCAGAAACCCCTGGAGAGGGGAGACAGGAGGAAAAGAGAGGTGTTAATTATAGATTCCCGTGGTCCTGGTGCATCCATCACCTAGCTGGAACACAGGAGGAAGGAATTCCTTCTGCTCTCGCTCTTCTTTCCTCCCTGGAATCGTGGAATGGTTTGGGTTGGAAGGGACCTTAAAGCTCATCTCATTCCAACCCACCACCATGGGCAGGGACAGCTTCCACTAGATCCATTTCCCACTGGAAGTGCTGAATTCCAGCAGCAGGCTCTAGGGAAACAGGGAAATGTCCCACACTTGCCCAAACCCACTGCAAGAAGAGGCTGCAATGCTGATTCCTGCTAGAAAACACCCCCCCCGAAAGCACTAAGCAGGATCTTACCCTGCTCCAGAGAATTTGGGGAGCTTTGAGTACCATGCATCTCACCTAGCAACAAACAGAAATTCCACAGCAATAACCTAACGGAATTCCTTCGGAATTCCCAGCTCTGGATCCCCCATCAAAGGAGCACTGGAGCAGAGGTACTCACATGGGTGTGCTCTCCTCCGCGTGGTGACCCGGGGGCCGGACAACAGCAAATCCATTCTGCACACAAAAAGGAAGGAAAGGAAAAGGTCAGAGGGACAAGGATGGATGCAGGGGTTGCAGCCAGAAGCCTTAATCCTCTCCTTGGGAGCTCTGGAGTTGCTCCTGATGGATTCCTCACAAGGTCATGGGGCTGGATGATGCTTTCCCTTGCTGTGGAGGGGGGAGAAGGTCCCGGACCTGCTGCATGGCACAGCCCCGAGCAGAGCCCTGCACGGAGCACAGCCGAGGGTTGTTTTCATACCTTCAGCTCTCCCGTGGCCACCTTGAACACCAGCTCGATGACACAGCCCACGGCCAGGCGAGCGGCGCCGGACGAGTGCACCTCGTTCCAAATGGTGTCACTGTCGACCTGGTGGGGACACACGGGAACCAGGTTAGCAGCAGGGAGGGCAGCCAGGAACCGAGAGATTAACCCCTGTTTGATAAAGACGCCACTCACGTGGAGTGACAGGACAAGGGGAACGGATTTCAACCGAAAGGGAGTGGGTTTATTTCGGATATTGGGAAGGAATTCCTCCCTGGGAGGGTGGGCAGGCCCTGGCACAGGGTGCCCAGAGCAGCTGTGGCTGCCCCTGGATCCCTGGAAGTGTCCAAGGCCAGGCTGGAGCAACCTGGGATAGTGGAAGATGTCCCTGCCCATGGCAGGAACGAGATGTTCTCTCAGATCCCTTCCAACCCAAACCATTCTGTGACTCTGTGACCACGGAATCAGCATTTCTCTTTAATTGCTGCTGATCCCAGATGAAATAAAGAGGTTTATGAAATAATTCAGCGATTCTTTAAAATAAAAAAAATCCACAGTGAAGAAGGAAGTTCAGTGATGGGCATTTAAAAGACAACAGCCCAGGACAACCACACGCTCACCCAGCCTTCAGTGCCAGTGCTGACTACACAGATTTGCTTCAACACCGAATACCCGACAGAGCCACCCTATTTCCCCCCTGAAAATGTGCAAACAGGCCACAGCCAAGGCAGGGCACCCCGCAGGCATGCCCGTGGTGGTGTTATTGCAGGCCATGTCCCAGATAAACGGGGCATTCCTCACCGGGAAGGATCACCAGCTGTTTTTCCACGTATCAGCCCGCCCTGAGTGTATTTGTGCAAACAATGGCAAAAGGCAGGGATGGGAGGAAAGAGATTGTTTGTTGTGTCTGGCTCACTGAGCTGTGAGGAGACACAAGCGGCCCCACAGAGGACCGATCCACCTCCTTCCCAGCCCGGCTGAAGCCATGGCTGGAAATGAGTCCAGCTCTGTGATCACGGATGGTTTCTGGTAGCACCCACCCTGAGGATGCTTCGGAAGCCACAATAACCTAAGGAAGCACTTGGAGAAGAACACCAAAAAGCCTCTGGGGAATGCCACTGCTTTGTGGGAAAGCCCTGCAGTGACTGTTTGTGGCCCCAGGGCTCCTCCCTCTAAGTTTGGGCAGTAACACGGGAACAGGAGCACGATGGAGTTTTGAGTTACACACGACAGCTCCAGGAATCCTGGAGCAGGACTGCACACGTGCAGGGGAGGGGACTGACCTGACCAGGTCTCTCCAAAAGCTCTGAAAAAGTGGGAAGAAGACCAAGCTGCTTCTCCTCCCCACTGACCAGTGCAATAAGGCTCTGTGAGGGTCCATCTTCGGGCTCCTGTCACTGGATCTGACCATCCACGAGTGTATCTATGCCATCCTTGGGCACATCTAACCCATCTCTGAGCAAATCCAACCCATTTTTCTTGGTCTTTGGAAGAAAATGCCTCAGGACACCAGCAGGGAAGAGCTCCCCTTCCTGCCTGGATGCAGCGAGTTCAGGGCTCCTTCCATGGACGCAGGATTGCTGAGGGCCCTCTCCACTCCCTGGGAGGCACCAGGGGAATGGAAATACAAAACATCCAAATTCACGAGTCCTAAGGGGCCAACAGACGCTCAGATGGCTGCTGGGGACAGGTTTTCCCATAAAACGGACAGGATTCAGCAGTGCCAGAGCCAAGCACTGCCACGTCCAGGCCCCTGCAGAAAGCAGGCTCGTGCCAGCAGCATTCCAGGAAGAACAAGGAGAGCAAGGCAGAGAGGATTTGCAGTGATATTATTTCTGCAGGAAGAAATTGAGTACTAAGGAAAAAAAGCCTTCTACAAGGAATGTCCGCAACGAAACCCAAAGAGTTTTTCCTTCCTCGTGATAAAAAATTACAAATTCCTTACAATTATTTCCTTCCTTTAACAAAAACTCGAGGATTTTTTTTTATTAATATCCACGATGAGGCTCCTACTCACAGTGTAAATTCCTCCTACTCACACTGTAAATTCCTCCTACTCACACTGTAAACTCTCCTATCCACTAACGTGCAGCTATCTCAGAATTAAATGAGCGCCTTACAAAAGATTTCCATTATTCTACTATTTAATTTAGCTGAAAAACGGCACAGGGAAGAAATCCAGCACCAGGACAGGTAGACACAGGTCGTACCAGAGCTCCAGACCCTGCAGAGTGAAGGAACTCTGCTCTTCCCTCACAGAGGAAGACACCCCACCGTGCCTCCTCCTGCTCCCAATTAAATAATCCTCACATTCTGTTCCTCTGACTTGCTAATTAGTTCCTCCTCATTTCCACTCCACGGAAGTCCTTTCCATGGTCTCTGCTCTGCAAGAACTTAGTTTCCTTGCACAGTTTAAAATTGTTGGAACACTCTCACCAAAGCCCTTGCACCCAAAAATAGAATCACCTCCTCTGGAGAAGACCAACAACACAAACGCCTCTTACAGATGGAGATCTTTAGATATTTTTAGAACACGCGCAGAACAATGATGCAGATCTTCGGGTATTTTCAGAATGCGCGCAGCAAAACGCTGCACAGAAAACACACTTATCAGCTATCCCAAAATCAAGCCTTGGGGTGCTCTGAAGAACCTGGATGCAAGTGTGCTGGAACGGTCTTGCAGATTTTCAAAGCTTAAACCCCCTTTCTCCAAAACCTTCTTCTGATTATCCTGGATTAGGCGAGGCCGTGGCATGTGGAAGTCAGAAAGGGGTGTGAGCTGCAGAGGAGTGAAGCTGAGCAAAACTCCCAAGTGATCAGCAGAAATAAACGAGCGGTGTTTCAGTCAGAGCTCACATCTGCTTGATTTCAGTGCTTCTGTGCTTGCTTTCTTCCCTTCCTGCTAGGACTCGACAGCTGCGGAAGGGAGGAGGTTTGCCAGCCTCGGGAAGGCTTCTTGGGATGAACCAGCGAGGAAAAGGAGTTTCCAAGCACCTGGGAACAAATCTACCCTTTTTCTCCTTGATTTCAAGTCTCCGTCAGTGAGTTTGTAATTGAAAGAGAGAGTTTGAAAGGCCTTGTGAGATGAAGGGATTTGCTCTAAACTGTTTTCCTGCTGCTTCACTGCAAGAGCTCCAGGAGCGTGTGGACAACGCTCTCAGGGACAGGGTGGGATTGCTGGGGTGTCTGCGCAGGGCCAGGGGCTGGATCAATGATCCTTGTGGGTTTCTTCCAGCTCTGGATACTCTGTGATTCACTCTTCTGCCTGTCCTTCATCTCGCTCGTTGTTGAGGAGAACTCATGGCTGCCCAAGCTCCATCCTCCATCCTGAGGCAAAACAGCTTCTCCCCCCCAAAACTGCCCTGCACCCCCCTCAGACCCATCCTTCCTTTTCATCTACACCACGTCCCCTAAGGAAGAGAACCACACTTGATTCCTTGCAGGGAAAGAACCTGGTTTCAAAGCTTTCCCGCCCATAATTTCAAACGTGACACCCTCAGCTCCTGAATTCCAACCATCAGCCATCATTCAGCTTTATCCTGCTCCAGTATAAATCAAGGAGAGGACCTGTCCCACATTATTCTACTGACTTTTTAATTTCTTTTTATTTATTTTTTTCTTTCCTTTTGATTTTATGGCGTCATGTTTGCCCCTGAAAAAGATTTGGCAAACCAGGGGGGAATGGCTTCCCAGCGAGAGAGGGCAGGGCGAGGTGGGACACCGGGAAGGAGTTCATCCCTGTGAGGGTGGTGAGGCCCTGGCACAGGTTTCGCTGATAGGATTGCTAAAATACTGCACCAAAGTCAGCAAATGCTCAGTACCAAGGGTCTGTGGAGACAGCCAAGCAGCAATTCACTGCAAACACCATCTTTATTGGGAGCGTATCAGGAATACCAGCACCGAGGCGCTTCCTGCCCTGATTTGGGATTTAATGCAAGACTTCTGGGCCCGTGCTGGGCTCAGACACTGTCTCTACTTGTTACCATTCAGTCTTCATTTGCAAATGATAATTTTTTTTTTTTTTTGCCTTGAATGGCATGCCTGACTGCAGGGCAGAGTAAATCCAAACCTTTTAAGCTCTAGCCAAAAATTTGCCATGAATTAGGCGACTGCAGCATATTTACAATACAAAATAAAATATCTCCACGAGTGGCGGTACGAATAAACGATGATTATTCTCTTTTTTTCCCTTCCCTTTTTTTTTTTTTTTTTCTGACGGGATAATTTTCAAAGCAGCGATTTTGCAAAGACTCAGGAAGAAAACAATTTTGTTTCATTTCCATAACAGAATCCAGACCTTGAAAATTCAACCTCACGAGCTACAATTATGCAGCAGAACTACCACTGTGAATTTTCAAACACAATGCCTTTTATTGTCTCTTCTCACTCTTTTCCCCTTCCTGTTCTCCACGATTTTCTGTCCTGTCACCCTCCACAGAAACTCTGGAGCAGAAAGTATGACTTGAAAGGGAAACTTTTAAGCTTCCAGGCTTCAAAGGAAAACAAGAGAACCTTCAAAACAAGGTATTTGGGGGGGTTTTGGCTTTATGGGAACAAACAACAACAAAACGTCTGATTATAAGGAAATTTGACAGCTGAAAAGCAACGTCCAGCTTTTCCACAAGGGATGGAGGGGTATTTCAGTGGCCTCCTGGAGAATCCACATGGATTATCCTGGAGCTGGAGAATGAAAGATGCCAAATGCTGTTTCAGTCCAGGGCAGCGACGTAGCCAACTTGCTATTTACAGCAGTATGTACGTTCCCAAATATCCTCCTTCACCATGGCTATTTCAGGGCCGCGTTTTCCACCTGCCGTGGGAGGCAGGCAGCTCTGCAGTCCCAGGACTGAGGACGGAACACCCCCACGGCACGAGCGCGCCTCGCTTTCCACGGAGGGAAAGCACTTTGGGAGGCAAGGGCTGCTTCCAAACGCGGCAACCCCTGGCACCATCCAACATCCCCGCCTGGGAGATGAGGTTTTTCCTCCCAAAAGCCAGAGCCCGAACACGCCTCTGGCTGTCACACACACACACACACACACACACACACACACACACACACACGCACACGCTCGGGCTCTCCGAAAGGGCTCCGAAATCCTCACGCTGCTGCGTTGGAAGAAAGGCACGTGAGGCCGAGGCACCCCCCGCGCCCCGGGCAGCCCCCGTTTGCGGGCAGCATCTGGCTGCAATTACCCACTCGCTGGAATGCAAAGCAACAATTCCTGTTGCTGAGGGCACCGGGGAGAACAAACAGGACATTATTTACACATTAAAGGCAGTTACTCACCCCGACACCACCGCAAGGCAGCCTGACAAACATCGACGTTAGGGAACCTGCACAAAGAACGCACCCCGTGAGTCAAAAAAGTCAGAGGTCACCAGGTTCTGGGGCCAGTTTTGTGGCCATGCCCGCAGTCTTTGTGAGCACAGAAACACAGACTGGGGGTTTCCTTCCAGTTTTCAGCCAGCCCTGTTACAGCAGACACACACACACAGAGTGTGCACGCTTGGGCTCCTGCAAAAGCTGTCTGCAGTTCACTCATTTCTATGCGAAGTTTGGGTGCTGTCTGATGTTTCAAGACTATACATGATGAAGATGCCACCAACAATCACTCAGAGTGTCTTCTCAGATGAGCCCTTTAACCCCTTCCCACCGAGGGAGGACAGGAAACCATAAAAACACCCCAGTTATCACTCATCTGCAGTTACTATATGACTTTGGAGAGCACGGGCTTCATAAAAGAGGAGGACAGAAAAACACACCAGTGGTAAGCAAAGAAAAAAAAAAAGTGTTTTGACTGAAATAGCAAAACCAGCAGGAAGAATTGGAGAAAAATGGAGAAAACCATCTGCAGGGCTAATTTCGGATCTGTAGGAAATGTAACCTCGCTTTCTGGGCTCGTCTGTGAGCAAATTTTCCTCCATTCAAAACTCTGTGGGGCCCTGAGCAACCTGGTCTGGTGGGAGGATTCCCTGCCCACACAGGGGCTGGAATGGGATGGGCTCTAAGGTCCATTCCCACCCAAACCATCTGGGATTCTGTTGCTGAAAGAGGAGTTAATGCGTCTGGACTCATCTGAGCTCAAAGTGAGATGCACTCTTCGATCAGATCCACGTGGAAGCTGTGGGATCACCCTGCCTCGGACCTCCTGTCACATCTCTCACTGCTAATCCACCCCTTATTTCCGTATTTATCTTCGTGACAACAATTTAGGAGTGCTCCCCACAAATTAAGAGCAGCCTTACTTGCCTAAGTTTCAACTTGTCCAGCAGGTTCCAAGTCTTTCCACTGTCCAAGGAAAGATGGGTTTGTATTTTGTATCCCTGAGAGGACAAGGGGGAATGGCTTTAAACTGAAAGAGGGCAGGGTTAGGTGGGATATTGGGAAGGAATCCTTCCCAGTGAGGGTGGGGAGGCCCTGGCACAGGGTGCCCAGAGCAGCTGTGGCTGCCCCTGGATCCCTGGCAGTGTCCAAGGCCAGGCTGGACACTGGGGCTTGGAGCAGCCTGGGACAGTGGAAGGTGTCCCTGCCCATGGCAGGGGTGGGATGGGATGGGCTTTAAGGTCCCTTCCCACCCGAACCGTTCTGGGATTCTGTGATTCCATGAAGGCACATCCCCCTTTTCATTTGCAGAAGCTTAGCAAGAAACATCCTGTGTCCTGAAAAGCCTTACAAGCTTTTCCCTTTCAGGCTGAGGTTTCTCAGGCTTTTTCCCTCCTCACAGACCTATCAAAGGCCAAGAGTTTACAGGGAGCCATCAGGCACCTGCCAAGACACTCAGCCCTAACAAACTGCATCCCTAAACCTCACACAAAGCTTTGCCCTCAGCCTTCCAACCTGCCCTAAATCCACCCTCTAACGTTTAAAGAGCTGGTTTGTAAATTCAAAAGCCTTTTAAACCCCCAGCGGGAGAGGATGGCTGAAGGAGGGGTTTTTACCGGCCTGTTTCCCCTCTCCACATGGAGCTTTTCCCCGATATCCTCGCTCCGGTCCTGCCCTGTGGAAGCCATCAGGAAAGAAGGAGGTCCTGTGGGCTGGCAGCCAGGGCCGCTGTCGGCATCTCGAGGCTAAAATGGTGCCACGTGGGCTTATGAAACCAGGTCTAAGCCCAGTGAAGAGCTACTGGGCATCCCCTTCTACTGGAGATCCTTGGGGACCAGACCTGCAGCTCCAGGGCTTTTCTGGAAGTTCTATCCAAACAGGGAACGTTCTGGACTGGAAAGCCCTCAGGTGTTAGAATTTCTCCTCTCTACAGGATTAAACTTGATCTCTACAGATACTTTAAAATGAGTGTTTAAAGCCATGGGGGGCACAGAACTACAGGGGCAGAGGCAGAGCAAGAGCTGCTTTCCCCACAGGTTCTCTACACAATTTGGGTGTCCCCCCCAAAAATACTGTATCTCCAAAGGCATCTGTGGAGCTGTTGAGACAGATCGTGCCCAGAGCCAAGGAGGGAGTGGAAAAGTATCCCAAGAGAATCTTCTCAGATCTGCCAGGGAAGATTTACCGGCCCTTCCCTCAGGCTGACGGTTTTCCACTCCCAAGCACATGACATCATAAATTCCTGGAAGTTCACGTCCTGATGGAGCTATCATTCAGCCGGAGGTGTCCACTTTTGGGTTCGGTGGCTTTAAAGAGGTGGGAAGTGAGCTATAAATACGGTGCTAATTGCATGTTTAACTACTGGCTAATGGCTTCCCTCTCTGGGAGCTCAGGAGACACTGAGCAAAGTCTTTCCAGCTCCTTTGCTGTGGCCACTACATCATGCAGGCCATGGAGTTAATCCTCTTTTTAAATCATCCAAAGTCAGGCTAATCCCAAAATAAACTTTCTCAACGTCTAGGCTCCAGAACTGTCTTTTTTTTTTTTTTTTTTTTTTTTTTTCTTTTTCCCCCCCTGGGAACT
>VZTI01004794.1:197983-209766 GCA_013397865.1 Struthidea cinerea
CCCCCCCCCTCTTGCTCTTCCCAGGGAACACATCACGTTGCAAAACTGTTCATTCACAAAATAAGAGCCTGACATTTGGGGGAGAAGGCGGACTTCGAAATCAGTCCTCGTCACCCAGCACGGGGCTTGAGAAGTCGCATGGAAAATCAGCTTTCAGCAGCTGCTACGGGTACTGAAGAGGCAGGAGGGATTTTGGGGAGAAAAGTTGGTTGTCAGGATACAGGAAGAACAATTAGCTTTTTGCTTTTAATCCTGGTGAGGAGATCACAGAATCCCAGGAAGGTTTGGGCTGGATGGGACCTCAAAGGCCATCTCGTTCCACCCCCTGCCAGTGGGCAGGGACACCTTCCACTATCCCAGGCTGCTCCAACCTGGCTGTGAACACTTCCAGGGATGGGGATCAACACTTATTCTGCACTCGTGCTTTCCACCAGACAAATGCAGGACTGCACTCATTGTTTTCCTTCACAGGTAAGCAAACACTCTTTGGTCTCTGTCTCTTCAAGACAACACAAAATCACCAGCCCACCTCATTTTTCCTGAGCTGCGGGCACGGGCTCCCGTGCTACAGGAGGAGGGAAGGCTGGCAGGGAGCCCGGAGTGGATAACTTATGGCACGAGATTATGGAGGGACTGGAGAAGGTGGAGGAAGCAGAGCCAGCATTGCACTTGGCACTCTGTCCTTCGGGAGCACTGGCTCTCCCTGCCTTGCCTCTAAACCAGCTCTGCCACAGCCTGAGACACAGAACTCCAGGGCTGTGCTGCTGCTGGTGTGGGCAGCTCATTTTTGCTCTGGGGAAGGGACATGCAGGACAACAGGGATGGCTCAGTCTGCTCCCTGAAGAAGGCAGGATGCTATGGAGCACCCAAACAGGGATGAGACGCGGAGCCCATGCCTATGGATTTGCAGGGAGGGGGAAGAAAATCATAGAATCATCATCATGGAATGGTTTGGGTTGGAAAGGATCTTAAAGCTCATCTTGTGGGCAGGGCAGGGACACCTTCCACTATCCCAGGGTGCTCTAAGCCATGTCCAGCCTGGCCTTGGACACTTCCAGGGATCCAGGGGCAGCCACAGCTGCTCTGGGCAACCTTATCACCTTCACAGGGAAGGATTTCCTCCCAGCATCCCATCTAACCCTCCTCCCAGTCTAAAGCTACTCTCCCTTTTCCTGTCACTCCACGCCCTCGCAGAACAGCTCAGTGTAAGGCAAACCAGCCACGCCCGGCCCCCCCAGACCTCACCTGTTGTGAACCTTGGCTTAGTGGGCGGCTCCTGCACGGACATGGGGAAGGTGGCCGAGGCGGGGGAGGACTGTGCCCGGGACAGGGGCCGGTGCCCCCCGAAGGACACGGGCATGCCGGCCGCCTCCAGCGACGCCTGGTAGTTCCTCAGCTGGTGGATCCGCTGCTGCTCCAGGAGCAGGGCTTGCTGTGGGGAAAAGAAGCAGGCAGTTGCTGAAAGGGCCTCCCCAAAAGGGTTTCTGGAGGCTGGTGGGCTTGGACTCCTTTTCCTCGCGTGCAGCAAATGAAGATGTCGTGTTTCTAGTGCCAAGGCAGGCAGGCACAGCACGTGGAGCCCCAGCCCCTGCCATGGGCAGGGAGGGACACCTTCCACCATCCTGGGTGGCTCCAAGCCCTGTCCAACCTGGCCATGGACACTTCCAGGGATGGGGCAGCCACAGCTTCCCTGGGCAAATGTAGTTCCTGAGCAACATCCCAGTGACATTCCTGCAGGACACGGATCAGCTCCATTACACTGTGCTACCCTCCTATTGGATTTATCACCTGCAATCCACAAGCCTCGGGTGTTTTCCCCCAAAAACGAGCCTGGCTGGAGGCTCTAGGATCTCTAATTCTGAAGCAGGAACCCCCTCCACTTGTCCCCTGTCCCCTTGTGCAGCCTTTCTCTGGAGAAATTAGTTTTAAATCATTAAACCAAAAGAAAATCCTCTGCTGGTGGCTAGTGCTCAGAAGGGTTAGGATACACTTTGTCTTCCCAAAGAAACAGCCATGGCCGTGGCTCAGTGCCTGTTAACACGGTGCTTTGTGCAGGTGAGCCAGACTCTCCTCCCAGGGAAGGGATCACCGATTTCACATCGGGCTCCTTCACCCAGCCAACCCTCGGGAGCTGCTTCCCCTCAGGGTCTCCCCCTCGGAGCGGCACGAGGTGACTTCCAAGCCCAGATCCACGCTCCACGCGACAGCCCGAGCGCCGGGCTCGGCGCTCAGCGAGCTCACCTGGCGGAAGAGCAGCTCCTGCTCCGCCTGCCTCTGCCCGGCCTCCAGCTCCTGCTGCGGCTCTGCCTCCTCCTCGTCGCTCTCGATGGGCTCCTGCTTCACCTGCACCACGCTGGCCGGCGCCGGGGGCTCCTTCTGGCCCGCGGCCCTGTCGCCGTAGGGCTCCTCCAGCAGCGCCTGGTGCTCGCGCAGCTCCTCCTCCGTCTCCTCGGGGTGGCTCTCGTGCTGCCGCGCCGGCTCGGTGGGCTTGGGTATGATCTGAAAGCAGCGAAGCCATCAGCCAGCCGCAGGGGAAGCTCACCCTGCTCCCCGGGCTCGCGGGGAAAGAGCAGTCCGGGGTTGTTCCGCCTCACGATCCCGGCCCGGGACAATCCAGGGAAAGGTCAGGGCAACCTTGGCGGGAAGGGCTCTGAAATCCCGCGTCCCAGGTAATGGCACCCCCTCGTTTTCCACTCAACCTCCCCTCTGAAGGAATAAGAGCCTCTTGTTCCTGCACGCCTCCAGATGCTGCTCCACTCACAAACCCGCAGAGCAACCGCCGAGATGTCTGGCAATTAAATCCTGAAAGAACACGAGGGACACAAACCCTCCGAGCCTGTTTACCCAAACATCACCTCGAATCACTCCCTGGATTTCATCTGTCAGGCTGAAATAAAGATTACTTGCAAACCTGCACTCTTAAGAGGAAACTCAGGACACACAGCTGAGAGCAAACCTCTAGAGCAGCATTGTTCTAACCTGACCTCCCTACCCAGACGCAGTAAACTCCTCTGAGAGCAGCTCCTAAACCAAAAGGAACAATTTAATTTTCACTGTAATTCACTCAGACTTTTTTAAAGTTCATTGGCAAGATAAAATTCACAGTTCTCTGTCTCAGGCAGCTTATGATTTTTATTTGGGATATTAAAAAACCCCCCAAATGTGACCTGTTTTTAACTCCAGCATAGGAAAACCAATCCATTTCCTCCCTTTCAAAGAGCTCAGGCTGCCCCTGGCTCCACAGGCTTATAAAGAAACTGCTGCACTTTGAAAGTTGTCAGGGCAAGGCTTAATCAGGATTAGGTCATTGGTATGGAAAGCAATATTGATTTTAAATCTAATAAAGCTAAACATGGTTATTGAACACATGCAGGAGGAGGGACTGTTTGTCAGTAACTTGCTCTTTGAAGAACAGTAACTCCAACCTGGAATTAAGCCTCTTTCCCCCCCAAAAAAGTAGGAAGGAAAGCTCTGCCATATAACTTAAGCAAGGCAGAGGGGCAGGAGTGGAGTTAAACCTGGCAAGGGACATGAAGGGCATGAAGAAAGAAAGGAGGAAGACCAGGGAGATCCTGGTCCCACTGCGGAATGAGGGAAGGCACCTGGTGGCACAGAAAAGGCCATGGCACTTAATGCCCTATTTAAGACCATCCTTCAGGAATCCCAGGAATCTGACACCAGAGGAAAAGTCTGGAACAAGGAAAGCTCCCCTTGGTGCAAGAATTACCAGGTTTAGGCAACACTTAAGAAAACTTGGACGTACTTGAGTCCACGGGACTCTCATGGGCTGCACTCACAGGTGATGGGACAAGAGGCCATGGGCACAAACTAAAACCCATGAAATTCCTTCTGAACACAATAAAACTTTTTTTTTGTTGTTGTTCCTGTGAGGGTGGTCAAACACTTGAACAAGTTTTTCAGATAGGTTCTGGAGTCTCCATCCTCGGAGATCTTTGGGCAACCTGCTCACGGCAGGGACATTGCCCGCAGTGACCTCAGGAGGTCCCTGCAAAGATTCAGGGATCAAAACCCCTCAAGGGTTTTTGTGAGGCTCCCCCTGCCCCCTGCAGTTTCATTCCTTACAACACACGCTGAATAACCAAACCATATTAAGCTAAAACTTCTTCCACCAATTTTCTTTAAGCCCTCTTAGGCTTGATGAATATAATCTGTTTTGAAGACAATTAAATCATCACAAACCATCTGCTACTTGTGGGGTTTTTTTTTCCTGCTTGGATCGAAGGTCTCAAGCTTTTGAACTTAATACCTTTTGAACTTCTGAACTGCACGAGGTAATTGCTGGGAAAAATAACTTACAATGCCATTGTCATACCTAATGGGAATGAGAGGCCACGTAACTCCCTGGAAGTCTTAAATTATTCCTACTCCTTAAAAATGCGGGAATTAAATGAAAAGCACGGTGGAGGCTGAAAAGACCAAGCGGCCAACGACAAGGACATTTCAGACATTGCGTCTGCTCTCCCTTCGCACAGGGAATCTCCTGGTCTGTCGCCAGCCCCAGCTGCTGCAACCCTGCTCTTAGAGGACGATTTTGCAGAGAAGACACTTTGTCCCCAACACGTTCCACACAAATACACTGACTATCTGCATGCCGGGCCCGTTAGAACTCCCTGAACATCTTCCATTCGTGCAGCTTTACGAGCACGTGCTCGTGCAGCTGAAAACTGGAGGGAGTCGAAGTGCAAGGGGCTGGCTGTAAAGGCAGCACGGAGGATGCCTGTAAATACACATCCGAAATAGTAAACACAGAGCACCGTAAATAACTCCTCCATCCCTTAATCAGCTCTCTGGCTTCCTCTGCCACGAGGTTACTCCTCCCTTTTCACAGCCAGTGGCCTCTGGCTGTCACAAAGTGCCACCATAAACCTCTGGTAAAGGCACTGCCTCTCCAGCCTGGGGCAGATAGCGACTTCACTCCGGAATAAATTACAGCTCTCTAGTCGCAAGCATTTTTAAAAGGCTCCACGCAGCTGGCAAAGAGTTCTCCTCCACAGCTTCGAAGTACAAAGAACAGAAGTTAAATATAAAACACAAATCAACCAAAAAGCCACACAGCAAAGTCAGGTCATAAATACAGGGAAAACCAAAGAGTTCATCATTCTTCGGTGGAATGTTTCATGAGGGGGAAAAAAGCTGCATTTTTTGCTAGTGACGTTTCAGCTGCCATTGGATTTGTCCAGTAGATGTGGCAAATAGAATCACAGATTCATTAAGGTCGGAAAAGACCTCCAAGACCATCAAACCCAACCTCTGAGTATCACCAGGCCCATCAATCCACACCAACTTCTCCAGGCCACCTTCCCCCACAGTGGCAAGTTCCTGGGACACTGAAGACCTCGAAGGTCCTACTAAGCAGGTTAGAGACAGCTATTTGCACATCAGAGACCAGTGAGGAGCCCCCAGCAGAAAAATCATGGAATCCCAGAATGGTCTGGGCTGGACGGGACTCTGAGCCCCATCGGTGGGTGGCACAGGAGCAAAACCAGAGGAAGAGAGGAGGCAGGAAGCAAAGGAGGGTGTCACACTAGCTCAGCCCTGACCATGCCATGATGTGCAGAAGGCAGCAGGAACCTCCTTCTCCTCCCTCTGGAGGCGAAGGACAAACTCAAGGAAGAAACAGAACAACCCTGGACAGCTGGAGACACAGCTTTGATGAAAATGAGGAAAAAACAGAGAAAAAAAGAGATGGTAAAGGCTGAACTCATTTGACTCGACATCACTCTTCCCACGTTCCCTTTGGGTTCTAATTTTTAACTTTTCCAGACTAAGGAGAAAGGAGAGATGATAAGGGATGACGGGGAGAGGCCGACTTGGGCACCAGCCATGTAGGGAGCTGGCAGAGCCTTCTGCAGCAGCCAAGCCTACAGAAATCTCTTGATCTGTTTTTTTTTTTTCCCCCTGAAGTGATGAGACAGCAGGGGAAAAACAACTGTCTGAGGCAGCCTCAGTCCTGCTGCTGGAAGGACCAGGAGACTGTGGAGCTGCTGGGCCTGGACGGGAGGGAACAACCCACCTGCAAGGCTGGATGGGGCTTGGAGCAAAGAATCCTTCTGGTATTACAAATCACAGAATCCTTGAGGCTGGAAAAGCCCTCTCAGACCATCAAGGCCAGCCAAACCCACCCCCAAACTGTGTCCCCAAGTGCCACATCCACACGTTGTCCGAACGCTTCCAGGGATGGAGACTCCAGCACTGCCCTGGGCAGCCTGTGCCAGTGCCCGACCACCCTTTCAGCAGAGAAATATTTCCTGATAATCCAACCTAAACCTCCCCTGGCACTTCCCTTTTGAACATTAAACACGCAAAAAAGGCAGGATATGGGAGCACAGGCTGACGGTGGAATTTCAGCTCAGTGAGAAAAACAAAATGGTTTGAGCTAGAAGGGATCTTAAAGCTCATCCCATTCCCCCCCTGCCATGGGCAGGGACACCTTCCACTATCCCAGGCTGCTCCAAGCCCTGTCCAGCCTGGCCTTGGACACTGCCAGGGATCCAGGGGCAGCCACAGCTGCTCTGATGATTATTCTTATTATTTTTAAGTAAAAACAACGTATTTTTTCTTGGTCACCTTCCTGGAAACAGCGAGACTTGTTTTGGCTGCAGTCCCCTCAAAAATTTCATCTGCTGCTGACACCTAACAGGGAAAGTTTAGGGCCAAAATCTCAAAGTTTGGAAAAATCGCATGGAATTAAGAAGAGCCTTATTTAGGAGTACATAAATATATAAAATACTTCAGGAGTATTATTTACGGGAAATCCGCTAATAAAATAACTAACAGGCAGTGCCATTGGCCCCGTTAATAATTAAATAATCTTTTCTTTTATTTTTAGCCGTGCCCTTAACTATCCTACACACGAGGGTCCTAAAATATCCCCACATCTGGGAAAAGTCTTTTTCCATGTCAGCACTTGGACGCTGTCCCATGGGATAAATCCGCCACACGCATGCAGCGCCAGCACCAAAGTGATTTTAACTCGTGACTCCTATAAATCAAACACAGGGAAGCTGCCCCTCTGCCACCCGTTTAATTAAACCCTCTCCGCTTCTGCTGCGGAGAGCGACGGGTCCCAGCCCTGACAAAGCTGGAATTCAGAGTGCTCCAGTGGCTCTCCAGCTCCTGGGAGGTCCGGGAGAAAGTCTGAATGAGCTCAGCGGATACGTCACGGCCGAGGCTTTGGAAGAGCTTTAAAAACCTTCACGCGAAAAACCCCTCCAGCTGACACCTCCCTGAACAAAGAACCCCAACTCGCTGCCCCGCATCCCACGGCCCTGCTCCTGAGGAGTGCGTGGAGGGGGCGGGAAATGGGATCCCTCTGGAGCAGCGGCTCCCCAGGGCCCCGTGCGCGGGGCTGACCCCGGGCCAGGGCTGGCACCCGCGGTGGCAGCGCTCCAGGAGGACAGCATTGACGTCAGTGACTTGTGTAACCACCCTGCCTCAGCCCCAGCCCATAAACACGGCTTTGGGGGTGGCTGGGGGGTGGGGGGGAGGAGGTTTGTGGCTTCTTTCACGCTTTGATCCAGCCCTCGGCGGCTGTGTTTCCTCACAGGACTGGAACAGTGGAAAAGTTTGGAGGAAGCTCCGCTGAAAATGGAACCGCCGCGATCCGAACGGCCACGGGCTGGTCCCAAGCCCCAGACCTGCTGCTGGAATTGCTGCTTTCCTAAGGAAAGCCACCACTGGGACTCCTTGGGAGGAGGGCTCTGAAAGCCTCAAAGCAGGACAAATCCCAGAATGGGCTGGGTGGGAAGGGACCTTAAAGATGATGCAGATCCACCCCCTGCCATGGGCAGGGACACCTCCCACTGTCCCAGGCTGCTCCAAGCCCCAATGTCCAACCTGGCCTTGGACACTGCCAGGGATCCAGGGGCAGCCACAGCTGCTCTGGGCACCCTGTGCCAGGGCCTGCCCAGCCTCCCAGGGAACAATTCCTTCCCAATATCCCATCCAGCCCTGCCCTCTGGCAGTGGGAAGCCATTCCCTGTGTCCTGTCCCTCCATGCCTTGTCCCCAGTCCCTCTCCAGCTCTCCCGGAACTCCTTTAGGCCCTGCAAGGGGCTCTGAGCTCTCCCTGGAGCCTTCTCTTCTCCAGGCTGAACACCTTTAAGTCTCTCAGCCTTTCAGCAAACACTTCAATAAATCTGAGTAACTTCCCTCACAAACACTTCCTGGTGTTGTCATGCCTGAGAGAGCCCCAGGGATGCTGGAGGTGGAGCCCACACACACACCCGCACTAGGGACCCCGAAATCGCGCGCCCGAAGCTGCTACGGAGGGAAAAAGGCATTGCAAGCTTGGTGCCTACCTTGTTGATGTGCAGCTGCTGCTGCTGGAATTGCTGTTTGTGTTTCTCCAGGAACTGCTGGTGCTGCTGCTGGATCACCAGCTGCTGGAGGGCCTGGGCGTTCTGGGGCAGGGGAGCAGACTGGGTGCGCCCGAGCGGGCGGTGCTGCCGCAGCTTGTGGATCGAAGGGGAGACCCTCTCTCCACCCACCAGGGGCTGTGCGTGCAGGGGCAGTCCTGAAAGATACCAGTCTGAAGATAATATGGAGGAAAAAACAGCAGAGGAGAAACAAGAGGAAGAAGAAAGGAAGGGAGAAAACGGCTGTTGAGTAATGCTGGTACCATGTCAAACCCAGCCACCTCGCCACCTACAGCTGGAGCTGCCTTAAGAGAGAGCAGATACATCAATCACCACTGCACGGAGCGATGCTTTGCTTGCTTTGAGCTCTGTGTCTGCCTGGTGACTCAGAGACCCTCTGGAAACATTTAATTTCTTGAAACCAGCAACACCTCACAGACCCTTCCGAGGCCACAGAAGTCTGGAGGAGTTTAAACCTCACAGCTTGCCTCGGTTTAGGGACCTGATCCCAGGTTCAAGCTGCAGGAACCAGCAGTTATCCCTCATGGGGGCTCCCTGGATACTCCCTTGATGACGACCAAGGAGTGCATGGCTGCCCTGGGCTGTGCTCTGCTCCACACACAGGGATGGAAAATCCCTGTGATAAGCCCCTGGCCAGCTCTGGGCTGGGCAAAGGACTGTTCCAGGAACATGGGAGCTGCCAGGCCTCAGTGCGTCTGCAGCAAGAAGGTAAGGCAGAGGCCAAGGTGACAAAGAGCTGGAATTGTTTCCATCGCTGTCCTGTGCAGGCATGCCAGCGAGTTAAGGAAACCCAGAAGGTTATTTGGGGATAACTGGGGTTACTGACACGCCCGTGGCCATTTGGGTGTCACTGACGGCCGCCATGTGAAATACCCCCCGAGCCCTGGGAGGGACACATCTTTAGGAAGTGTCCTCTTTCTTTAGGGTGAGCCAGTTCCTGCCCTGCTCTTGGGAAGGAAAACACTCCTTCCCACTCTTCTGAGAAAGCTGGGACACCAGCTACGCCCACCAAAGCCCAGCCCAAGTTGGGAGGAGCTGAGGATACACTTTTACTTTCGTTACACCTTGGGATAAAAAGGCACTGCTGGGAACTGCTGCCTCGCTAACAGAGGTAGGGCTGCAGTCACTTTTTTTTGGGCAAGAAGCCCTCTGCTCTCCTCAGGCTTTGGTTTAGGAGAGGGCCAAGCTGCCCAGAAGTCTGCAGCCAGCTCGATGCTGAGGATTAGAAACACCTTGACATTTGTGTCCCAGGATGTGACCACCTTTCCCAGTGAAGGAGCTGACTCATGTGAAAGCCTCATTTCTCGGAAGACTTAAGGAGTTTCTCCCACTCTCTGCCTTTTTTCTGAAAGGAAATCACGTGAAAGGGTATTTGATTTTATAAACGCGTGTCTCTGCAGATGCCGGTGCGTACACACACGGCTCTGCGTACGAATACACGGACAGCTGGCAAAGAAGTGCTCCTCCTCCCGAAAGCTCGAATCAGACAGCAGAGCTTGCACAGCATATTGTGGAAGACTACCTTCCTCCAAGGCAATGGCCAAGGTGCTCCAGGGAAAGCTTTCCAGGAGACACCATGTTCATGGAATCCTGGAATGGCTGGGCTTGGGAGGGACCTTAAAACTCGTCTCATCCCACCCCCTGCCATGGGCAGGGACGCCTTCCACTATCCCAGGCTGCTCCGAGCCCTGAATACGTTCCATGAGGACTACGGAACATCAGGACACGTACCACTACATGAAGGATACTACCCCGAGTAACCTGTCCCAAAAGGAATGCCACGACTAAGGAATACTGGTCTAGCTTCCCAAACTGGCCACGTCTACCCTCCAGCACAGAGAGAGCCACCACGGCTGGATAATTCTGCAGCTGTCAGGGGACTATCTCCAGAGCTCAAGGCTCTCCAGCAGAATCCTAATAAACCCCACTTTGTTTCCAAGGAATTTCCAAGTATTAACTGCAGCTTGGCAGCCGGTGCACTCAAGGCTTTGGGGAGCACGTGTGAGCTCGCTGTCTCTCAGCTGCTGCCTCTGGAACGTGTGTTTCTCCTTGTTGCTGTGCCCTGACTCCTTCTCCTGAGTGCTGGGCTGTGACACGCTGCACTCGCTCGGGAAACACCACACGGAGCAGGTGGAGTAGAAGGAATTCGCTTGGAAGCCAACACGGCATGCTGGAAACCGAGGGCAGCAAACACCATGCTTCTCTGCTTCAGCCTCCCCACACCTACGTGCTCCTAAGCTTACCCCAAGCCCGTGGATATTCCTGGGATTTGGATGTACAACCAGCCACGAGCTGCAATGCTTCAGGGGCTGACACCTCCCGAGAACTTCCATTAGCAATGGAAGGAAGGGAAGGAAAACCAACACGTCAGTAACTGAGGCAGAACATCCTGTGTCCCAGCACCACACACAGGAAACCAGGAACGCATCCCAGTGGGAATTACTGCTTTGAATCCAGCCTATTTATAGCCACGGGCCTTCCCACAGGTAGCTCATTCTGAAACTGCAGCACCGGGAGTGACTCACGGCAATTAACGTCCTGGAAAGGGAAGGCACACAAACAAATCCGGTCTGCTGGGAGGCAGCTGACTGTGCCACGGTTTTGCTGTTTGTATTAATGGTGGAGAGGAAGTGCTTCAATCCCTGATTTTCTAAGCGCGTGCCTTTCATACCCTCACGGAATAGAAGGCATCCATGGAAAACAGGAATTGTAGGACGCAACGTTTCTGCCCTCGCTTTGATCTGAGCTGGTCAGAACTCCAACAAACAGAGTTTTCAGCTTTTAACTACCAACTTTTGCTGTCCTGATGGAATAAGAGCATTTATTGTCACCTCACCAAAATGAGGCGGGAGATCTGACTTGGGAAAAACCACCGCTAATCAATTAATCGATCAAACACATCCCGAAGGTTTCATGTTCTACCTGCAGGGTGTGGAGGTGATGCAGGACCTAGAGGCTGCCTCGACAACAACCCAACAGATCCCTGCTGGTTCCCTCTCCTTTCCAGGTGCCCGAGTGCTGCCCCCGGAGCGCTCACCTGTGACCAGGGGCGTTTGTGTAGTTGGCTGTTCCAGTAAGACCATGTGCTGCAGGAGAGGGTTATGTGCAGTTCCCCCATCCCTCTCCAACGTTGTAGTGCTCAGGTAGGGAGTGAGGTGAGTGCCAGGGAATAAGGAGATCCGCTGCTGTAGGGCTGGGATTGCGAGCCTCTCCGCGTCCTGCTGGGCTTGTCCCGCCTGCAAACGCACCGCGGCACAGGGGTTAAGGGGCATCCCAGAGGCTGATCCCAGCCCCACTGACACCCCAGAGGCTGGTCCCAACCCCAGTGACATCCCAGAGGCTGGTCCCAACCCCACTGACACCCCAGCGGCTGGGCCCCACCCCG
>VZTI01004794.1:209881-227344 GCA_013397865.1 Struthidea cinerea
TCCCAACCCCAGTGACATTCCACAGGCCGGTCCCAGCCCCGCTGACACCCCAGAGGCCGGTTCCAGCCCCACTGACACCCCAGAGGCTGGTCCCAACCCCGCTGACACCCCAGGGGCTGGTCCCAACCCCAATGACACCCCAGAGGCTGGTCCCAACCCCGCTGACACCCCAGGGGCTGGTCCCAACCCCAATGACACCCCAGAGGCTGGTCCCAACCCCAATGACATCCCAGAGGCTGATCCCAGCCCCGCTGACACCCCAGAGGCCGGTTCCAGCCCCACTGACACCCCAGAGGCCAGTCCCAGCCCCACTTACGCTGGAAGGGCCGGTGGCAGGCAGTCCTAGCGTGATGTTGGGCAGGGAGGGCGAGGTGTAGAGCGGGAGCTGCGTCACGGAGCCCTCGCGGTTCACGAGTCTGTGAGCCAGGCTGGTCTGGAAAGGAGAGCGACAACGGGGCCCTGGTGAGAGCCCGTCCCCAGAGCCCACCAGGACACGGCACAACCACCAGGACAACACAGCAGGAGGGGACACGGAGTCTCCAGAGCCAGAGGGGACCCACGAGGATCATCAAATCCAGCTCCTGGCCCTGCACAGACACCCCACCAGTCCCACCCTGGGCATCTCTGGCAGCCTCGGGGCCGTGCCCATTCCCTGGGGAGCCTGGGCAGTGCCCAGCACCCTCTGGGGGCAGAATCTACTCCTGGCATCCAACCCAACCCTGCCCTGGAACAGCTGCGTGCTGTTCCCTTGGTACTTGTCCTTCTCAAGCACTTGCCCTTTCAAAGGTAAAACAGATTATCTCAAAAAAAAAAAAAAAAAAAGCTTTACAATTGGTGTTTTTCTCTTTTGCAAATAACAGACAATTTTTGTTATTTACTAGCGTGTGTTAGCATAAATCAGACTTCAAAATCTCATCCAAAACCCTTAAGGTTGCATTTACGGAGCTATTTCCTGATTTTCAGGGTGAAATGCAAGATTTGCTCAGTTATCTTAGGGGCATTTGAAGCAAGAACACTTTAGCAAAAATACCTTTAATTTCCAAACAAGGCTGATTTGAAATACGCACTAGAAAACCCATTATAAAAATTACAATAAAGTGCCTGATTTTCCTGTTAGGAAACCAGTGTTCTGATCACCCTGAAGTCTCTGCGGGTGATTTTCCAACGTAAATAGAATTTAGACTTCAAGAAGACTTCTACAGAAGTCTGTTTTACTCAGGTGCTGTTGTGAAAAAGGGGATTTTGTTTAACTTAATATTCTATTGCAGGGCAATCTGTACCTAGGTCATGGCTGTCCCATCCCTGGAATTGTTCAAGGCCAGGTTGTTCCACCCCTGCCGTGGGCAGAGACACCTTCCACTATCCCAGGGTGCTCCAAACCCAAAATCCAGCCTGACCGTGGGCACTTCCAGGGATGAGGCAGCCACAGCTTCTCTGGGCAGCCTGTGCCACATTTTTTTTAACAGCCTCATTGTAAAAAAAACTTCATTTTTCTCTCTAATCTAAAGTGACTCTCCATGTGCTTATTTGTACCCACACACTTCTCCTTCCAAGCGATTTTTGAGCACTCCTGGCAATTCTGCTTTAATTTAAATTACACAATGTCAGTGTGCCATTGAAAACAAGATACTTATTGTCAGCAGAGGAATGAAATATTTTACTGATACCATAAGCGAAACAAAACTACATCCATTTTCCCTCTGAACAATCAATACTCCGGAGCTGTGCCTCAAAGCCCCTCCCGGGGATTTGATACAGCAAACAGAGGAGGGAAGAACACAGCAGCTTGGTGCTCTCAGCACACGGGATTTGGCAGCATTGTCACCACTTCAAACACCCAGCTCCCGTCTCCGGGCCGCGCACAGACGGGCCTGAAGTGCACGCAGCCATTTCTGAAGGCACCCTCTGCAGCTGCACCCCGGCAGGTTCTGCAGGCTTGCCCCACCTGCGCTGGCAGGGAATGCTGCCTGCCTCTCAGAGAGGGACAAGCCTTTAGGAACAGCCTTTCTGAACAGAAAGTGCCTGCTCTGAAGGAGGCAGGGCTGCAGCCTTTCCCCACTGGAGGCACCCACTCGGAGGGTGGACGTGGACACCATCTCCCAGCACACCTGCTTCAAGGGCTGATGCAGCAAACCGAGAAGCAGCGAGATGGATTTCTCACTTGAAATCAAACACGAAGCCAAGAACGCAGCACAACTTCATCTCAAACGTTTCTAGACATTTAAGGGTGGGAACATGGCAAATCCTGGTCAACTGGTATTAAAGGAACCCCCAGCAGTTGAGCTCCCAGGTCATACAGCTCCTACCGAAGACCAAGGTTTTAAAGACACCAAACCCCACTTATTTTTTCCCAAATGCAAGCCAATGGATCAGCTGGGATCACATGGCATGAATGCTGAAATAAAACACAGAGTTATTTTTATTTGGGAAAGGGAAAGGCTTGGGCAGGACAGGGTGTTTTTTTTCCAAATCATTTGTGGTGCTCGTGCCTCGGCCCAAGTCACAAAACTGCAGCATTACAAGCAGTTGATGGAAAGGCTTTTTCTTGTGGTCAGTGTCCCTTTGATTAGGTGTTGGTGGTCTGGTCCCAGATGATCAGCTCCAATTATTTAGCTGAAAAATCAAATGGAGGAGGAGAATGCTCCAGCTTCACATTCACCTGCAGGAGCTCACTCCGACTTCACGGAATGGTTTGGGCTGGAAGGGACCTTAAAGACCATCAGGTTCCAACCCCCTGCCCTGGACAGGGACTTGTGGGAAGCTGCCTGCTCTGTTCATGCCACAAAAAACTGTCAAATCCACCAGTTTTTCCATCAGCAGCAACTGGGGATTTGCAGGTTGCTAAGGGTAGACAAGACTGACAGCTCCTGCATCGGCAAAACCAAAACTCAGTGCTCGTCCTCCTGGGGCAAGTGAAGCCTCCACCTCACACCATCTTTATCTTCACACTAATCACCCAAATCCGTAAGGTTTACTATGGACTAGAGGGGTTGGAATGTGTGCTGGGTAATTTGGCAGGGCAGAGGGTGGAGAAGGGGGCATAGTCTCCCATATTAAATCCAGTTACACCACATTAGAAATAAAAATAAAGTGAGAATCTGTACAAAACTAGAAAGCAATAAGGGCTGACATTTCCACCATCAGAAGGCCTTTTCAATCCTAAAGGAGTATTTGTGGAGAACAAGCCCAAGCCTGTTTGTGGAGCCCTGGTGTTCAGACAGACTCTATATTCATGGGGAGAACAGCTACTGGATAACAAGAAATGCACCAGTAACATCAGACAACCACACTGGTTTTCTACAGGCACAGTTTACAGTGGGAGCCAGCTCACATGGCCCAGACCCCTTGGAAAAGCCGGGATCCAGGATTCCTGAACACAGGAGCTGCTGTGCTCAATCCAACCCCACCTCACCCAGTCCAACACCCTGCCCTGGACATCCATCGATGCCTCGAGTGATGGTGAAAGTTTATGGGATTATAAACCAGCACATGGCACCAAGCTTTCAGATCCCCAGCTGTGGAGGAGAAGTTTAAACCCATTCCCTTTAATCCAGTTCTGGTTTGGTCATATTTAGACCAGCCTACAGCACACAATAAATCCACCCCACACACAAGAATAAATTCCCCAAACGTTAAAATACTTGCATTTGACCTTGCTGAATCCCTTTATTTTTACTTTCTCCTCAGTACAAAACCACTGCAAGTTACCACAAGCTGCCTGTGAGCTGGTTCAGGCCAGATTTAATAAACAGATAAGGCATCCTGTCAGCCCAGGCTGAGAGGTAATTCCCCAAGTCTGCTCCAAGTCACAAGCCGGGGTTTTCCTTCCGTGTGGTTTAGCCCTAAAACTCTCCCCAAGCTGATGAGTGTGAAAAACCAGAGGGAAGGAGGGCTCTGTACCTCTGCTTGGATACTCGTGACTGATCCTGCAATTCCGTTCTCGGTGCTGATGTTGTTGGAGCTGTTGTTCGGAGAGCTGGGACCAGATCCAGGAGCGCTGTTGCACGCAGAGTCTGAAAAACACATCCCAAACCAACTCTGAACACCAGAAACCATCTCTCTGATGGGATTTAGACAGATAACAACCCCTCTAGTTTTGTTTTGGACGAAAGCAGCCCTCCTCCTCCTCCCCTTCTTCCCCCTAAATCTTCCCAGGGCTCTTAAAATACCAACAAACACTTTCAGATGCTTCATCCAAGTATCTACTCAGCATATTTAAGTCTTCTCCCCACGGGGATTTCTCTTAGAGTGTATTAATAACTTGAAATAGGATTGAAAGATGATAAAAGACATGGAAGGTTTGAAGAGGTCAGACTGCAGGATGCAGGAGTTGCTCTGCTTCATTTTTCTAGAAGTGCCTCTCTCACCCTCTTTCCCTCTAACCCTAAAGACACCTCCTTGCATCAGATTTCCCTCAGAAGATCTCTCACCTGCTGTATGGCACGGCTGCCAGCGTTCCTCCTTTTCTTTGGGAAGGTTAATGACATTATAACCTTTACTTTTGAGCTTTCCCCATCCCCAGGCATTTGCAGCAGGAGAATCTCCCAGCAGCTGCAGTGGCTCAGGCTGCAGCAGGCTCCTCGTTGCTCCAGGAGGAATAAAAGCTAATTATTACAAGGGCCTGGAGGGACAGGACACAGGGAATGGCTTCCCACTGCCAGAGGGCAGGGCTGGATGGGATATTGGGAAGGAATTGTTCCCTGGGAGGGTGGGGAGGCCCTGGCACAGGGTGCCCAGAGCAGCTGGGGCTGCCCCTGGATCCCTGGCAGTGCTCAAAGCCAGGTTGGAGCAACCTGGTCAAGTGGAAGGTGTCCCACCAGAACCCCCTGCATTCTTCAGGGATTAAACTTAATTTCTATTCCCTAAAGTGGGACTGTTTTTACTTATTTTCCCTTTAGAAGCCCCCTCTTACCATGAGAACTCTGATACTTTTCTAGCAGGCTCCAGGCTGGTTTCTTGAACCACGTCCATGCCAAAATGGGAGAAATGGGAGCTTCCACTGCCATTTCTGAAGGCACTGCTGGGAGAAATGGTCAGCCAGCAGAGGCTGACTTCTCCCAGGAGCCACATGCCACACAGCATTGTATGAGTGAAGGAAATTGGATTTTCGGGTCTGAAAGCCTGCCAGACCTCATGGAGGGTTTGGACAGCGCTCTCAGGCACAGGCTGGGAGTGTTGGGGTGTCCTGTGCAGGGCCAGGGTTTGGACTGGATTATCCTTGTGGGTGCCTTCCAACTCAGGATATTCTATGATTCCACCATCCTTAGCTCCTGAAGTCATCCCTCCCCTCCGCAAACAGAGAGGCTCTGACACAGAGAAGCGCTGAGGCGCCCCAGGGTCTCCCAGACCCACCCCGCTGTCTAAAGGGAGCTCCCTCTGAGTTTGATGGAGTGATGATGGTGTGCCTCGGAGCGAGACAAGCCTGGCAAAGCTGTCACTGGGTGGTACTTACCCAGAGACATCCCTAGATGGTGCTAAGAATTAACTTTATGGTAATCTCCTCACGTTCTTTACTCTGATCCCACTTACAAACTTTACTCCCAGAAGAACAGGACTTTCCAACAAGAAACTGTCAAGTGAGTAGTCCAAGTATCAGCTGCATGTATAAAACCCCCGGGTCAAGCAGCTCTTCCTGTTTTCCATCCCAGCTGACACAGCTCCAGGTGTGCCTCGGGTCGCAGGGAGCAGGGATCGGAGCTGCCCCTCGCGAGGAAGCTGCGGATCCGGACGAGGCCCTCCCCCAGGCTGGACAAGCCCAGTGCCCTCAGCTTGGTTCCACTGGGGCACACGAAGGAGCCAGGAATGCATTCTGGAAGAGGAGAAGGGGGTGAGGAACGGAGGAACTGTCGCTTACCCGCCGTACCTGTGACGTCCAGCGGGCGCTTCTTGAGCGCCGTCACCACGGGCCCGTCCTTCCTGCGCAGGAGGGGGCTGCTCCTCCTCTCAGCAACCTTCTGCTTTAGTCTGGAGCGCAGCTTCAGGTTGGGCTCAGAGGCTGGGCACGACAAGGAAACAGGGTTTGGGTTAAGAGTGTCTCAGTAGTGCTTTACTCAGCCTGCAGTTGAGTTGAGCTGAGTTGGCTGCAGTCGAGCATTTGCAGGAGGTTAAATTCAATTAGGTCATCTGCTAACAAATATTTGGAACGCAGACTTTTTAACGTAACAAACAGGGCCCAGCCCATGCAACGTCTGAACTCCACAGCAACGGCAGGCATTTGAATTGAAAATGTAATAATCACCCTGCAAAGTCTGCTCTGAGCGAGGGCACAGACGCACAAGCCGCTGACAGCTCATCGGGATCGGTGCACCTCTGCCCAACCTGCTCCCAACCCGGCGGCAAACCCAGCTGCTGGGATCCGGGGAATCAGCAGAGGAATGGGCGAGCCAGCTGAGATGCTGCTGTTGGTTATCTCTGATGTGCTGCTGGAACGGGCAGCTCCACACCCTTGGAGTCATCCGACCCCAGGGCGAGCTGGCGGAGGGAGGGATGCCAGGGCAGGGGAAAGAAAACGCCAAAACCAAACCCCACAAGCAAAGCAGGTGATTGTCTCCCTGCTGGGTCACCCTCAACCTGCAGACAGATGAGCCTGTGTCAGCTGGAGCCAGTGTCAGCTCAAGGGAAAGGGCATGAGAGCGTGGCCAAGGAAAGCCAAGGCCAGGGAGGAGGAGGAGGAGGAGGAGGAGGAGGTTTGTTTATTTGGGAAGCAACTTGGGTTACATCATCACAGCCCCACAGTTCAACCCTATCCAAGAGCACATCAGACACTTGGGAAGGTCCGGGCTGCCCAGGGCAGGTGTGGATGCATCTCCTGTGACCACAGCCTTGTCTACAGCACGCTTTGGAGAGGCTCCCTCCAGATCTCACATGCTGAGATCCCAAAAAGCCAAGGCAGAGCTCCTGGGAAGCCCCAGCGGCCCTGGGGCCAGGACAGCCGGTGACAGCGCACGCGTTATCGAGTCTCCATCGAGTCATGAAGCTTTAATTCAAGACTCCTCCTGCGAGGTGATTTCCTCTGGACGCTCTCTGACCTCCTGAGCCCTGAGAGAAACACCTGCTCTGGGGTTTGGGGCTCCTGACAGAGCTGAGATCCGTGAACCGGCCCCGTCCTTTCCCTTCCCCAACCTCCCAACAGCTCCGCCGCTCAATCCCTCTGAACCAGCAAACCCTGTGCTCACTCCATGCCCAACCAACACACTCCAGGGCCAATAATCTACGTTTCTTCACAAGAATTAAAACAGGGTTTTACAAACTGATTTGAATTAACTCAGTCTGGCTGCAGCTGTATCTCCCTACAGTTGGCTTTGACCACCGGGTCACGTCAAAGATCGAGCCTGTCGGCGTTAATTGCAGGGCTCAAAAAATCAGAAGGCTGATGAATTCAAGATCAAATGCTTGAAGTTAAGCCATCAAAACAGTGCTTTGATGGAATTTTTGGGAGGAGGGAAAAAAAAAAGAAAGGAAAGAGCTTTTTCATGAATGCTTTGGACGGAAAAACGCCAGCAAGAGATAAAGGGAGCACTAAAAAAAAAAAAGTGCTTCCTCAAGATGATGCTTCAAATGTTGAATGAAGTGCATTAGCAAGGGGGGAATTATCTCAGAGAGAGAGAATTTGCATATAAAATGGCAGGGGACTGAATGCAGATCTGCTCCCAGGGCAGTACTGAAGAGTGGACCAGTTCAAACACAAGCTCAGGCTCCAGGCAGCAACTTCTCCAAGTTCTCTCCGAAACAGAAGCTGACTTACGATTTTAAGAGCAGTCTTTGGGTTACACACCTCCTCCCACATCCTTACACTCACAGCTTTAATTTGTCCCAATTTCTGAGCATTAATAGCTGCCTGGATGCCACACTCATGGCTGGAACGAGATGATCTTCAAGGTCCCTTCCAACAAAACCACTCTGGGATTCTGTGGAAGGGGAAAGTGTCACAGCTGGATGCTCATGTATCCATTCTAAATCAAGGAAATCCAAGCCTGTGCCACAGCTCTTGGAAGGATCTGCCCTCTGACAGAGGAAAACATGGCAATAAAAACTGTATTTCAGCCCAAGTTTTATCCCTGGTGTTCAGCTGAAGGATGGCTTCTGTTGGGAACACACAAGTAATTAGGTGGCTTTCAAATACAGAGGAGGAATGGGTTTGGAACACCTTAAAAATGGGCAGGGAAACGAAAGATTTGGGGTCACAGATCACCCAATACACCCCACATTTAAAGCCACAATAAAAACCTCCTTCCATACAACAAGAGGTGAACAAACACAGAAAATGACAGCCTGGACAGAGAAAATAGCTCCAGCACAAGTGATTGCCAAAGCAACGTACTGGCGTTTGTCAGATTAAACTAGTTTAAGGCAAAATTACTCTGTATTTTCCCCTTCTGCTCCCTCAGCCGGGGGATGGAGTTTCGAAGCACCAAAAGGTCTATTTAAAGCCCTGCTCTGATTTTGCTGTTTATCCCTCAGATATAATCCCGAATCTAACGTGGCATCAGGACCCCCGGGAGCATAATCCCTACATGGATTTAATTGGGTGCTCCAGAGCCCAAAGTAGGGGAATTAAAATTCAGCGCAGGCAGCGCAGCACGGCCTCAAACTCACAGAATTTACATAAAACCTGCTTTATAGTAGAAGATGGGAGCTTCCAGCAGAGGCATTTCCAAAGCTCCAACCAAGAATTTGGGCTTTTTCAGATGGTTTTTAAACTATTATATAATGAAAATATTTTTAAGCTGAAGAGAGCTGTCTTTCACAAGCGTGAAAGAGGAATTTAAACAACACAGAAGCATCAATACCTGGCAGTCAATTCGGGTTCAGTGCTGTCTCAGGAACACCAATTCCACTGGAAATCTCCCCAAATTCACCCTGCCAGGCAGTATGCCCAAACAAAGCCTTGCTAACCAGAGAAAATTTAAAAACTGGAGACTAAATTACAAAACCTAAGTTAAAAAATTACTGCTCCTCCATGTCTCCAGGTGAAATATTTAAAACAAATGCCGTGAAATTATCGAAATTCCCCTCCAGCAAACACATGAAGCCCATGCCCAAATCTGAGTCAGCTCCCACAAAAGCCAGTGGGATTTCTTAAGCACTGACATACTTAATTCGGCCTATAATAAGGATTTATACAAAGAATATTTTGTTTCCCTCCGAGTAAATTAATAACCAGAACATAAGCCAAAAGCTTCCCTCATTTTCACAGGCTCCAGCCCAAGTTACCCCTCTCACACGTCACTGAGTGCAGCAGGACCCATGTAATCCAATTCTCCCAACATTTATGTCATTCCCATTGTTTTTTTTCCTAGAACTGCAGCCCCTGAGCTGCTGAACTAATCGGACATTAAGTCTGTGGAAGTCAAAACCCCACCACGTCCTGGGCAGAGTTTGCCCTGTTCCCACTGCCCGTCCACATCTGTGGGATAAAAGCAAACAATGCAGCATGAAAGCCCTGCCCCCAGTCCTTGAACACCTTCATTTCAGCAGGTGGGGACTTTATTCATTTATTATTATTAAGGGATGTTATTCATTTATTATTATTATTATTATTACTATTATTATTACTATTATTATTACTATTATTATTATTATTTTTAAGCTTCAGACTAAGCTTTACCAGTCAGGCAAAAGCCAACAGAATTATCTTGTCTCCCTTCTAACATCCACGAGAAAACTCCATGAGCAGAGGGAGCTTAAGCTGAAGGAGGGAAAGGTGAAATGGGATATGGGGAAGGAATTGTTCCCTGTGAGGGTGGGCAGGCCCTGGCACAGGGTGCCCAGAGCAGCTGTGGCTGCCCCTGGATCCCTGGCAGTGCCCAAGGCCAGGTTGGACATTGGGGCTTGGAGCAGCCTGGGACAGTGGGAGGTGTCCCTGCCCATGGCAGGGGTGGCACCGGATGGGCTTTGAGGTCCCTTCCAGCCCAGTCCTGGGATTCTATGAGCAGTGCAGGCTCCTGGGAAGCAGAGATGGAGCTGGGAGGACCAAGGAGGAGAAGGAGGAAGAGGAGGAGGGTGGGTTCCCTGGGTGACTGAGGTCCCCCAGGGGTGACACTAAACCACAAGATCTTGTTTGGTCTCCTATGGAAGAGATTTCTCTCTTGGAGCACCACTGCCAGCACCCCTCAGGAAAGTGTCTCCATGATTCCACAACCGTTCCGGCTCCGCAGAGGAGGAGGAGACCTCTGGGATGACCAAGTCCAACCATCAGTCCAGCAGCACCCCAAACCATGTCCCCCAGTGCCACATCCCGTTTCCTGAACACTTCCAGGGATGGAGACTCCACCACTGCCGTGGGCAGCCTGTGCGGGTGCCTGACCACCCTTTCAGCGAAGAAATTTTCCCCAATACCCAAGCGAAATGCTGTTGTTGGATCGGACAGACTGACGTCCTCCCCTTGGAGCAGGACAGGGTACTTCCAGCAGGGATTTCTCTGGCGGGTCAGGGCCTGCTCTCAGCGCATGGGTCTGTGGGAAGCCAGGCTTCCAACCGTGCTGGCTCCAACTGCAGTGACGCTCCGTGCCACACAGAGATTTCCTCTGGATTACACCCCCACGTTACACCAGGGTTTCTCGCTGGTCTATTTTCCTCCACACAACCTTTTGTCCTAAAACAAACCACTCCAAACACTCCAGTAATCAGAAGCAGCTCACAGGGATATCACGCTTTCCTTGACAAACGCGGTGCTGCAATTGTTGACAAATCCTTTCATTTTCCCTTTCATTTCTTTTTAAACGCAACAAGTTCACACCAGTTTCACCTGCTTAGCTGCAAACAAGACCCAAATAGCTCCAGGTTTCTGCAATACCAACGCCATCACAGGATGCTTTCCTCTCTCAGGCTCCTCTCTTTTGCACGGAGAAAGAACCGTGGAGTCACGGAATTGTTTAGGTTGGAAAAGCCCTCTGAGATCGAGTGCAACCACTAACCCAGCACTGCCAAACCCACCACGAACCCATTTCTCCCCCAAAAACATCCCACAGGCACATCCACAGTGACTGTCTAGGCAGGAAATTCGGAGATGCACCAGGCAAAGGTGTCCCTGTAAGCTCCCACTCTGGCATTCAGTGGAGAATCCCCGAACAGGTTGGGTTGGAAGGACCCTTAAAGCTCATCCAGTTCCACCCAGCCGTGCTGCAGGAGGGGAAGGAAAAGCCAGGATCCAGAGCCTCAGTAATGCTTCACAAAACAGGGCCCTGAGCAACCTGGCTCAGTGGAAGGTGTCCCTGCCCAGGGCAGGGGCTGGAACTGGATGAGCTTTGAGGTCCCTTCCAACCCAAACCATCCCAGGATTCCGTGACACGGTCCAGCTCTCCAGGGGATTTAACACAACCCCAAAACAACCGAAAAACCCAAGAGGAAAAGCACGTCAAGGAGTGAAATAATTCCCTTTACATCTGCATGATGGTGGTGGTGTCAGCTTCCTAAGGAACAGCATGTTTTAACGCACCCAGGCTCGAGTTTCAGGGAGCGGGGAATGCCACCAACAACCTCGTTCCCGGGGAGAAAACCAGGACAGGATTCCTTGGAAATGAGAAACTGACAGGCTCTGCTAAAACCCACTTCAGCAGCTCCAGGCAAGGTGTTGACAAACAGCTCTTGGGGTTATCAAAACAGGCTAAAATCTAAAATCACTCCGTAAGGATTCTCCAGAGATTCTCCTTAGGGGACCCCGGTGCAGCACATAACCAACGTTATTAAATTTGGGAGGCACCAGCCTGGATCTGGGAGCAGAAAAGGTCACTTAGAATCTCCCCTCTCAAAAGCTGTCAATAAAACTCCAACACTAAATCCTACACAGAACAAAGGAAACTCCCCAAAAGAGGAAACAGAAATCCTTGTGCTAATCCAGGTGTTTAACAGCAAAGGCAGGAGCAGCACTGACCAAACCCATCTTAGTTCAGTGAGAAAAAAAAAAGGAAGAGCCCCAAAGTGCTTGGAGAGAGGGAGCAGAGTAAAACAAATCCCCCAGCCAGGCTAAGAACAGGATTCAAGCAATTAGTAACTGCACCAGGAAAACAATTTCATGCTGAAATCAAACAGCCGAGAAACTGGAACATAATTTAGGAAAACAAATCAGAGGGAGCTGGATTTCGGGGCACGGGAGGCATCAGGAGCACGCTGCAGGAGCTGACTGTTCCCCCTGCTGAAGGCTTTCAAGCACTCCTACGAGATCATTCCTGCACATCCTTCCTCTCCCATGACCTGTGACCATCAGGATGCTCGAAATCGGAGTAAAAACACGGAGTATTGGTAAAATGCAGTGAAATGACAAACTCCATGGAAACATGGAATGGTTTGGGCTGGGAGGGACCTTAAAGCTCACCTTGTTCCAACCCCCTGCCATGGGCAGGGACACCTTCCACTGTCCCAGACTGCTCCCAGCCCCATCCAGCCTGGCCTGGAACACTTTCAGGGATCCAGGGGAATATTTATTCTTCCCAAAAACGTCTCAACCTGCGGGACACGCTCCCAGCTCTGCAAACTGGGAGAGACGATCATTCCAACTGCCTTCCCACCGCCCCCTGAGCCGCCCTCTCCCCAGCAACGGTGCTGGTTGGATTCCAGCCCTGGTAATCAGAGCTGTATTGTGATGGGCTCTGTTATTTGAGCTGCAAATATTTAATCAAATTTAATAAAATTGGACTACACGATATGGCGGTTTTAAATTACCAGCACAAAGCCAGAGCGCTGCCTGGTGCCAAAAATCTGAAAAGCTCACCCGTAATAAAGAACTTTATTTAGGATGGGCTCCAGCCTTCCCTGCCTTTTGTTTACACCAGACTGTTCAGGAGCCTTTCTTCTCCAAGCAACTTAACATTCTTGGCACTGGGAATCCTGCAGGATATTGCTGTGCCAGAGCCTGACGTGCTGTTGCGTTGAAAGGAAAATAAAAGAAAACAATGAAAAGGGGAAAAAAAAAATTAAAAAATTCTCCCCTGAACCTTACAAAAGTGAACTCGTTTGTATCCCACACCAGCGCCCAGGAGATTAACGCTGGTGCCCAAAAAGAACGAGCGCCAGCGTTCTGGAAAACCGAAATCAGCTGAACGTCCTCCTGCTGGAAAACAACAATGGCTTTGGTTGCCTCCACTCTTTAATAACGTGATTAGCTCCATTTATCATCCTTAATTCCCCCTGCCTGACAGCAGGAGCCTGCTCAGCAGGAGCCTCGGTGAGATCCCAGTTCGGGAAGCGGCGCAGGGTGAGATGAGCAGATGTCTTCCTTGCCCTGCAGAAATTCCCCTCAAAGCCCCTCTGACCAGGTGCCCCGAGGTTTGGGAGCACGGCAAAGCCCATTTCTACCGTGGGAACGCTAACGGGGTAGGAACGGATCACCTGGCATCACAAGGCATGGGAAAGAGGTAAAAATCTCTTGGAATCAGGCTGCCCACAGGCCCTGAGCGATAGGTTTGGTGCCGAGGGATGCTTCCCTGCGTGGAAACGCTGTGGTTCCCCAGGGCAGCCTGGAAGCTCCTCCATTACCCGCAAGCACAGAGGAGAGGATGCCCTGTCCTTCAGCAAATCCAGGCTTTTGGAGTCCTCCCGAAAGGGCACAGTCAAAAGTACCACCCCCAGAGCCACAGGGGCACCTTTCCCAGGGAAAAGCCTCATCTTGGAGCCAATTTTTGGCGGGGATCCTGTGCGCAGCTGAAGTGTTTGTTACTCGTCAGCCCAAGGGGGAACAGAGACAAGTGCACTGAGGGAATCCATCCAGCAGGCCAGGTGCTATGGTCCATAATGGGAAGCTCCCAAAAGGGGAAAATTTCTTCACTGAAAGGATGGTCAGGCACTGGAACAGGCTGCCCAGGGCAGTGCTGGCATCACCACCACCGAACTGTTTAAAAAACCTGTGGATGTGGCACTTGGGGCCATGGGTTAGAGGTGGCCTTGGCAGTGCTGGTTAAAGGTTGGATGATCTTAGAGGGATTTTCCAACCTTAACGATTGTGTGATCTTCCCAGAGCAGCATTTCTTGCTGTCCTGAAGCGATTCCCAGCAGAGCTGCTCCCTGGGAGAGGCTGAGCTCTCCGAGCTGAGCCGTTCCCCGAAGGCAGCAGCCCCGAGCTGGCCGGGTTGGGAGCCCAGGCTGTGCTGGCTCAGGCATGTGATAGGGAGCTGAGGAGCACAGCCAACCCAAACAACCTGGTTTACACAGGGCAGGCTTGAGGAGTGACTGACCTGCTCAGCCACCGTGCAGGGAGAAGCCAAACTGAGAGAGAACTGTCTAGGTGTGAACCAAACCCTCGCAGGAAGCCCCGGCGCTCGCCCTGGCACAAACCCCCTTATTTACCTCAGGCACAAACCCGTACATAAAACGCAAATCCCCCGAGAAATGAACTTTTTCTCACTCAGCAAAGCACGCTCGGGCCGGAGACACGCGGATCTCTGTGCGAGCTTTGGGTTTGGGAAAACATCTCCCAGGCTTTGACACACGGCTCCTCGCACAGCCCGCAGCAGCCCCCGGCTCCCTGGAACAGCGGGAGCACAGTGACAGGTGAAGGGGGAGCAGATGGAGAGGGGGCTTGGTACAGAGAGCACGGCCTGGAATCCAGCTCGTTGGCAACACCCCTTGTTTGTCAGGAACACCAGATCAGCGGGGACAGCAGCAGCGCAGAGGGGAGCGCGGCCCTACCTGTTTTTCTGAGTGGGAAGTCGTCTTTGGAATCGTACATCCCCAGGACTGGGTGGTTGTAGGTGCCGGAGACGCCGCTTTGGGGTGGGGAGCTCTGGTCCAGAGAGCTGTGCTGAGTCTTCCTGCACGGAAGGAAAGAGAAGGAGAAGGGATGAGCTTTACACCGGTGGCACACGGAGGGGACGAGCGCGGCGCCTGCCGCCTCAGGGAGCGGGGCACAGGCAAGGGCTCCGGCTCTCTCCTCCTGGTGCTCCTACAAAAAGCCCCACTAAAATCCAACACGCAGGAAGGAATTAACTTCGTTTTCAGTGTAAGACTCCACCTTGGCTCAGCTCATGCAGGTATTTAACCACGAGTGAAATTTCTAAGCCTGTAACCTGGGCTGGGTTTTGCTAAGTCATGCTGCTGAATCTCAGCACAGGTGGTGTTTTACCCCCCTCAACTTCAGCACAAGTGAACCACTTCCCTCCCTAAAATAAACTCCAGCCTTAGCAGACAAAGTCCAAGGCCACACAGGTGGGCTCCTGCCTCTCCTCCTGCCTGTCCTCCCATCCCAGGAGCTCAGCAGAGACGGGGCCAAAGCACTCAGCACCTTTCCAGCTGAACTTCTCCGAGCTGATAATTTATGGCTTTGTTTGAGCAGGCTGCTGGAAGTAAATTACAGTCTGTTTGCTGAGGATATTAAATAATGAATGAGTTTTCTCAGCCTCCTACCAGTCTGTTGGCTGCATCTTTCCTGCTTAATGACTTGTGCCCAGCTTTGCTGTTTCTCAGGAGCTCCACCAGCCTGGGAGAAGTCTCCAGTCAGCAGAGCAGCTCCATCAGCAGAATGACTGATTTAGCCATGCAGGTGGCACTCACTTGGGCTCTCACAATTTAACTTTAAATAAACAGAATTTAAACCCGGTATTTCTTCTAAAAACTGAAGGATTTGGGACAACAGAAAGCAAGCATTTGGGGAGGGGGAGAAGAAAAAAAAAGTGAATATTTGCAATTTTATGTTGCCTAAAAACCAAGCTGGAAATGTTCTCCTACAAAAGGCTCTTCAAGGAACCAAAACGAGCCATTCCCAGCTGAAAATTGCACAAATTCCTGCGATTTCTCGAGCAGTATCAATCCCTTGAGCGTAAGCTCAGCTCACAGGTTGGCTGTTTGCTGAGATCCAGAGCATCGATTCCGCTGCAAGTCAAAGCCTTCAAAAAACAAGGGGCTAATGAAATACCAGGAAAACGCACGGAATTTTCTACATAATTTTACCACAAAAAGAAAAAAAACCCTGAAATTTTTATTCTAACATCTACTTCAACATTTTCTACTCCCGCAGACCTTCTTGTGGGAGGTGTCCCTGCCCATGGCAGGGTGTGGAAGGGGATGGGGCTTTAGGGTCCCATTCTGGGATCTCTGGAAGTATGAGTGACTGTGGTTCCCCAACGCTCCCTGTTCACATCCCAGATTTCTCTGTACATCGATGACTTTTGGGGCTCTTGCGGGGCTGTGCCCCATGCCCACCCCTGGATGCCCTTGCTCTCACTTCAATCTTCACCTGCAATCAAAACAGACCCAAACTGAGAAAGGTTTGAGTGCCTCCTGCAAAGAGACGTGGCTTTTCCTGCCGTGACCCGCTCATTCCGTGGGAAGGCAGCACACGGAGATGTTTCACTCCCAGGAATCCTGGACGCTGTGATCCAAGAGCCCCGAGCCCCATCGAGTCACACAATGACATTTTTGGCTCTTTATGAGCAACAGACTTTTTTTTTTTTTTCCCCTTCCCTCCTTTTTCTTTCTTTTTTTTTTTTTTTAAATCATGAACTAAGCAGCACAATCGGGTACATTGAAGCTATTTTCACCACTTTGTTAGGGAATGTGCAGGAACTCAAAGGGCCTGTGTAGATGTGCTCCGGGGCTGCTGAATGACAGATATTGAGCTCTGCAAACAGGAACACATTCCCTGGCTCCAGGACGGGGAGCTGACGCTGCTCCCAGCAGCATGCACTGGTCTGCGTGCCCCTTCAGGAATTTCGGAGCTCTGGAGGGAGAGGAAATTGGGCGCTCCACGGAGCTTGCAGGCATTCCTGAAAGCACATCCCTTCATTCGAGGCGTGCCCTGTGCCCTGAGCTCCTCCAGACACCCACGTGCACAGACAGAAGGGTTGGAGGGGTGATCTTGGAGGTCTTTTCCAACCTTGACGATTCCGTGATTTGATAGATCATCTCTCAAAGGCGTTCACCAAGATGCACTGGATATACATCCAGACACGTGTCCCTGAGCTGGGATGTTCTGGGCTCACACCTGTGGATGCTGGGATCATCCGGTGGATAATCTGATGTGCAATTTGAAGTATGACTGTACCTCTCTCCCTCCTCACCATGCACACGCCCAGTGAAACCCCACTCACGGCTGTTTGCACACGGAGCGGCTGCTTCCCAAGCACTGCTGACAACTGCCCAGGGAAATCACAGGGAGCAGAAACTCCTGGGAGCTGGGCTGCCCCGTGGGATCAGAACCCACGGGAGGCACAGTCTGACAGTGCAGCTCCAGAGAACCTCTTCTGCTGTTGCCTAGCACAAAATCCCAGAGTGGTTTGGGCTGGGAGGGACATTAAAGACCACCTCGTTCACCCCCTTCCACTCTCCCAGGTTGCTCCAAGCCCTGTCCAACCCGGCCTTGAGCATTTCCAGGGATGGGACACCATCCTAGAGGTCTTTTCCAACTCTAACACCTCTGTGATTCCGTGTCAGCAGAACATTTTCCCTGCCACAGACGTCAGACCATCCCGGTGTTCAATACCCTCAGGAGACGTTTGTGTTGGGGTTTTTTTTTCCAAGCAATGCTTTCCATTT
>VZTI01004794.1:227375-307979 GCA_013397865.1 Struthidea cinerea
AAAAAAGAAATTCACAAACCTTAATAAGACCGAGGGAAGTGCTTAAAAGCAGGCGTGGTGCTTCGAGAGGCTCTCCCAGCATCTGTTCCCACTTAATTGCCTCGCCTGCTCACAGTGGGAGCGTGGAGTGGATCTCCCGCAAGCCCCGCTCGCGTGTGCTCAACCCAACCACCACCCAACTGCATCACATCACAGCTATGTGGGGACAGGAATGTCTCCAGAGCTCAGCTGGTAACCTATGAGATGCCATATAAATAAACACTAACATGTCAGGAATTTTAAGGTTGTCTCTCTTCTTGAAGGGGAAAAAAAAAAAAGAAAAAGAAAAATGAATTTTTTTTTTTAACAGAATGGAAAGAGAAAAATCCTCAACTTCTGCCTTAACAAGTGAAGGGTGCATTTAAAAAATCCTGCACTGCTGCTTTCCTTGAGGGCTCAGCAGGACGACCCAGCACCAAGAAAGATCTGTGTGAGGCCCCAAGGCTTTGTCCACCTTGGGTTGGAATCCAGAACACCAACCCACCAGGAAACAGAGGGAAAACGAGGGGATGGCGTGACCTTAAACCCCTGTGCAGTGCTCTGTGTGCTGTCTCTGCCTGCTGGCATCCCCGGAGCACCACAGCAAAGGGCTGTTTGGACCATTAAGTGCCACAACAAACCCAGACCATCCTGAAACCCCAAACACGAGGTGGCTAAAAACCTGCAGCACCCCTGGCCTTGCATCCCAGAATCCCAGAATGGTTTGGGTGGGAAGGGTCCTTAAATCCCATCCCATTCCACCCCCTTCCACTGTCCCAGGCTGCTCCAAGCCCCGTCCAGCCTGGCCTTGGGCACTGCCAGGGATCCAGGGGCAGCCACAGCTGCTCTGGGCACCCTGAATTCCAACTGACCTTGTACCACTCCTGTATTAGCTGCTATTTGAACCAGCTTTTAAAGAAATGGAGGCTCAGAGCCTTCAACCACCTTTAATGAAATCCCCAAGTCTCAGATTAGATTTTCAGAGATGTATTAGAACTGCTCAATCTCACTTTGCCTCCAATAACATCTGAACTCTTCTGCCAACTCCACTTCAGCATTTCTGTCCTGGCTCAGAGCTGGGATAGCTTTCAAATTTCATTTCAGCTTAGTTTCTGGAATTTGGAAACATCTTCTGGCTATGACCTCATCCTCCCTGTACACATGTTCATTTCTTAAGACTTAAAACACTGTCAGTGCCTCAGCTTGAACACGAGTTTCATGGCAAAATTAAATGACTTCTGCAACTCAAAATCTCACGAATTCTAAGGTCACTAAAGCCAATGTCCAAAGCACTTTGGTTTTTTATTTAATATAGACAGGGACAAACTCATGGCAGTGGAAACCTTCAAGGCGCACCAAATTTTCTGATTGTCTTTTGTACAATGAAGAAGTTAATTCCTGCAATTGAAACTGGAGACCAACAGTTGAATATTTTCAGTTGAAAACAGAGATGTTGGGACAGCTGTGACTGAAAGTGCAGACTGGACCCACTGGATGTTTCCAGTAAGAGCCAAGAAAACAAAACTTCCAACTTTGAGAGATTCAGAAGAGCAGTAAGTGTTAACAGCTTTAAAATGCAAAGCTTGACTATCCTGAGCTGCAGGAATTCACTGAATCATAGAATATTCTGAGCTGGAAGGGACCCACAAGAATCATCAAATTCCAACTCCTGAACATAAAAAACAACTCCTCATTTGACTAAAGCTGGAGTTTTATAACACCAGGCAGGACCAAATGCTGGGAGGACTTACAAAAGCTGATCTCTGACTGTAGAACTTGTGAGTTTGAATCGTTGTGGATTCAGGATCTCTCTGTACACACAGAGCACCGTGACCATCACAGCAGACATGAAAACCACTCACGCTGGAACCCTCTGGAAAACGCACTTTGGGAACGCACAGCATTCCCGTCACTGCTCCGGCTCATCCCACAGGCACACCAGGCCTGTTCCCTCAGGGAACTGGGGACAAAGGTGGCACTGGCTGAACCCTGCAGGAAGCCCAGCACCACTTACCCGTACCAGAAGCGAGGGTCGCTGGATATGCAGTGGTTGAGATTCCGGTGGGCCAGAGCCTTCTTCTTGTTTAACACAAACTCCTGCAATTTCATCTTCACTTCTGTGCTTGCCACTGCACCTGTGACCAAAAAAAAAAAAAAGGCATTAGAAAGGTTATTAAATCAGCTCCACACTTGAAGGAATTTTAAATTTCTAAAAAAGATTCCGAATCAAATCTTTCATTGCCAGCCTGAAAAAAAAAAGAACTTTGCTTTCAAAGAGAGAAGAACAAAGTGCCTCCAGAAAGGAGCTCTCCCTTTTCATCCCTTTAGCTTGGCACATATTCACGAGTTATGCTTGAAACCACAGATGAAATCGGGTTTATTTCACTAGAAGAGGATGTTACACTTGCATAGAAGCACACTCAGAATAAAGCACTTGTCCGGGGCATCCCAGCTCCCTTTGAACCGCAGTTATTTAAGAAAAGGGGTCTTGTGCACCCTCAAGTTGTTAAATGTCACATCTAAAAGCAGGAGGGGAATGAGCCCAACGGCTCATATGTAGGTTTTGTCCTGCAATCTCCTGTAAACAGGGACCTCTTTGTTCCCAAGTCTCTGTGTACACCACCACCGACGCAGGATTTCGCTTCCTTTACGGCCGTGCAAATCTCTCGCTGCAAATGGAAAACCCAACATTTAATAAAAAATAAAACAACAACAACAACAACAACAAAAAAAAAAGGGGAGTCAGTGATTCTGCAGAGCTAAAATGTCAACTGTGTAATCCCAGCTCATGATTCCCTGCACAACGGAGAGCAGGCTGCTTCCCTGCCATGATGGATCCCAGTGATCATCGGGTTGACAGCCCAGACTCCCAGGCAGGGCTCCTGACGGAGCGATGCAGCCAAACTTTGGCAAGGGAACCCGTGGAAAATGATGGTTCATCCACACCGTGGCGTAAGGCAGGAGCTCCAACGGAAAATATCCGGGCTGGGACGAAAGGAAAAGGCCAGGGAAGCTGCCTGCTCTGCTGGGAATAAGAACTAAAAGATCACCCCGCCGTGCTCTCGCCTCCTGCGCCCTGCTCGGCGACGTGGTGACATTGGCACGCTGGGGGAACAAGCCCTGGGCTCTCCCCGGGAGCAGGGAGCTGCAGCATTCCCACAAGGCACTGCCTGAAGGTGTAAAACTGCTCAAACACCAAAGTGAGAAAATTCCCTTTTTTTGGAGCCCCACATTTCTCACCAGCTCTATGAACACAGGCTTGGCGGAAAGTTCAAGCAAAGAGCTGGAGATAAACCCCTGAGTAGCAGAAGAGGTGACAAATCCACGCCTAAAAGCTTTCTCTCTCCAAAATGTGTCACCCTTACTCCATTAGCATCCTCAGAACAACCAAACCTGGCTGTGTTCCGACAGTTTGGGGTAAACCTGGTACTTAGAAGACATGAAGCTCAACATTTCTGGACTGGAAGGTTTACAAAGGCTCCCCTGGAAGGTCTTCCTCCTTTCCTGGAAGCTGAAAGATATCATGGAACCTCACAGTGCTTTGGGTTGGGAGGGACCCTAAGGATCCTCTAATTCCAACCCCCTGCCACGGGCAGGGACACCTCCCACTGTCCCAGGCTGCTCCAAGCCCCCATGTCCAGCCTGGCCTTGGACACTGCCAGGGATCCAGGGGCAGCCACAGCTGCTCTGGGCACCCTGTGCCAGGGCCTCCCCACCCTCACAGGGAACAATTCCTTCCCAATATCCCATCCAGCCCTGCCCTCTGGCAGTGGGAAGCCATTTCCTGTGTCCTGTCCCTCCATCCCTTGTCCCCAGTCCCTCTCCAGCTCTCCTGAAGCCCCTTTAGGCCCTGCAAGGGGCTCTGAGCTCTCCCTGGATTGTTCCCTTCTCCAGGTGAGCACCCCCAGCTCTCCCAGCCTGGCTCCAGAGCAGAGGTGTTAACGAGGAGGAAGAACAAACTCTACCTCTCTCACACTCTCTTCATATTTCAGATCAGGACAATTTTAGCTTCTCTTTACCAAATTCTGTGATGTGAGAAAAATAACTTAAGTGTCCTTAAGAGCCGAGGTGCGATAATGATTCTACACCACAGCACTTCTTAAATAAAAAGTAATTTAAAAATAAAACTGTAGCCATGGGAACAGGATCTTCAACTTAACATCCCCAAATTCGGGGTTTTTTCCTCCACACCTCTCTGTTTCACCCAAAAGATGCTCTGCTCCTATTTTCCAGAGATTCAGGCATTTTAATTCCTTTTCAGGTTACTTTAATGAGGATGGGCAGGTGTGAGTTCTGAGGAGAGGCCCAGCAAAACATGGATCAAACATCAGCAGCTGACGGGAGCAGCAGGGGGAAGGGAAATGCTTAGAGATCCTGAACCTCTGGTCTTTCTAGGACTTAAAAAGGTCTCCCAGACCCCAGTTTTTTCCTACTAAAAACGTTCTCAGAGCTTTGTCTTACTCCCATCTTCCTTCCACCACTTCTCCCATCACGAAACCAGACCCCAGGAGCTGATGGCACAACTCGAGGCTATTTTTTCCCCCCATTTACTTGCAAAAGAAGCCCGAACAAGCAGCCCCCAAGCGTTTCTGATAAGGGACATTGTGAGGCCACAATGATCTCCTCGAGTGCATAATGACGCTGGGAAGCGTGGTGGGGAAGGCACCCACAAGCCGTCACCTCCCGAAAAAAGAAAGCTCCTGCTGAATGGAAAGACTTCAAAAAGGGGAGAGCTGAGAACTCAGGCTACGTCTTTAAAGGAGTGAAATTCAGAGCAGCAGAAAGAGAAAAGGAGTGCAGCGTGCATCTGGTGTATTTTATGGGCTTAATATTCTGCCTCCATTAGGAATGCTGCCAAAAATACTTCAAAAAATGTTAAATCAAGGGAAGAGAGGATACGCTTCCTTTTGAAAAACGCTAAAATGGCATTTAGCGAGATGAAAATGAAGATCAAGCAGAGAAATACATTTCTCTCTTCCCCTCAATCCCCCCGATGAGTCCTCACAAGCTCCCCGTGCCCTCAAGGAGGTTCCTCCAGCCTTCTGAGGCTCCTCCATGGCTCCCATCCACCTGCTGCCACCCAAACCAGGGAGCTTTGGCCACTTACTCTCTTTCCCTTTCTCTTTGTTTTTCAGCTGCTGCAGTTTCTGCTCTCGGTGCTGCTTCTCCAGCTCCTGCTCCTGCCGGTGCTGCTCCAACTTCCTCTGGTGCTCCAGCAGCTCCTGCTGATGCTTCATGGCCAGCATCTCCTGCTGCTGCTGCGGAGAAGGGAACAGGGAAAAGGAGCAAATGAACACCATCAGCCTTCCCAGGGCCAAAGCAGAGGCTGCAGGCAGGCGACAAGGACAGTGCTTAACTCATGGAAATAAGGACAAGCACGGGCCTTCCTTTTATCTTCACCACCTGTTTTAGATAAAACCCCACTAGGGCACCTTCGGTATTATTTGTATGGGGAAGTGGTAGAAATTGTGGCTGCCCCTGGATCCCTGGAAGTCTTCCAGGCCAGGTTGGACAGGGCTTGGAGCAGCCTGGGACAGTGGAAGGTGTCCCTGCCCATGGCAGGGCGTGGAGCGAGATGGAATTTAATGTCCCGCCTAACGCCAACCACGCTGAGACTCTGTGATTAACTATAAAATAATCGCCTCAATATATAAAAAAATAATTCCCCCAATAATTCCTCCAGGAAGGATTTACCCCGAGCCTCTCCATTTGCCCGCATCCATGGGAATAATCAGGAGACATGACATCTAATTAAGGTAATTATTGGCAAAGCTTCCATCGAACGGGACCCTTCACGGCTGGAAGCACCCAAGGCTCCTGCCCCAGTGCAAGTCCCGCCACGGGTCCCCAAGTCCCCGGTGTGCCCACCGAGCTCCTGGGCGGCTTGGGGTGCATCCCCCCGTGCCAGAGGGGTGCAGAGGGGATTCCCGTGGGACTGAGGGCGGCAGTTCCATGCGCCGTGCCCCGGGACGGCGGGAGGGAACGAGAGCCGGCCGGGAGCGCGGGAGGCGGTGGAAAAGCAGGCGACCAACGACGCGTCCCAGCTGTGAAGGGACCTCCGTGGGGCTAAAAAAACCGCCTTTCCTTGAAACAGCAGGGCCGAAACGGCTCCGTTCGACTGCCCAGCTCCCGGTTTGATTCGCAGCCTCCCCGGCAAGGCGCAGGCCAGGCGCACGGGGGCCGCTCCTCGGCCTCCCGCACAGCCCCGGCACGCCGGATCCCCGCGGAGCCGCCGGAGCACGGCGCCCACCCCGCACTCTTTACGTTGGCAGCTTATAAACCGAGGGATTGACTGGGAGCTGGCAGCCTCCAGCCTCAGAGCCCCGGCCTCCGCAGGGCTGCGCTTAATGGGGGCCTGTGCTGGGATACCACCCACCGCTGCCGAGTCGTCCCCGCGGCGGAGAGGGATCAGGAGCGCGGAGCTGTGGAATGGTTTGGGTTGGAAGGGGCCTTAAAGATCACCTCGTTCCAAGGCCCCGCTGCGGGCAGGGTCCAAGCCATGGCTGCTGAGACAGGGAACCTGCTCTCTCCAAGAACATCTCAATCCGTCCTTCTCCAGACCCTGGCAGCTCCTGCAGACACGAGACTCCCCTCCCCACAGGTTTTCCTTCTCCTTGAGCTCGTCTTCCTTTTAATCCCTTTAATTGTGATTCTTGGGGTGTCCTGTGCAGGGCCAGGAGCTGGACTCGATGACCCTTGTGAGTCCCTTCCAGCTGGGGATATTCTAGGATCCTCTGATTAACTCGTGGCAGTGCACACTTGCCCCAGTCAATGCTTGAGCCGCGGATGCACCACAGATACAAATAAAATCACACCATTCTATATAAAGATGCAAAAAACCACAATCTAAGAGGTATTTACAATCTGCCTGGCTATCTGCTGGAAACTCTCCATGGAGGAATCCCTGCTGCTGCCTGTTCCAAGCAGGCAGGCTGTTGTAAAACACCGAAAATCCAGTTATTTGCAGTGACTGCACCTATGCTTCCCCCCCCACAAATTCTATTGAATTATATGTAAACAACCAAAAATCCACACTCAAAAAAAAAAAACCTAGAAAAGGAGGAAAAAAAAAATAGAGGAAACCAGCTATTTTTGTTTTCTAATTAAGCAGCAGCTTCTACTAACACGTCTCCATTTGGGGAAAAGAGTCTCTTTTCCGACTTCCAACAAGTCCACCACATGGTGGGCTTTGAGAACCTCGCCATGGAAAGTATGCAAATGAACAATATTTAATGCACAATATGGTAAAACAGGTTTTGTTATTTTTATGGAATCAGGAGCCTTTTCTCTCCATCTGCAGTCTCCTAGGCTCCGCGGGCTCTGCTTCCTGCGATGGTTTACATACATTAGGCTGCTTTAGGAGGAGCTGTGCTTTCACTGACATCTGGAGCGAAACGGGAATGAAAAGCCCAATTTGTAGCTGGATGGTTTAGGGAAGTTTCATTAGGGACGTATTGTCTCTGCTCGCTTTGACCCCAGTTCCCACAAAGCCTATTCTTAATATAGTTTTTCGAATCGTTTCTAAGTTGAAAAAAGAAACAATTAAAAAAATAAAATAATGAAGCCACGTCTCCGATTGTATCCACGAAAAATGAGAAGAAATCACTGTTGGTGTCTGCTGTAGCCTGGGAAAACGAGAGAAGAAAACCCATCCGGGTGTCTTCTCAGGGCATGAATATTTCTCCACACTTACCAAGAAACAGAAATTTAGGTTGGAGATCAGGGAAAGGTTCTTCCTCCAGAGGGTGCTGGGCACTGCCCAGGCTCCCCAGGGAATGGGCACGGCCCCGAGGCTGCCAGAGCTCCAGGAGTGTCAGGGTGTCAGAAAAAACCATCAGAAAGACTTCAGTTTCTGGTTCATTTAAAGCAATCGAGGCCAATTTGAACAGGCACTGCCCGCTCAGACCCTGCGTGTTCATCCCACGCAGCTGGGGCAGGGGGCTTGTTCCCCAGCTGCATTTCCCAAACACCGAAATGCCATCACAAAGTTCATTCACTGAGGGAAATCCCTGGATCTGGGACTAACTCAGCCCCGAGTCTGAGGAGCACCGCGTGACAGACACACACGCTGCATCAGGGAGCTCAGAACATCTGAATTAGGTGCTCCTGCCAAAATCAATATTTGTAAATATTCATAACTATGGGGATTCCTGCATATGTTTAATGTCACTGCTCCCACTGTTTCTGAAAACTGCACAAATGTTCAACTGTACCTGCAGTTAGTGCTGCCGGTGCTCCTTTAGCATATATTAATATTAATAGAGGTAACAGGGAGAACGCAGAGCATTTCCAGGTATTTATCAACTATCAGCCTGCCATGAGGACTCGGCGATCCAGAGGATTTTGCCACCACACTCCCCAACTGTCTTCAGTGCTCCAGCTTGTCTACCTGGGAGGGGGACTGACACCTTATCAGCGGGGAAACTGTCACAGAGGAACCTCTTTTTAAGGGACACGCAGCTAAAATGGTTCCCTTTAGCCGTGAGAGGTGGAAAGCTGATGTTCCAAAATCCTCCAGCAGCCAGGCAGTGCCCTCCCAGGAAGAGTGGGGTGCTGACACCAAGATCCCATTTCCCGGAGAGAACCGGGATGTATTTCATGGAGACTTTCACAACCACTCCCCCAGCTGCCAAACAAGAAGCCAAGCACAGAGATCCTTCCTGCCCGCCCCCACCCCAGCTCAGACTGGCTCCTGGGCGTTTATAAGAGATATTTTGAATAGCTGCAATTAGTGGAAGGGAGAGCAAAATAATCCGTGCCCAGACAGCTCGTGGAGATAAGCACCAGCCTGGGTGAACGGCAGCCGGAACACTTCTGGCTGATAAATATTCCCTGGCATTCGAAGGTGCTGTGTCCAGCTCCCAACTTGCACCTCAGTCCACACCTGAGATCAGCTCCAGCAGGGGGGGATGCCAGGGAAGGGATCTTCTGCCACCTGTTCTGGCAAAATTCTACAGTTTGGGGAGCTTCAGTCGGGTATTTAAAGCGATCTGGAGCTCAGGTTCTTTAAAAATAAAGTCAAGTCGTAGGTGAGGATGAAGAAAAACTCGCCGAGAACGTACACATCAAATCACCCCCCCGAAAAATCCTTGGCTACAGGTGGAAGCAAAGCACAGACACTGGGATTTCTGGGAGGTGGATTCCTGGGAGCACGGCTCTGTTGAGTTGTTTTACAGCGATCCCAACGCTGGCTGGACTCTCCGCTTCATGTTCCCCCATCCTGTTTACTGAAGCCTGGGGCTGTGGCTCCGGTTTCAGGATCCGCTCCCTTGGCTCCGTGGCGGCGTGTTTGGGATATCTCCTGGAGCACCGGCGGCCGGGCAGAATAAATCAGCCATGCTGGGAGGCGGGGAGGGGGGAACATCGTGGTTTCCAGCAGCAGCTGAGACACAAAGATCTGGGAGAACAAGCACCTCTGATCCCTTTTCTGGGACACGCATCCCGCGCGCCCCCTTCCCGCCACCAGGCAGCTGACAGCCGGCAATCCCGTGCCAGGAATTCCCATGGGCAGGGAATTTTCTGCAGGGAAGCGATCCCTCCCGGCCGACAGCTCCCTGGGCAAGAGGCCGATCTCGGTCAGACACGTCCTACTGAGAACAACGTCTGGTGCTCAGGTTTACGAGGCTAAACTGTCTCCAGGAGCGGGAATGACGGTGAGGTTCCCTCGCCACCAGCTCCGGGTGATAAGATCCCGTGTTTTCACTTGGGCAGCTTATATGTGGATATGGAATTTTGTATCCCAGACTCCTTCCCGTGCCATTACCTCTCCGAAAAGGCCGGAAGCCCTCTGAGTCCTGAATACCTGCAAAGGCTCAGCACTGGGAATGCTTTGGTATGAGCCTCTTGCTCCCTGATTCCCACTCCAGCCTAACTTTTCCCTTTCTCCGGAAGCAGAGTATCCAACAGGCTTTTCAGAAAGCAGCAAGCTCCGTTTGTACTATCCAGCACTTTCAGCTCCTTCTCCAACTTTCCCCTCTAAAGGTGAGGAAAACTCCTTTCAGTTTGCCTCTGCTGGGCTTTACGTGGTTCGTGCTGAAGGGGAGGGAATGAGGAGCAGGGAATGCCCATCCCAGCATGGATGGCACTAAGTGAATCAGAAAATCTGACTTAAACCAAGCCCTGTAAATCAAAGGACCACATAAATTCCTGTAAAGGAGGAGCCCCAGATGTTTCATGCTAAATGAGAGATGAGACCTGGGTCCTTGGAAGAGCAGTTACATCCTCTGTGAATTGTTTTGGGGTATTTTGGGTATTAGAGGAATTCCACGTTTCTGGACGTGAATGGATCAGCAGTGGTGCACATGAACAGGTCAGTATTCCTGGCAGAACAGCAGGATCCAGTGGGGTATTTCCTCATTCCTGCCCTGATTCCCTGTGTTCTCTTTGACTACTTCCAAATGTTCTGTAAGTTCAAAAATAAGATAAAACTGGAGTCGAACATTCAGGTGTGGGAACTGCCAGAATTTCCCTTCTGCTGCCGTTTACTTTGGAACTCCAAACTGGCAAAGAAACAATCACGGTGCCCCACACGTATTTTACTCCAGACAGGGCTGAAGTTCTCACTGTGCTCCTTCCAGCCAACCAACCGTGGCCCATCTCAGAAGAAACCACCAGGAAACGTTTCCTTCACCGATTTCCAGTAGCTCTGTAAGGACCAGAGCAGACAAACTCCCCTGGATGAGCACTCCAGCGTCACTCCTGACACCACCACCAGTGCTTGGATGGCAGCAAGATGCCTGAATTATCCCAGCCTGCCGCAGGACTCCTTCAGCCTAGAGATGGGGTAAAAGGTGCCCAAGCTGCTCCATGGATTTGTTGACAGAACCCAGCCCTCCGTGTGCAGCTTTGTCCTCACCGCTCTCGGAAAAGATCCCGACTTTGAGGCTGAGGAGAAGTCACCACCCAACCCCTTCAAAGGGAGCAAACGCTCTGATCTTCCAAAGGTCTTCCCCAGGGTTGCTTCCATCAGAAGTGAAGTTTTGCAGGATCTAAGGTGTAAGTTTTAGAGTGGGCTCGGTGTGCCAGAAAAGCAAGGCAAGGTCACTGAGAAAGAACAGGAAGCCGTCTGGAAATAGCCCGAGTTCCAAGGCGCTCGAGTGGTAACGAGGCACAAAATGTTCAGTCTGGTCTTTTACCACCGACTGTACCCAGCTGCAGCTCCCTAAGATGAATAATTCTGTCATCCCGGAATCCAGACAGAGGCGGACACCCGGCATCTCCGGGCTTTTTAAGTTCCTCTTGAAAAGGACGCAGGCTGCGAGGAACGGGCGCGCCGCGGGAAAAAAATGAGCAGAGAGAGCCCCTCCACGCTGGCTGCTGCAGGAAGGGAGCACGGAGCAGACAGGCCCAGGATCGGGAGCTGGGATATCGGGTGAGATGGAAGCCTGCCCTTCTGAGTCCAAGGGAAGCGGGTGCTTTGCAGGAGCCACAGTGCCGCCGGCAGCGGTGCCACAGGGGATCAGCCGGTGACACCGGCCCCAGCAGCAGAACTGAAACGTGCCCAGCTGTCCCTGCTGAGCAGGAATCAGCATGGAGAGGCCACCAAAGAGAAGCTCTGGGCACTGTCAGGGCTATGCTGAGAGCAGCCCCATTAAAGGACGATGAGATTTGGGCCCAGTGAGCTACCATGGAATGCGTTGGGTTGGGTTGGGTTGGGTTGGGTTGGGAGGGACCTTAAAGACGATCCAGTTCCACCCCCTGCCACGGGCAGGGACACTTTCCACCACAACCCTGTCCAGCCTGGCCTTGAGCAGCTCCAGGGGTATCCTGCAGGCAAACTTGCCATTCCACGGGCAGGCGGCTCCACATGAAAGCAGGGAGCAGCTTCTCCCCTCAGCATCAGCATGACAACTATCAAGTCTAGACATCTTTGGGAAAGAATTACATTTCTTTACAGCACAGCAAAATCCGTCTGGAAGATTCCCTGAAAGATTTTCTCTCTCTGTAACCAAAGGAATGGCCTGAGAGTTTCACCCCGTGTCTCTGAACAAGAGGCTGATCCCTCGGAGGTGTTACCACCCCTCACTCAGTGCAGGAATTCATCCTGTCAAGGGAAAGAGAACAATTTCAGGATCACTGCACAGCAAACGCCCTCTCAAAGCTCCTTTCCCTGCTGCTGCTTCCCTGCCCATCCCATCCATGCTGGAGGCACAGCCCAGCGTTCCCTCTGCTGCAGGTGCACACAGTCCTTTCTCAGATGGTGGGGAAACTGGGAACGGGGTTGCACACCCGCGGGTGAGAATTTCAGGCCCACGAGGAGCTGGGAGGCTCAGCTGCTTCCTTGCGCTGCAATCCCTCCCGCCAACGTGCGTCAGCATCCCCCAGAAGTTTCCGGCTGGGGCTATAAAACAGCCAGAGCTGGGAAGAGCCCTGCTCCAAGCTCGGGCCGAGGAGATGAACCACATTCCCCACGACGTCCTTCCCTTCCCGCTGAGCTCACAGCGCCCGAGGTGCCTCTGGCCCTGCCAAAGCGCCCATCCTGCCCCTCTTCCATCACCCCGCTCCAGCCCTTGACCAGAAGGGAGAACGGAAAAGCTTTTGGTAACTTCCAGCTGATCTTGGCTGGGAATGAGTGACTCACAAAGGAAAAAATTCCCCGCCGGTTCCTCCGCAACCAAAGGTCAGGCAGAGCTCACAGCGGGACCTGCGGAGAGGCTTTCCACCATCTCACCCGAGAGCCAGGCTCCTTGTTCCATCCTTGGTTTTGTTTAGGAAGGCAGATCTGAAGGCCATAAATATAGTCTGTCCCACATCTGGCGAGGCACAGAGGAGTGGAAAATCCATCTGGCTGAAGGTGAGTGGCTACAGGAGAGAGCAGCCACTGCTGGTGCTTGCAGCCCCCGGCGCTCTCCGGAGTCAGGCCCGGGCAATCGGCAGAGCTGCTCTGGAGCTGTGGAGGAAGCAGCCTGCCCTGCTCCGTACGGCGTGGAGCCTTCAAAAGGCTCCGCTTATTCTCCCTAAACACGTCAGGCTTTTCACAGAACCGCCCCAGAACGGTTTGGGTTGGAAGGGACCTTAAAGCTCATCCCACTCCAACCCCCTGCTGTGGCAGGGACACCTCCCACCAGACCGGTTTGCTCCAAGCCCCGTCCCTCCTCACTAATTTCTTCCAAATAGCCAATCTAAACTTACTCTCTTTCAGTTTAAAGCCACTCCCCCCTTCTCCTATCTCTCTCTCTCCATGCCAGTGCTTTCTCCTCACCCTCCCCCTCAGCCCCTGTGCCGAGGTCTGTGTCCATTATAGAGCCCTTCCACAAATATTATTTCACTCATTTCCTGGCTCTCTCCAAACTGCACCATCCTGGGGAATTTGGCACTTTCATGTGAAGGCCAAAACACAACGTCTATAAAAGCCAGCGCTGGGACACACCAGGGAAAGGATCACATGCTCGGGCAGTCATCGTCTTCTCCTCCTGCGCTAGGTCAGATGACTAAAACTGAGCTGATGGAAGCGATTCCAAGCTCTGGAAAAAGCCAAAACTTCAGCTCTCAATAGGAAAAAGTTATCTACTGGGATAGAAAAACAGGCAAGTCATGCCAGCACTTTCCAGGCCAAACTTCGCTCACTTCTGTTCTTCACACTCCTGCTTTGTTTGGGGGGTGGGATGGAGGGGTGTTCCCCCTTCTCAGTCCCTGTCAAGTCAGAGCAGTTCCTCTGTTCCCACCAAAACCGCAGCAATAAAAGGAAATAAAACAACCCCAAACCACGATTTCTTGTGTACCAGCACAGGAATCAGCACCGGAAACAAAGGAGCTGTTTGAAAGCTTCACCAGCTGGGAGAGCTGGGGGTGCTCACCTGGAGAGGAGAACAATCCAGGGAGAGCTCAGAGCCCCTTCCAGGGCCTAAAGGGGCTCCAGGAGAGCTGGAGAGGGACTGGGGACAAGGGCCTGGAAGGACAGGACACAGGGAATGGCTTCCCACTGCCAGAGGGCAGGGATGGATGGGATGTTGGGAAGGAATTGTTCCCTGTGAGGGTGGGCAGGCCCTGGCACAGGGTGCCCAGAGCAGCTGTGGCTGCCCCGGGATCCCTGGCAGTGCCCAAGGCCAGGCTGGACATTGGGGCTTGGAGCAGCCTGGGACAGTGGAAGGTGTCCCTGCCCGTGGCAGGGGGTGGAATGGGATGATCCTCAGGGTCCCTCCCAACCCAAAGCATTTGGGGATTCTATGAAAGCTTTGCACTTGTTGATTAAAAACGTGGATGCCAGGCTGGACTGGAAAAAGCCAAATTAATCTATTCTAGACAGCACCAGATCCACAGAACAGAGTAAAATGCAGAAATTCTTCCTCCTTCACAGAAGCAGTTTCCAAAGCAATTGTGGGTTGAACATTACCACAGAATCACAGAATGGTTTGGACTGGGAGGGACCCTAAAGCTCATCCCATTCCCAACCCCTGCCACGGGGGTGCTCACGCCTGTGCAGACATGGGAATTGAAAAGAAAAAAACAAAAAACCAACTAAATTTCTCCAAAAAGAGCCCTGCATCTTCACTCAGGATTATTTCTATACCAGGTTTCACAGCTCAAGTGCTTCTCCTGCAGAAGATAAATGGGTTTTATTTGCTTTAACATCCCCACCCTGCTTTCTTCATGAGCCATAAAGGAGCTGGGCAGCTCCGAGTCCAAATTTAAAGTTATATATTTTAATTCTCTGGGCGCAATAATCGCTTCCCTGCACTCACAGCCACTGGACTTCACACAGTTGCCAGTTGTGAGAGTCACCTCAGTGTGGGCTGACTTCTGCACACGGAGACAGGCAGGAGGTTTCCCCAGAGAAAACGCACCACAGCCGCACGCTGGGGCAGGGTTTGGGGTTATGTCCTCTGCGAGGCATCGCAGGGTTTATCCCAACAAGGTGCTGCTTGATTTTTAAAGCAGCTCTGGTCCCACTGACACACTTCCTTCTCTCAGAGATCCCCTTGCAGGCCACCCTTCTGCACAGGATTATATCATCCCTATTTTCAGGCTCTCGTTTAGCCAGGCTTACACCCGGGATGAGGAACTTCATTACCTAATGGGCTGGATACACTGCGGCCTCTCAAAATTAGAGCTCGGCTTCCTCCTAACACAGATTCTGAGCAGAAGCAGTCAGAGCTTTAACATAAATGAGAGTAAATATGCTCCTATCAGCAGTGCTTTGAGCCTGGCCATTAAATGGGAACGAGCCTGCCTGATTTTCCATAGATAACTACAGGCAATTAGAAGGGAATAATGCAAATATTTGCCACAGGAGTTCCCCATCCTTCTTCCACCCCACCGAGTGCTTGTGCCATCCGTGGACAAATGTGGGACGACAGAAGTGTGGGGGTGCACCAGCACTCCACACACCCCCCCAGAGACGCACACGTTACCCATCCACACATAAATATATTTACACCCAGGCGCCTCCTCACCTCTGCCCTGGTGACAGCACAGAGGACTCACCCAGGGACAGGGGCGTTTGCTGCTAATCCAGCCTCCAACAGGGACACTTCTCACAAACCCCAGCTCCTCTCTGTACTGAGAAGTCTGTAAATAACACCCCATTAACTTTTAATCCCATCTTCCCCACTCTGACATGCTTTTTGTATTAAAATGAAAGTTATATAAGGTTGAATCGAGGTTGCTTTTCAATATTACATTAAGGCTATTTACCATGTGCAGCACTAATCCCCCTTTGAAAAAAAGGAGCCTATTAGCAATTCGGAAAGCTTACGTTGCCATAGCAATAGTCCAGCACTGGGAAATATTTATATAATGCCTCGTGTTTTCACTCTGCCACAGCCATCTTCCAAGCTGGACTGCCCACTGACCCTGCCTGGCGTTTCCTCCCTGTCCCACGCAGGGCACAGCACCCGCTTGGCGCCTCACTCCGAAAAACCTGCGTGTGTGCAGACCCACCTGCAGGCACGGCCCCTGCACTCCCCGTTCCGCACTCCCACCACGGCCCACACGCCCGGCGTGCAGCTCGTGCTGATGGCAAACGCCCAGCGAGGAGTCCCCGTGCCACTCCGCTCCCGAATGTGTGACCACAGTGACAGGTAACCTCCTGCGAACTTCCCAGCCTGGGGCACTTTTTGTGTCCAGGGAAGGGAACGGAGCTGGGGAAGGGGCTGGAGCACCAGGAGCAGCTGAGCTGGCAAAGGGGCTCAGCCTGGAGAAAAGGAGGCTCAGGGGGGACCCTGTGGCTCTGCACAGCTCCCTGACAGGAGGGTGGGGAGCAAGGGACAGGACAAGAGGAACCAGCGTCGAGCTGTGCCGGGGAAAGTTTAGGTTGGAGATCAGGGAAAATACCTTCCCTGAAACGGTGGCCAGGCATTGGAACAGGCTCCCCAGGGCAGCGCTGGAGTCACCACGCCTGGAACTGTTCAGAAGCTGTGTGGGATGCAGCGTGGTGGCGGTGCTGGGTTGGAGGCTGGGCTCCACGGTCTTGGAGCGCTTTTCCAACCTCAACAATTCCACAGTCCCCTCGTCCCCGGCCGCCCTTACCTTGATGTGCTCGTGCAGCTGCGCCTCGTGCTGCCGGGAGAGCTGCTCGTGCTGCCGCTGGAACTCGGCGATCAGGATCTGCCTCTGGATCTGCTGCTTCTGCTTGAGGGCCAGCAGCTCCTGCTGCAGCTGCTGCTCGCGCAGCGTGGGCTCCGTCACCGGCATGGAGAACTGGTGGTCCAGCCGCAGGTCCATGGGCACCGAGCTGGGCGCCACTTGCAAGGGCAGCGCTGTGCTCACGTCAACTGCGGGGAGAACACAAGGGCAGGGCTGAGTGGGGTCCTCGTCCAGCAAAGGAACCTCGAGGAACCGTGGACTGAACCACGGACAGCGCTGTGCTCACACCAGCTACGGGGGAAACCAGGGCAGGGCTGAGTGGGGTCCTCGTCCAGCAAAGGAACCTCGAGGAACTGTGGACTGAACCACGGACAGTGCTGTGCTCACACCAGCTACGGGGGAAACCAGGGCAGGGCTGAGTGGGGTCCCTCATCCAGCCTCGAGGAACCGTGGACTGAACCAAGGGCAGCACCATAAAACTCACAGCTGCTCCTTTCCTGGCAGCCAGGGACTACAGGAATTCAGGGATCAACCAGTTTTCCTCCAGGCACCACCTCCCACAAACCCGAGTGTTTGCTGCAAGCAAAGAGCATCGCCCGTGACCCAGCTGTGCCTCCAAAACACACACACACCTCCGTTCCACCCATCCAGCATCACTGGAAGCAAGGAGGATAAAGATTAATCCAAGCCTTCACAGAAAGGATTAATCTTGACTTGTGATGGGTGAGATGATGGACTGCCCTGGTCAGGAACATGAGGCTCTCCCTTTAAGAAATTTATGCAGAAAACCACCATGTGTTGTGTGATAAATCCCAAACTGGTTTAGCTTGGGAGGGACCTCAAAGCCCATCCCATTCCACCCCCTGCCATGGGCAGGGACACCTTCCACTGTCCCAGGCTGCTCCAAGCCCCGTCCAACCTGGCCTTGGACACTGCCAGGGATCCAGGGGCAGCCACAGCTGCTCTGGGCACCCTGTGCCAGGGCCTCCCCACCCTCCCAGGGCACAACTCCTTCCCAATCCCAATATCCAATGTAACCCTGCCCTCTGGCAGTGGGAAGCCATTCCCCCTTTGCAATAACTGAACTCAGCTTGTTTCTCCTAAAAAAAAAAATTATTGCCACCCCATGAATGACTAAAACTCTTCTAAACTCCACCTGAGAGACAGTTCTGCCTTCACAGGTACTCTGTATTTACAATATTTGCTCTCTCTCTCTCTCTCTCTCTCTCCGGGGCAATCCCTCAGTAACTCTGCGGAGAGCCCTGAATGAACACCAGTTACAGGGCTAATCCTTCAGAAACACTGGCCTTCAGCAAAACTGGAAAATAAAAGTGGGGTTTTTTTTTAATTCCGTATCCTCTGTCAGGACATTAATCCTATCCATCCCAGGGAAAGAGTTTTCATAGGGTTTTTCCCAAACACTCTTGTGCAGCAGAGGTCCAGGAGCGTGTTCACCCTCCCTGCACCCGGCTCGGCCAGGGAGGAGGAGGAGGAGGAGAAGACTTTCTTTTTTTGATGGAAACATTTTCAGCAAAAGGTCACATTACTGGAAGTGTTGCTATTTTTCAACCCACAAGCTCTTCCCTCCACTTCCCTATTGTTTTCCTTCCTGTGGCCTTTTCTCTGCTCCCCTCTCTCCCCCGCAGGACCAGAGCGAGGATTCCTTGCCATGGACTCCTGAGCCACAGCCAGGGATTCTGGGGAGAGCAGCACACTCTCACCGACAGATAACCACTCCAACTCACCTAAACACTGTGTTTGAGGGCTCTGGGGAGAGCTCAGAGCCCCTTCCAGGGCCTAAAGGGGCTCCAGGAGAGCTGGAGAGGGACTGGGGACAAGGGATGGAGGGACAGGACACAGGGAACGGCNAGGGAATGGCTTCCCACTGCCAGAGGGCAGGGATGGATGGGATATTGGGCAGGAATTGTTCCCTGGGAGGGTGGGGAGGCCCTGGCACAGGGTGCCCAGAGAAGCTGTGGCTGCCCCTGGATCCCTGGCAGTGTCCAAGGCCAGGCTGGACATTGGGGCTTGGAGCAGCCTGGGACAGTGGAAGGTGTCCCTGCCCACGGCAGGGGTGGGAATGGGATGGGCTTTAAGGTCCCTCCCAACCCAAACCATTCTGGGATCCCATGTGTTCCCTGTGTCCTGTCCCTCCACCCCTTGTCCCCAGTCCCTCTTCAGCTCTCCTGGAGCCCCTTTAGGCCCTGGAAGAGGCTCTGAGCTGTCCCTGAATCCTCCTCTTCTCCAAGTGAACACCCCCAACCCTCCCAAGCATGCAAGAATCAGTCCAGCTTCAGGCAGAAGAACACCCTGCCACTCGTGAGTGTGCCCTGAGATCCATTCCTCCTGCTTTACTCCCTAAAAAGGGCCTGAAGTTGCTGTTCCCCGCCGGAAAACGCTCCTGAGAGAACTTGCCCAGCCTCCCATCTCCCACCCAAAGGGATGGGGACCACAGCTCCCACTCAGGGCTCCGGCAGAGCTGCGTCATCGCTGACTCCCGACTATTTCAGGCTCCAAGAAAGGCCCTCTTTGGCTTGCCAAAGCTGCTGACCCGGCGAGCCCCGCCGAGCAGCAGGCAGCCCTCCCTGCCCAATGGACACTCCACCCCACAAAACCCGCCTGGGTCCCGGGGAGCGCTTGAGGGGACGCTCGAAAATCGCTGCTCTAGGTTCTGCCCCGAGCACGCACGAGCACAATCGGAGCCGTGACGCCAGCGAGGGCACAAAGACGACATTCAGGGCCGGGACGAGAAATGCCAAAGCCATGAAATTAGGAGACAAGATCCTGATTATGAATAATAAACTATCTCACGGTCTCTCCCTGCTTTTTTTTCTTCCCTGCAGGAACAGAAAAACATTAATTTTTTTAATTTCCTCCCCCCCCCCACCCTTGGCATATAGGGAATTATTTCTTCCCCGTGGTCAAGTTAGCCTGATTTTGATTGCACGGTCATTTAGGATGATTTTTATACTGAGTTAGAACCACTCTGCCGGTGTTGCCCTTCCCCAATAAATAAAACATGGCTGTACATCAAAGCCTGCTTGCATGCTGCACCTTAATTAAGACCTAAAGCACTTCAGTCCCCCTCGGCTGCTGATGGAGACTGGAAATTCGACACCGTGCAGCTTGTCCGTGCCACACTGAGAGGAATAACCCGAAACACGGGGAAGTGAAGCGACAATGCCCGACCTGAAAGCAAAGTGCACCTCCTACGAAAAGTATTTCATCGTGGAACCAGAATGGTCTGGGTTGGAAGGGATCTCAAAGCCCAGCCAGTGCCACCCCTGCCATGGGGGTTCCACTGTCCCAGGCTGCTCCAAGCCCCAATGTCCAGCCTGGCCTTGGGCACTGCCAGGGATCCAGGGACAGCCACAGCTGCTCTGGGCACCCTGTGCCAGGGCCTCCCCACCCTCCCAGGGAACAATTCCTGCCCAATATCCCATCTATCCCTGCCCTCTGGCAGTGGGAAGCCATTCCCTGTGTCCTGTCCCTCCATGCCTTGTCCCCAGTCCCTCTGCAGCTCTCCCGGAGCCCCTTTAGGCCCTGGAAGGGGCTCTGAGCTCTCCCTGGAGCCTTCCCTTCTCCAGGTGAGCACCCCCAGCTCTCCCAGCCTGGCTCCACTGGAAAAATTAAAACTATTTCACACAAAGGCTGCAGATAAGACATTATCAGGGAAGTTGTACATTGAGATGCTTCCACGCTCCAAAATGGAAATAAACTTCTCCGTAAGTCCTGAGCATTTTGGAAAGGATTAGGGGAAGGTGACACTAAACCTGTGAATACACTTTTCAATAAAACTAACATCTATAATTGAATTTCCTTCCCCTTCTCTGATACAGCTTTTCCATGCTGGTCTTTAAAGGATGGAAATACAGGATTGAGTCCTGAAAACACACTAAAATGTTAAACCAAAAATTCAGTATGAGAGGCACCAAATGCGTATTTAAATTCAAACCTTGTTTCAGCATAACCTTTACTTAAGGTTAATTTAAAAAATATTCACAGAATCACAGAACCACAGAGGGGTTTTGTTGGAAGGGACCTTAAAGACCATCACATTCCAGCCCCCTGCCACGGGCAGGGACACTTTCCACTAGACATCAAACTGCAGTTTTTTTAAATCAAACGTTGTTGCCAAAATTACCCTTTCCTTCTTTTTTTTTTCTTTCTTGTTCTTCTATTTTTTTTTTTAATAATTTAAATTTAAGCAGCACAGAAAACTGCCTCTCACATTCGAAACCCAACATCACCTTCAAAGGGAAAGTGCAGGAAATGCTTTCCCTGAGCTCTCCCTCCCTCCGGCACAGAGCGAGTCCCGCTGAACACAAACAGCTCCTTCCCAGCTCTCCTTCCTTCAGCAACTCCCTTTGGAGAAGGGAAAAAATCCCATCAACCTCCCCAAACCTGCTGCAAAACCCTGGGGATGAGAGTCAGGTCAAGGCTGGAGGAAGGAACCAGCTCCCACTCCAGGACATCCCCCCATCTGCCTATGACAGAGCGAGCCTGGGAGATTCCCAAAATCCCAAGGAAAGAGCATTCCAGCTCCTCCAGTGACTCTCCAGCGCCTGGGGCCCTCCCAAATTGCTGCCCACCAGGAATGAGATGTTCCTGGGGCTGGCTGTGGTTGACCCTCCCCAGCCAGGGCTTTCCAGAGCCCGTGGACTCAGTTTCTCCCCCTTTCCCATCCTTTCCAGGCCGGGGCTTTATTCCCAGCTAATGAGTTTGCTGCTTAATTACTGCTGTGCCAGCCGTGCCCTCGGGCCAGGCTCTGCCAGGAGCAGCACGTCAGCCTCTGGGCACCCACAGAAAGCAAACACAGAGCCAGAGGATGTGCTCAGTATCCCAAACTCTTGGCTGCTGCCGTCGGATCATCCCCAGCCCGCCGAACCACCCAGCGGGACGCTACGTGTGCACGGATCTCCCCCTCTCAGCACTACTCCCAGCTCTTTCACCCCTGGGGAAAAGCAAGAAAATCGCGTGTTTATTCCCTGACTTTACTCCTCGGGGCTGTCCTTGGTGTCCAGCAACAGTTTAAAGGCATTTAAATACCAAGCTGCTGCCAGCAGGGATGACTTGGGCGTGCGGGGAGCGTGACGCTGGCTCCGAATCCTCGGAACACCGTTCCCATAACCCATCACCTCAGTTTTCCTCAGAATCAGCCTGGGTAGGGAGGCGAGCAGCTACTGCTGACTCCGAGCACAGCCAAGGGAGCACTTGAGGTGGTTTATTCTGGCAGGAAGATGTGTGTCAGTCGAGCATCACCGGATTATTGTGAATTAAATCCATCCCCACCGGCAGTGGCCGGAGCGCCGGGATCCCCTCTGCCACCCGGCCGACCCGGGGATCCTTTTTCAATGGGGCTCCCCTTTCCCAAATTGCCAAAACTCCCCGAAACACTGTGAGATGGTGAGATCAGAGCTATAAATAGCACGGAGCTACTGCAGTATGCGACTGCAGTGCCGGGATAAAAGCAGCAGATTCGGTGGGGAAGCCGCGGCACACACAGCACCCTCGGAGCTGGCTCCATCTCCAGCACGGTGCCTGTCCCACATCAAGGAGAAATTAACAGAGGAGGGGGGAAACAACACGTTACCAGCTTCACTCAGTCTATTCTCTGGACAAGATTGTGCCAGGCTGGGCTGGAGGAGCCCCAAAGCTTGTCCCAGAGCAGGCGGTGGGAGCAGGTCACGGCAGGGCAGCTCCCAGGACACCAACATCCTCTGGAGCACATCCTGAGCACCACGTGCGGGCAGGATGAAGGCAGACTCCTGCCCTGCTCCTCCGCGGATCCACACCACGCCAGGGCAAACCAAAGGACTGTCACAGAATTATGGGATGGCCTGGGTTGGAAGGAACCTTAAAATCACCCAGTTCCAAACCCCCACCGGGTGGGACAGCAGGAGGAAACAGTTACTTCCGTCCCACTGAATTCTTACCTCTGTTATCCCATTTCCAAGGACCAGGGAGGGTATTTTGGGCTGGAATCAGCCAACAAGCTTGAGCATCACAGCCCAGCTAGAGCCTAAGGCAGGGTCAGCACCCCGGGCATTTCTGGACGGCCCAGGTGGGTGGCTGCAAAGGCAGCCCGGATCCTGTCTGGGAGCACAGGCTGGGAGTAAAGAGCAGCCGAGGTTTCCTACGAGCTCCATGCACGCCGCAGTTCAGCGAGGGCTGGAGCCACTCCCTGCTCGGGGAACGCTTCCTGCTCTGTGAATGGGAACCGAAATTAATCATCCCATCAGCCATGGAAACACGTCGCGAGGCAGCGCTCCGCAGGCAACAGATGGAGCTTTAAATGTCACTCACTCATTCATCACAAGGAGAACTTCTCCCTGATTACTACCGAGACCTGCAGACATAATAAGGGCGCAGAGATTCCGGATTCCTACCGTATCCAGCTTTTCCGAGCCCAATTCCTCCCCTGAACGGACCTCATCAGCGTTTATTAGGAACCTGCATGGAGATTGTGTTCACGATGATAAGATGCCAAAACCTGAGGAGCAGACCACTTATCCCACTGTCTCCATCTTAGATTTGAAGCACTAAAAAAAAGTCTCTTCACTTGAAGAAAAAGAAAACCCACCAAGCTACATCCACAACAGACAGAAAACAACATTTTTCCAGAGCTTGCAAGGAATCCCAGAATGGTTTGGGCTGGAAGGGATCTCGTTCCAGCCCCTCTCGCCTCAGAGCACGACATCAGAGTTTGGAAAATTATAAACTTTCATGGATAAATATCCAGGGGTATTTCCTTAATGAGAATGTGGAGAGTTCAAGGCCAGGACCAAACCCTTGATGGCACAGACGCCTCCAACAGAGATGTCTCCAGCAGATGAGCCCGTGCAGGACAGAGCAGCTCCAAAGGGAGACACGCCAGCTTCTCCACCTCCTTTTCAACCATTATCCCACTTCATCTCCTTGCTGGTTGCATCAGTGACATCTCTAACAAATGAGTGTCTTGGACGGAGCCAGAGCTTTTTGTGAAATTAAAGATAATGGAATGAAAGGAGTCGGCTCGGACTATTTCTCATTTCCAACTTCATGCAATTGTGGGAAACCTCTCCTGCCACAGTTTCCTTTGCACGGAGTGGATAAGCAAAACCCACTTGAGTTTCCATTTAAAAAAAAGCAGCTAAATAAATAATAAATAATAAACCAGAAAACAACAACAAAAAATGTACAGCTCTTCTTAAAAGGCTCGGGAAGCTGCCCCTGGATCCCTGGCAGTGTCCAAGGCCAGGCTGGACATTGGGGCTTGGAGCAACCTGGGACAGTGGAAGGTGTCCCTGCCCATGGCAGGGGGTGGCACTGGATGATGTTTAAAGTTCCTTCCAACCCAGACCAACCCGGGATTCTGGGATTCCTGGGAATGTAATTTCACCTGCCTCTTTGCCTCAGGCATTACCCAGCAACTGAACCTCTTTGATCCATCTGTCTTGCTTTCAGAACAGGAAACTTCTCCCCTCAGCAGATCCCCAGGACAAAAAGCAGAGTTAAAGGAAGCTCAGCTGCACTTCTGTAGAGCCAAACCCACGTGGATTTCTCACATGCCTCTCTCTAAACTCACTCTGAGCTTCCTTCAAGGGAAAATGACGCTTTGGAGAAGAGAATTAGACATGGAACAGATGCAGCAGGAGCCAGGAAGTCTCATCCCGAGATTATACATGAAAAACTTCCCATGAGAAAACAAAATAATCCACCGGGTTGGACCAGCACGGGGGAGCTGAGGGATGCCCAGTGAAGGTGGGGCTGGACAGACACCTGGACATTCTCACCAGGTCCTCGGGAGTTTTCCCTGGAGCCTCCAAAGGGGTGACCCCTCCAATGGCAGGAATAAAGCCACTGATGAGCCGGTGGCACAGCATGGTTTGGGTTCTTAAAGCCCATCCCATCCCAATCCCCTGCCAAGGGACACCTTCCACTGTCCCAGGCTGCTCCAAGCCCCAATGTCCAGCCTGGCCTGGGACACTGCCAGGGATCCAGGGGCAGCCACAGCTGCTCTGGGCACCCTGTGCCAGGGCCTGCCCACCCTCCCAGGGAACAATTCCTTCCCAATACCCCATCCATCCCTGCCCCTCCTTCTGCTTAAGGCCATTCCCCTTTGTCAAAAGAGAAGGTGAAACAAAATTCTGAGGAATTACCTGTCTCACTGTATTTCAAACAGCAAAGAAATGGTTATTACCACCAGGAGAGTGACCTACCTTCTGTCACCAGCCAAGGGACTCCCAGCTGTCCAACAAGCCCCAAAATGTGCAACGCCACCTCCTCCATCACGGCAGAAATAAAGGGAAAGCAGCAAAAGGAGCAGCTAAACAGAAAATTGCAATAGGAAAGCTATTCCACAGCTCTTGAAAACTCATAGATTGCTCAAAGGCTGTGGCTCAGAGCAGAAATCCAGACCCAGGTGAAAGAGCAGCACATCCAAATGGGCAAGTAGCCCACAGCTTCCTGCAGCCCCCTCTGGAAGGGCTTTACTTCCAGACAATGGATGTTCTCAGGTATCAGCTGTGTTAGGACCAGGGTGCTACTTGGTGTCCGCTCAATACAATGAAGAGGCACATGAAAATACCAAAAAAAAGTCTTTTAAGAGAGTGCCAAACACAGGCAGTTTCCCAGAGACATTCGAGTAACCTCCAACCATTCAAAGCCCAGGACAGCACAGAGAAATGGCACCGAAGCACCTTTTTGTTCTGGCAGAGCAGGCAGGGATTGCCTGCCCACACACCGAAACACACAGCTGAGCTAAGACTTCTCTTAAAAAACTTCCCTTTTTCCTTAAAAAAACTTCCCTTTATTTTTTCCCCAAGACCCACCAGACTGAACACATGAAACCCCACAATCCTGCTACCCAGATCCCAAAGGACGGGGCAGATGTTCCCTGCACTCCCTGTGCTAGCAGTGATCCGTGCACGACAAGGCTTCCCCGCGTCACGGACGGCTCTCCTCAAACCCAGCTCTCCCCTGGCATTCATGCCCAAACCTCTGACATCAGGTGGCCTTTCAGACACGGCACAAACCCCCGTGCTGCTTCTGCTGAAAATCTGCCCAGCCTGTGGCCAGGGAACTGCATTTTCCTCCAGAGCCAGCCCGGTGCTGCTCCTCCAACAGAGCCAGAGCCACCCAGGGATTGGCTTTAAGGTGAGTTTTAACATGACAACACAACAGGTTAAATCCAGGTGTGGCTGTAAGGAGATTCAGGTATTTCCCACAAGGAATCTCACAGGGATTCTCCATCTCTACCCTGCTCTGGCAAGAGCTCACCTTGCAGAGCTGCCCCCAGCCCTGGAACCCCCAGCATAAGAAGGATGTGAAGCTGCTGGAACAAGTGCAGAGGATGCCAAAGGATGGAGCCCCTCTGCTCCAGAGCCAGGCTGGGAGAGCTGGGGAAGAGAAGGCTCCAGGGAGAGCTCAGAGCCCTTTCCAGGGCCTAAAGGGGCTCCAGGAGAGCTGGAGAGGGACTGGGGACAAGGAATGGAGGGACAGGACACAGGGAATGGCTTCCCACTGCCAGAGGGCAGGGATGGATGGGATATAGGGAAAGAATTGTTCCCTGGGAGGGTGGGCAGGCCCTGGCACAGGGTGCCCAGAGCAGCTGGGGCTGCCCCTGGATCCCTGGCAGTGCCCAAAGCCAGGTTGGACACTGGGGCTTGGAGCAGCCTGGGATAGTGGAAGGTGTCCCTGCCCGTGGCAAGGGAGAGGAACCAGATGCTCTTTAAGGTCCCTTCCAGCCCAGCCCATTCCATGATCCCGTGGCTCTCTGAATGATGTTTTCCAGCTCGTTTCAAACTTGTCTTCCCAAGGAACAAACAGCGCAAACACTTCTGTGAATGAACAAAAAGAACAGCTTCCTTTTGTCCCCGGAAGCTTCTGGACTCAAAGCTCTCGCTCCTTTTATGAAAAGCTCTGAGCTGGGTGGTCGCCTGCCGAGCGTGTCAAGCAGCTTCCCAAACCACAACACACCTACACTGCGTCTACTACAACCCCAGCAAGAGGGGAGCGAGTCCTGCCTCAGAAATTCCATAAATTCTGGATTATCTGGGTTAAAAATGCCTTTTCAGCTGTGAAACTTGGACCTAATACAGGGTTTAGGGATTCTGGCAAATTAAATGGTGCCTGCCTCTTTCAGTGGGAGGCTACAACTCTGCTCCAGCTACGTTCAGGCACCAAACTCCCCTGCCAAGGAGTTGACTGCAGCCTGATCCTTCCACAAAAAGAAACGGGATGCTGTGAGAAGCCCGAAGGTGAGAGACATAAAATATCTGTATAAGGATAGAGCTCCTATTCCTACCCGAAATAACAGTGACTCACTTTTCAGAGCACTCGGAAGAAGATAAAAGACTTGGGGAAGGAGCTGAAGAGGGTTCAGGGACTCAGCCGAGCGAGGCTCAGGAGGACACCACGGACAAAAGGCATTCGGAAGGTTGGAAGGAAGAGATAAAAAGGACATCCAGGCAGCAGCTGAGGAACCACTGCAGGAGGCAAGCTGGAGAGGAAGGCTTTCGAAAGCGACTCTGAGGAGGTTAAATCTGGTTCAGTGCTATGTGGAGGCAAGCAGAGATGGCAGTGGCTTATCTGCTGCCTCCCTGAAGTGCTGCACGCCCGGGGTATTAGCAATAAATGATGGAAATGGGACATTCGGGTTCGCTTCAACATTCCCGGCCAAGACACTGTGCAAAGAGGCTCCAAAGAAAACAGATAATCACCACCAAAACCTTCTTTAGACAGAACTCCTGCTCGATCCCAACACACAGATAATCCCTCCCCCACCGAGCAAACCACATCTTGCATTAACTGCGTTCGGTTTTCAGGCCACTTTACCGAAGCTCTGCGCTCTACAGGTTCATCCCTCAGGTCTGGGAGCCCATTCCTCCCAAAGGTTACAGGAACAAGTCATCATCCTTGCGGGGAAAGCCAGACCAGCTGAAACGTGCACAGAACAGAACGCCGTGAGCCCAGAGCAGCTGTGGCTGCCCCATCCCTGGCAGTGTCCAAGGCTGGATGGGGCCTGTCCCCTGGGCAGGGACACTTTGCATTAGCCCAGGCTGCTGTATCCACGTTTGCTACAGGAATCCCAGACCATCTCCCAGCATTCCAGAAGCCCACGGGACGCGACGCCTACGAGAGCCCGCCGGCTCTCCCGGCTGATCAGCCCAAGGAGCCAGCACGGGGAACAGCACTTCCAAAATGCCATTATTACCATTTTTTCGCATACAGAAAGGTCTGCGGGGAGATGGATTCCTGCAGAAGCCTGTGTCAGACCACCCCTCTTAACGAGGGAGATAATGAGCCAAACTCCAAGTGCGTTAAATCCTGCGTCAGTGTTTCCATCCCGAAATAAAGCTGCCTTAAACCACCGCAGCCTAATCCTCCCCTGATTTCGCCTGTTTTCGTTCCCATGTTTCCACTTCACAGCCGATTTGCCTCAAGTTTGCTTCGCTCATGGCAGTGGCCCTGAACTGCAGAGAGCCCTGCTTTGGTGGGGACTGTGAGACAGCACCAGCTCCTGGCCACTGATCCCAAGCCCTGGGAGATTTCATAACGATTCAGGGTCCAGAAGTGATGCTTGAAGAATGAGGGAGGGATGAAGCTGCAGGAGCTGGCCACTGAGGGGCTGGAGCGTGGCCCGGGCAGGGAACGGAGCTGGGAAGGGGCTGGAGCCCCAGGAGCGGCTGAGGGAGCTGGGAAAGGGGCTCAGCCTGGAGAAAAGGAGGCTCAGGGGAGACCTTGTGGCTCTGCACAACTCCCTGACAGGAGGGGGCAGCCGGGGGGGGTCGGGCTCTGCTCCCAGGGAACAGGGACAGGAGGAGAGGGAACGGCCCCAAGTTATGCCAGGGAAGGCCTAGGATATTGGATAGTAGGAGAAATTTCTTCCCTGGAAGGGTGGTCAGGCATTGGACCAGGCTGCCCAGGGCAGTGGTGGAGCCACCACCCCTGCAAGCGTTCAAGAGCCGTGTGGATGTGGCACTTGGGGACAAGGCTTAGTGGTGGCACTGCTGGGGGAGCGGCCGGACTCAGGAGGTCTTTCCCAGTCTCGGTGATTCCATGATTCTGTCCTGTGGGAAGATGGATCCATGAGGCACCGACAGAAAAGCCCCCGGCTGGCAGATGAAGAGCGCTATTTAGAAAGGAAGTTGGGCCACATTTTCAGAGGAAAAGAACACAAACTGTCCCGGCCAGTGCTGTTGGCCACAGGACACCGAGGTGTTCACATCAGCACAGGCAGCTTTAGGTAATAACTGAATTTACAGATCCACCAGAACCAGACAAACCCGAGCACACCAAGCCCCAGGGAGGAAGAAACAAGAGGCTGAAGCTCACTGCAGTCAGTTTGATCACCAGTGTGTTTTCAGAGGATGCAAAATTCATTCCTGACCTCAGCCAAACTTTGACTTCCCCGTACGATCATCGCTCTGTCAGAAACGCCGTCTCGGTATTTTTAGGTGACAGTACACTTGTTTGTACTGTACATTTCTGGTGAGAAAACTTGTTCTACTTTGTAGGTCACTCGGTTCTACCATCTGCCTTGATGTCTGCTTAAGGAAAGCGCTGCCTCTGAAACCCCCGGTGCCGTACACGGATCGGAACACGTCGGAACCAGCAGCAGCTTGGGTTCGTATCACCCCAGTGGAAATACGGGATACTCCTGGATAAAGGAAAAAGGGCTCAGCAAAAGCTCGGGGGTGGTCAATGGGAAGCCATTCCCCCTTGTCCTGCCACTCAGTGTCCTTGTAAAAAGTCCCTCTCCACCTCTCCTGTAGGCCCAAAAGTTTGGCAATATCCTACAATGACCTTAATAAAAAATAAAAAAGATGTGAAGTCTACTAGGAAAGGAAACCCGGGCTGGGAGAGATCCTTCACTGCAAGGCCTCTCCTCCCACTGCCAGCCCACCCCAGATGCCTGAAGAAGCTTTACCAGCCACCCTGACAGCGACAAAATAAAGCACCGTGACAACCAGCTGATCCTTGGGAAGGCAAACGCAAAATTATTCAGTAAGGCCTTGGAATTTTATAGCGGATTTGTCCTCGTCTCGACCGTAACCTCACGAGCGATGCCAGCGGCAAACCCACCTGGCGCGCGCGCAAGATGAAATACCTACTGCTCGTGGAGATCGGCGCCTCAAAACCAGCATTTGTGCTGAGCTGTGGTCTGCAGCGGCTCAAGGAACAAACAAGTTCAGCTTCCCCTAAAATGCCGCCCTCCCTCAGACCGCTGCGCCCAGGGAGGCCAAATCTGTTTCCAGCTACAGGAGAACCTGGAGCGACAGACTGCAAAGGGTCGTGGAACGGTTTGGGCTGGAAGGGACCTTAAAGCCCATCCCATTCCACCCCCACGGACACCTCCCACTATCCCAGGTTGCTCCAGCCTTGTCCAGCCTGGCCTTGGACACTTGGAACCCACGCTGGTGTTGATGGTGCTGAACCCATGAAGCAGCTGACACCTATAAGCTGGGTTTAACCTGCTCATTCTAAGCCAGAAAGCTGTCCTCAATACCTGCCATACCCACCCAGAGATGCACAGCTGGGGATTTCGGGTGTAAAGCAGCATTTGGATAGCAACCAGCAGCTAGCACTTAATTCCAGGGTGTCAATAGCACCCTGCATTACGGAACAGCTCCTCAGAGGCTGAAGCTCCCATCCTGTGCAAGAACTTCTTCTGTGGGATCAAGAGCAAAGCGCATTCTAAACTGCACGGAAACTTAATACCCACCGTACTCCAGGACTGCCTGAAACCCCCGTTAAAGCTGCTTGGAAAGGACTAGAATCTGTCTTAATGTTATGGTGATCTTTAAATCACCTGTTAATACTTATTCGCCTGTCACCTCACGCACCTCGCTTAAAAAGTCATTTTTCTCTGGTGGGACAGAACTGCGGCCCAGCTCCTGCACCAGCACCCTGCCCAGCAGCAGTAACTTTGTTAGAACACGTAGCCAGATCCCTACATTGAAGCCCAAATGACTTAAAAAAAAATAACAAAGAAATAATAAAATTAAAAATTAAAAAAAAAAACCAAAGCAACAAGGAAAAGTATACATTGCTAAGCCTGGAAGAAACAATGCAAAAAAACCCTTTTGCTTGGCAAAAGTTCATGAATATTTGAGTATATGAGTATCTAGAAGCTGCAGGAACTTGCTGGGGGTTCAATGATGTGCAGAGAAGTTGCCAAGTAACTGCATTTTCTGCTCCTCTGCTGCAATGAGCCTTTTCCAACCCAGCAAACTCCAAAGCTGCCCCTCTGTGCCAAGGAACACAGTTTCTGCTGAAACCAAAGAGAAAACAGAGATTATCCAACAAATATGGGGGCTTTAGGATACGAATAAACCCCATGTTATTGACTCTGACAGTGTACAGCTGGCACCTGTGAGGGAATATTTGGGAAAGGGAGGGGGGAAAGGGTGTCTTGAATGACCGAAATCCCCTTCAGATTAGGGCAGAGGAGCAGCTTCATCTGCCTGTGCCTTCCCAAAACAAAGGGCAGGGTTAGGTGGGGTTTTGGGCAGGAATTGTTCCCTGGGAGGGTGGGCAGGCCCTGGCACAGGGTGCCCAGAGCAGCTGTGGCTGCCCCTGGATCCCTGGCAGTGTCCCAGGGCAGGCTGGACACTGGGGCTGGGAGCAGCCTGACTTCCCACCCCTCGCCAGCGGCGGGACACGGCCAGACCGTGTATCGAGGGTCCAAACAGGAGTCAGACCCTCCCCTGTGCTGCCATGCCGGAAAGGAAACTCCAGAGAATTCTCCAATTTCCTTCTCTGCAGTTGTCAGGATTACTCCGTGCCTGCGTGGGGTCACCAAGGTAAAGTCCTCAAGGCCCCCAAAGAGATTTTTTTTTTTCTAAAATCTATTTACTTATTTGTTAGTAACAGCCTTTCCTTCTCCCTCTTCCACAGTGTTATCTCCTGACCCGGCAGCTCCAATGGGCTTTGAACTCCTGAGGCTTTAGAGACTTTGTTACAGGCACAGCCAGGGATGGAGGAGAGGGATCTGAGCTCTGCTAAGCACTAATTCAAGACATGATAAATCCCTGGGACAGGGGTTATGCAGGCCTAATACAAATATATACACATATATGTACATAGACAAGTATATACAAATCCCTGGATTGGGGATTTACACAGAATGTGAAAGGAATTTTTTTTTTCCATCTATAAAAATGTTTGATGCCTCCAAACACGGTATCAGACATTTGATACCGTGGCTAGGGGTACTTTTTTTGATAATATTCCACTTGTAGTGTGCCAGCACAACATTTGGTCGAAGGTCGGGCCTGGTATTTCCCACCAGGAAAAGCCGGCAGCTTTTTAGACCCTATGGACTATCAAAGGCAGGACAGCGAGACAAGGAGCCGTTCCCTCTGGAACATCTGAGCAGGCTTCGAAGCCCAAAACATGATCTGTGAGGCTAAATGCCCTCACACACACAAAAAATTCCACTGGAATGGCAACCCGGACATCACGGTCTGGCTGAGATCCAGGGACAGAGCCGGGTGCTGCTCCCCAGATCCCACTCCCACTGCGAAGCCACTAAGCAGAAGGAGGGCAGGGATGGATGGGATATTGGGAAGGAATTGTTCCCTGGGAGGGTGGGCAGGCCCTGGCACAGGGTGCCCAGAGCAGCTGTGGCTGCCCCTGGATCCCTGGCAGTGTCCAAGGCCAGGTTGGACATTGGGGCTGGGAGCAGCCTGGGACGGTGGAAGGTGTCCCTGCCCATGGCAGGGGTGCCACTGGATGGTGTTTGAGATCCCTGCCAACCCAAACCACCCAGGGATTCTGCGATTTCTGAGCATTTGGAGGTATCCAGTCAGCGTGCTGCTGGAGCCCAGGACTCAGCCAGCCACCTCCGTGAGGGAGGGGAGCCCGTCCCAGGGCTCGGCACATTCCGCGAAGGGAATTCCTGCCGCTCTCTGAGCCGAGTTCCACCAGCAAAACTTCGCTGCTCAGCTCAGCAAAACCCCTCTGACCCACGCCGGGCTGGGGCAGACGGGGCAGGTCCAGTGCCACCCTCAGCAGGTCCCCATTTAAGTGACAGGCACAGCAGCTCCCGGGATCACTGCGGACGCGCAGGAACCGGCTGCGCTCGCTGTCCCCTCTCGGTGCGTCACAAGCGCCTTCCCAAACCTGCTGCTGAGCCCCAGAGCTCATCCCAGCCCCTTCTGCCAGCAGGAAACAAACAGAAAATCCCACTGCTCGTCAGAGGAGGGCTTCAGAGACAGAGGGACAAAACCCCTGATCCGTCTCGTCGGAGGCCCAGCGCTCCCTGGGCAAACGCCTCCCGCTCTGCCCCGTTCATGTTTTTAAAAATACATTATTGCAACCGCTTCATCTGGTTTTCGAAAGAAAACGAAGAAAATTTGCAGCAATTTCCTTAATCTGAGGAACAATTTGCACACAGGTGGCAGATGACTCCGCAGTGAAAATAAAAAGCCTCCCATATGTCACTTAAGCAGTGCCCTGACAACTCAGGATCTTCAAGATCATTAATACCATTACAGTGTGACTGTCTACGAGCAGGACTATAAATGGGTCAAGAAAAGCAAGTTTTGACCTAAATTTCAATGTTTGGTCAATCAGTGCAACCTGGAGAAGTCTGGTAGTAGCTTGGGAGTTCCTCTCTCCAATGGAAAAGACCCCTGCATGTCATCAGAAACTTTAAAAAAAAAATTCAATGTACACAATTCACTGGCAAGAACTGTCAGAGCTTTAAAAAACACCTAGGAAAACCATCATTAGAACGTGCAGTACATTTATTCTGCATATTACAACTGCAGTTCCAAATCAGGGATTCCAAAGCCTTTCATTAGATCATAAAAAACTTCAGGCCAGCTTATAATGAAATCTCTAATCAAATATGAATGAATCATCTGATATGACACAATTCCTTGAATGAGAAACAGATGGAAAAGTAGTGATGATTAAGTGGTTTAGATCACAAGATATTAGTTAAGCCAGAGGAGGAGATATTGAATCACAGAATCATGGAATGGTCTGGGTTTGAAGGGACCTCAAAGCTCATCCCATTCCACCCCCCTGCCATGGGCAGGGACACCTTCCACTGTCCCAGGCTGCTCCAAACCCCGTCCAACCTGGCCTTGGGCACTTCCAGGGATCCAGGGGAATCCACAGCTGCTCTGGGCAGCAAGGAAAGGTCTCTTTAATGAACCATCAGCAACTCCCCAGGGAAGCATCTGGAGACTGCTGCCGTATTTTAGGCATCGCTGCACAAAGCATTCACCTGATATTCCCTCCACTGCCCAAAGACAAAGCAGTGCCAAATATAGCCCTGAAAATCAATATACGCTGGGGAAGAGCCTCCAGGATCTTGACAAATGCGTGTAGTGCTGGAAGAGGAATTCCTAAAATCCCGGGAACGCAGGTGGCTGCTCTTCCCCCCGCCCCCAGCAATAAACTACCCCCAGTTAATCCTGGCAGAAAGCACCCTGGGGAGCTCTGCAGTGCAGGGCACGGCCACGAAAAGGGCGGGCAGACAAAGGAAACACAGCTCCCGGAAACAACGAACAGCCCATCCTCATCCTCCAGCCAGTGCTGGCATCCCTCTGTCAGGAGAAGCTGCTGGAAAACAGGAATCGAGCACAGGCCGTGTGGGACCGCTACAGCCCCAGGACAAGTGGGGACCTCGAGAAAGGGAAGGGACTGAAAACCAAATTAAAGCCAAACAACGAAGATTTCACCCCGATTACCTCTTTGAGCTTGCAAATCCAGGGAGGACGCCCAGGGTGGAGAGACACACGGCAGACAAGACAGGGCACAGTCGCCTCCAAGATCCCGTCTGAGACACGTTTCTTGGGAAATCCTTTCCCAAGAAAGGCCTCAATCCATGGTCGATTTCCATGCAACATTTATCACTCTTCATTCACCTCACAGTGCCGGTATTTTTAGCAAAGCCAGAGGCAGTGGGAACAAATTCCTGAATAACCATTCAAGGGAGCCTTTCCACGCCTGCTCGTATCCTGCCATCTCCTCCTTCCCCAAGAAGCCACAAAGTTTTAGCATTCAAAGGCTCTTCCCTTCATCACCTGCTTTTATATAAATCAAAAGCACAAAACAGCCTTTCCTGCGGTAGGGAATCGGTGAGAATTCTTATTTTTGAAAATTACACTTGGTGAAGAGTCAGGGCTGAGAGAACCCGGTGAATTCCGGAGCTGATCAGTGTGAATTAATGAACTAAGCAAGGTGAGGGGAGAAGAAAGAAAAATAGCAAGTTGGGGCTTGCAGCAGAGCAAACTTTCCTGCCTTTCATCCAGGAAACCAGCGCTGCATTCGCGAGCTTCACTTTAAGTGCTGCTTTCAGCTGTTAAAAGAGGGATAATCATTAATAATTCATCCCAGCTCCTCCAGCTGATAACCATTTCCTCGTGGGTAAGAAAGGAGACAGATAAATCATGACAGATAAATACGTTTTCTGAGACAAAAGACAACAAAACCAGAGCTGAGGAGCTGTGGGCTCCTGCTCTTCCCAGCCCCCGGGGATCAGGATATCCACATTCTGGGCTCCAGCATAAGATCAGTTCAGGACTGCTCATCCCTGGAAGTGTCCAAGGCCAGGCTGGACAGGGTTTGGAGCACCCTGGGCTAGTGGAAGGTGTCCCTACCCACGGGAGAAGATGGGCTTTAAGGTCCTTCCCAAGCCAAACCAGTCTGTGATTCTCCGATTTCCAGCTTGGCCAGAGGAGTGGTTTCATTCCATGTGGAACATGGAGGCTGAAGTTGAGGCAGAGGTGGCCAAAGAGCTCATCCCTCTTCCATAGAGCCCTGCACACGCACAAAGTGCTGAGGCAGAGTTAGAGGGTCGGTAAATTATCCTATGACCAACAAAACACGAGTTTGGGCACAGTATTAGTCCAGAAAAGAGGTTCTGAAGCTTGAACTTCCCTGCTCCTCTGCAGGGAGCTGCCCAGGGCCTCTGGATGTGGCAGTTCCCTCCCCTCTCCTGCACAAATAACCCCAAATTCACTGACTGCAAGGGGCTTTTAACAGAAGCACAGCAGTTCAGCGAATCCCCTGTGGAAATCTGGGAGCTGGCTGAAGGGCTGTGCAGGGCTTTCCTGCAGCTGGCCACACTTCAGGAGAGCCTCCAGCAGCTGAAACGCTCCTGGTGTCATTGCAGGGGCTACGGTTTGGCCATTTGGCTTAGGGCTGGAAATGAAAGGCAAATACTAATAAACCGTAAGTATTCGCAGGAAATACAATGCTGAGCTGATTTTAACTCTCAAGGCTTTAAGCTGCACTAACCTGCAGTTTCTCTGCTTCCTTGGAACTGTGGAATGGTTTGGGTGGGAAGGGACCTAAAAGCCCATCCAGTGCCACCCCCGGCCACGAACACCTCCCACTACCCCAGGCTGCTCCAAGCCTGGCCTTGGACACTGCCAGGGATCCAGGGACAGCCACAGCTGCTCTGGGAATCTTATCTCACACCAGAGCATCCAAGTGGTGGCAAAATCAGCACACCAAGGCTGACAAAAGGAGCTGCAGCTTTTCAATAACCTAACGAGAGGACAGGGTTGGACCTGCTGAGTGTACGGGTGTGACATTGAAACTATTTTTCCTGGAACCCACTTTTGATGATAACTTGGGGGGTTTGGATGGGTTTCTCCCCCATCCTGGGCTCCATGTGTATATCCATATTATATATGGGGATGTTTTGAACGCTAAAGGAAAGCCTGTCTGAGGGGGAGCTACTTCTGGGGCACGACAAATCCTCCCGTTGCTCCCGAGCTGACACGTCCCAGTGCGAACCAGGACGGGATCCTGCTGGGAGCCCGAATCCCAGCTGCCTGGGCAGCGCCCTGGACCTGCTTCAGAGCTGTTTGGTGCCTTTCTGGAGGAGGTGCTGAAGGGGGGTTTGAAGGTGGGGAGCGCCCACAGACAGGGAGCCGTGAGGGCATCCCCTTCCTCTGAGAGGGGGATTAACAACAGCCCGGAACTGGGCACTGCCAGACCAGCTGGAACAGCCCTCCTTCCCCTCACAGACAGGGATTCATCTCTGCCTGCAAAACCAGGGGACAGTATCAGTCCAGAGGCTCGTACAGACCATTTATTCCCACATACATCAACATCATTTTTGCGAGTGACTGCGGAAGTGAGAGTGGATAATTAGATCTAGCAAGGAGAAAAAGCAGCAGGGAGCTGACATCTCCCACTTAATGCTCTGCGTTGGAAGGGACCTCATCCCTTTCCACAGGCAGGGACACCTCCCACCGTCCCAGGCTGCTCCAAGCCCTGTCCAACCCAACCTTGGACACTGCCAGGGATCCAGAGGCAGCCACAGCTTCTCTGGGAAATCTGTACCAAGGCCTCACCAGCCTCTGATTAAAAAAAAAAAAGAATGAAGGGGAGCAACGTTGCTCAATAAAGTTAATTTATGCCTTTTCCTCCCCCGGGCCAAAGGCGCAGCGATCCTCGGGAGCCCGAGGCACAGAGGCAGCGCTATCAGACAGATGATGATTGTACTCCTGGAGCAGGATGTGGGCTGTGGGGGCTTTGTCTTGTTGTACTTCTGCGAGCACCTCAGAAATTCAGAAGCACCAATTACGGCTGATGCGCCTTTGAAAAGGGAAAATGTTTCCCTTCCTCCAATTAATCCTTAATTTATACAGAAGATAGAAATAATTTTCACTGCCGATGACTGAACTCGGTTCTACTCAACCAAATTCACTCCTAAAAACCATTTCATAAAATTGCTGTAAATATTTCTTGGCTTGCAGCTGAAATGCTCAGTGGGACGGAGGATTTTTAGAACTTTCTCACCATTTCACATCAGAGAAAAACAACTAACAAGGGTCAGACCTCTCCTTCACTTGGTTCGTGGTGAAGAGAAAAACATTTTGGTTTCCTACAAGCACACCGCAGTGATTTTATCTGAAATAGAAATGCAGCATAAAAGCTCATCGACCACTCAAGTTTATTCAACCTGACCCAGACCAGGGCAGGAGAATGTTTAAAACAAAACATCCCAGGACACAATCAAGCCTTTTTTTTTTTTCCCTGAAGCTGTTTTTTAACACCATTCTTTCAGTCATGCCTGAGACTTGGAACACCACCCCACAATCCCACACACAACTCATTTTTCCAGAGCAATGCTCGGTGTTACTTCTCCTTTCTTCTCTCAGAAAGATCTGCAGCAAACTCCTAAAGACCAGAATGATAAAAACCAGATACAGCAATCCCAGGATGGTTTGGGTCGGGAGGGACCTCAAAGCCCATCCCATCCCACCCCCTGCCATGGGCAGGGACACCTCCCACTGTCCCAGGCTGCTCCAAGCCCCAGTGTCCAACCTGGCCTTGGGCACTGCCAGGGATCCAGGGGCAGCCCCAGCTGCTCTGGGCACCCTGAGCCAGGGCCTCCCCACCCTCCCAGGGCACAATTCCTTCCCAGTATCCCATCCATCCCTGCCCTCTGGCACTGGGAAGCCATTCCCTGGGTCCTGTCCCTCCATCCCTTGTCCCCAGTCCCTCTCCAGCTCTCCTGGAGCCCCTTTAGGCCCTGCAAGGGGCTCTGAGCTCTCCCTGGATTGTTCTCTTCTGCAGGTGAGCACCCCCAGCTCTCCCAGCCCGAGTTCCATTCCCACTCCAGCTCAAATACTGGGAGAACCATCTGCCAAAGAGATGGTGCTGCCCATCTCTCATCCCGCCCACTTCCCACCAGCACAGCTCCCCAGGGATCCCTGCCTCACTGTTCTTCCAAAAGACAGAGCTATTAAAAACACCCAAAATGGAATCCAAACAGCAAGAACTCCCCGAATCCTGGATGGCTCCATTGAACAGCCTCATTTCACCTGGGGAACCCCAGTCAGAACAGACTCTGCCATCAGGTTCCCCAAGCTCTCAACCAGCACCAGCCTTTGGCCTGAAATACCTCAGAAAGAAACATTAAATTTAGCCAGCACACAAAATCAACACCAAAATAAGGGGACAGAAGATTCCAAGCCATCCCCTTCCCAGTCCTGGCCGATGACCCACAGAGCCACAGAACCCACCCCGGCTCACGAGCGAGGCGAGGGCAGCAGAACCTGTAAGGTGGCCTGTGCGACCACAGGGACTTTACAACGAGAATCCCGGCGAGGGTGAGGAAAACAGGACCTCCCTTACCTGACGGACACGTCTGGGAGCACGCGGAGGGGACGGGGACTTCTCAGGATCCGAAGCCAAACGTCCCTGCCTGGTGAACGACCATCTCTTCCTTTTTTTCCCCAATGCTACAACTCTACCTCCTCGAAAGTTTCCCTCCCCACATATGCATTTGAGTCCACAAAAATCTAGGTTAGGTCACAGCCCACTTTTTTCTCCCCCTCCCAATGTAGCGAAGTTGTTTTGAATAAACTTCGTTTACATCTTTCCAACTGGCACTACCAGAAGTGCTCAGATCTTCTGCGAGATCTCATCCTTAAAGAGAAAAGGGCCTGAGGGCATTTTGGGAGGCAACAGAGAAGGGAAAGTTGGGGGTTTGGAAGACCTGAGCTGTTCCCTGCAGAGCAGATAAAGTTTCCTACATCCTATCACCCCTGGTACAAATACCTGCTTGTACCTGGAAGACAGAAGGGGGAAACACAACAGCCAGCAGCAGATTGTTTCCCACAGAATTCCACGTGCTGGGAGCAGAACTTTGGCTTCCATCGCTCACAGAGCTGCGGCCGTGAGCCTTTAAGAGCTCCCCCAGCTTGGTGAGGAGCAGCCAGGACGAGGAGCAGGAGGACAAGCCCCAGGAGATGCCGTGGCAGGATCATGAGGAGAGGGAGAACAGCAAACAGCCCAGAGCCCGGCGTGACACACTGTGATCAGCCCGGCCTCGGCTCCCTGTTCCTTCTCCCTAACGAGAGCAGCAGCTCCAAAACCTCCTCGGCTCCCCAGTGCTCCCTCTGGGCTGGGGAAGGACTCGTTCAGATGCTGCTTTGTGCTCCTGTCCTCTCCTTTCCGAGGCAAACCAAGCATCCCCCACCAGGCTGGGCTCCCCTCAGCGCCCTGCAAGACCCCCAGGGCTGCTGTGCTCCATTCCCGAATCCCACTCTCCCAGCCTGGGAAAGCAGAGGTGTGCAAGTCCTAACAGACTTCGTTCCAGCGCTCTGCATTTGCATTCTGCTCTCCCACTCGCAAGGCAGAGCTGCACAGAGCGTTTTCCTGCACCCCCAGCACAGCAACGAGGTTTAATAGGAAGCTTTTTCCTTACCAGAGCTGGGCATGTGGTTCACTCGAGGTGGATTCAACAGCTCCACTGGCTGGTCTCTGCCAGAAAGCCCATCTGGAAAGAGGGAGGGGAAAAAAAAAAAATATATATATATATAAAATCACATCAACACTTTGGGTAGCTGAGCTATTTTTAGCCATTCCAAGCAGAAAAAATAATCAGTAAGCGATTATCGATGCAGAGCAGAAACACAAGCAGCACAAATCAATGGAAACGAGAACACCCCCAGGACAGCTAAAGCAGAAAACAAAGGAGGCTCTATCCCGAATTACGCTCGGGTTTTCCTGGTCTTTGAGCCCACAGCTGGTGCTGATCCCAGCCTGAGGAAATAGGGATGTCAGCTCACAAACCTTACCAGAGAACAGCAAAACTGCCACTCCTGCCTTGCTGGGAGAACTGAGTTAAGACGGAGACGCAGCCCCACGGAGCAAAGTTGAGGAATGGCTGGAATATGCCAGGGAGATGTTAAGGAAAACTGGCAAATCACTGCAGGAGATTAAAATGCAGAGACATGCATAACAAGCCCCATTTTGCATAAGTTTGGATCTCAGAAAGGCTTTAAAAACATACTTTGTAAATGAGATGCACAAATCCATCTTGCTGAAGCAGTTCCCTATTTAAAATATTTCCAAGATCGTATCTTGCATCCAGGTAGAGTTAAACAGAACAACCAGTGCTGGAGACTGCCACACCTGAGCTTCTTGTCACCCATTCCCCTCCCAGGAAAGCTGAAGCAAAAAAATGCTAAATTATGTTTTCAGTGCAATTATGAACACTGGGATACAGAAAATTTATCTTAAACCCATTTGTTCCACCTCTGCCAGTCTGTCTCACTTTTCCCCTCCAACCCCTTTCTGTGCTGCAGCTCTGATAGGATCAAGCCAAACCCTGTCTGGAGACATCAAAGAAGCCACCTCATCTCTCTCAGGCAAAGGACAGCGGCAGAAAAACGTTAAGATTTGTTTTCTTCTCCCGGTTTTCTCCGTTTTTCTGGAGAGAAAGCACAGCTGGGCATTTCTCCATGTCTTGCCTGGGTTCACCTCCACTGACCATGGATTGAAGGGGAAGAGCAGAACATCACTGCTTCAAATATAATTGAGCCATCAGAGTCAGTGGAGAGCACGGGCCAGGAACATTCCCAGTTCTCCTGGGGAGCAGAGTATTTTCAGCTTCTCTGCCGGGCAGTTTCAGATGAAGATGAGCCTTCAGAGGAGAAGAACCCATGGACAAAACAGAGCCCTGCAGCAGCGCCCAGCTGCTCTGTGAGACAAATCCAGGTCAATTTCAGGGATTTTTAACGCTTGTTTAATTCTAAGGAATAAAGAATTTTTTCCACTGATTAAAAAGATATTTTTTTTTCCACTCATTTAAAAAAACCCCAAACCCACAAACCAACGCTTTGCCACCTTTGTTTCAAAATGAGGACTAGATTAATCACAGCAGAACATTTAGGAACATCTTTTAAAGCACTGACACCTGAAACACTCGAAGCAAAACCGAGCGGTGCGAGACCGAGGTTCTGTCTCTGCCGTCCAAATAAAGCTCTATAAAATAAAATATTAAATATAAAATAAAAAAATAAAAGCTCTGAATCTCTGGAGTCCTCCCTCAGCACTAGGATGTGGAGCTGCTGGAGCAGTGCAGAGAGGTCAAGCCATGCAATCAGGGTTTCACTCTTCTTACAAGCCACAAACCCTGGTTTGAACACTGAGACACAACCCAGACAAGCTACGAAATATTCCCCAGCTCTGTGCTGGCCAAACGGGTCCTAAGCTACTAAAAAGAACTGGCCAGAAAACATCCTCCCAAATTGGTTCTGTGCGAATCAGGCTGACGATATCCCCAAAACTCTGCAACAAAGCGCTCTGTCCACCGAGCCTGGAGGGAAGCAGACACCAGCCTGCCTGATTCATGGCTCGAGTCAGGGAACGTTTAGTGGAGCTTAATTTCCAGCTGGGTATTTCTACTCGTTAATTAACAAGATGAAGCCATAATTCATTGATGGAGACTCGAACACGTTGGTTTTATCTTAATCTGTTCCAAAGAGTTGTTTAAGTTATTCAGAAAACATAGCCAGGACAGGTTTGGAAGCAGCTGAGTTTGCAGGATTTAAAGATGTTGAAAATAGCAAAACAAAGGCAAAATGTTTACAAGTTCAGTCCAAAACAAACCAGAAACATGACAGATAAAAACCCTCAGAAAAGGTGAAGCAGCAAAATGAACAATTTCACAGAATCAGAGAATTGTCGAGGTTGGAAAAGACCTCTGAGATCATCAAGTCCATCCAGGGCAACACCAAAGCAGATGAGGACAGGGAAATACAACTTCACCGCTTAAAAAAGACAAGAAATGAAGAGAAACAGAAGGCTGAAACATTCAATGAGGTCTTAAGAGAAAACTGCAAGCTGCCTGACTATAATTAACTCTGATGAGCTTAAAAATGCAGGGCAGAACTGGGAACGAAGAGGTTATTTAAATAGTTTTCCATGTATTCAGATCTCTCAACCTGATGCAAATCACCCTGGCCTACCTGAATTCCTGGAGGGAAGCGATGAGCAACTAAAAATTATCTTTAAAGGACACCCAGAGTAGAGGAAAAGCTCTACAGAGGGGCAGAAGTAAAACTTTAGGGAAGACAGGGAGAAAGGCAGGAGCAAGAGGTAGAGAAAATCAGCATTACTGACTCGGATTTGTCCCTTTGGAGCTTGAAATGCAGAATTCCAAGCTGAAAAACAGATGGATGGGAGACGACAAAAGAGCAAAGCCTTCCCACGGTGATGACGACAGAAAAAGGTGCAACTACAAATGGGAAACAGCTGGCCAAGCAAGGCCAGGAGAAGGAAAAGCCAAAGGATTTCCCCAAACCAAGCACTCCCCACTCAGTATGATGCAGAGGATCCAAGTTCCCTCCTGGATGCAGGAACAGGGGCAAGGTCATCCCACGGGGACACGACAGCCTCGGTGGCCACGGCTTCAGCTTCAACACCTGAAGGTGAATTGCGGGCAACCAAGAGAGAAACCCCAGAGAGAAGATTTTTAAAAATGAGACGGAGGGGCTGCAGAACTCAGTTTTGCCAGCATCAGCCTGGTTCTCCACTGAGGGAAGACAACAGAGTGGTCCAGAGACGTTTTCAGGATGAGCAGTTTTCTGCTAACGCTGCGAGTTTGAGACCACTCGACCAACTTCTGTCTCCTTTGCTCATTAATCTTCCGGACAGCACCTCACTGCACAACAGCAATCAGGGACTCCTGAGCAGGCAGGGAATTCGCTCACAGAGTGGGGAGGCCCTGGCACAGGGTGCCCAGAGAAGCTGTGGCTGCCCCTGGATCCCTGGAAGCGTCCAAGGCCAGGCTGGACGGGGCTTGGAGCAGCCTGGGATGGTGGAAGGTGTCCCTGCCCGTGGCAGGGGGTGGGATGGGATGAGCTTTGAGGCCCCAAATCATGCTCCTTGCCCCCAAGCAAGGCTGCACAAGCCAGCAGAAGCCTCACCCCCTGTCACCGGGCCGTTTACGGAGAGGCCCAGGCTGTGCCACACGAGAGCCCTGGCGGTGCCCGGCCGTTCTGTGCTGCCTCCAGCACACGTGTCAGCCCACAGCAATTGCATGGATCTCCTCCAGGCGCAGGAACGCGGGCTGTTTTTCCCCCTGCTCTCGGCATCCACGTACGGCAGCCACGCTATAAAAAGCACCTTGCATTCTGTCCCCGAGCTGGGCTGGGGGGCACAGCGCGCACACAGGGCTTCTCTGCGCTCCTTCCTGGCAGGATCTGGGGAGGGTCCGCGGGCGGCTCTGCTCGAACGCTTGGCTGGATTTAAAAACCAGACCACGCACTTACCCTCGGAGCCTTGGGATGCCAGGCAGCTAAAACAGGCTGGCTGAGGAATTAAAAAGCCTCCACCCCTGACCGTGAAGCACAGGCCACTGGAACACCCTGACTTGCATATCAAGCGTGTGTGACAAGTTACAATATTAGCAATGAGAACGCTAATTACCATGGGCGCGTTATTTATTTGTCTGCTCACTCGAAATTTACCGGGGGGGGGGGGGGAGAAAAAAAGAAAAAAAAAATCCTTCAACATTTACAAGAAAGCAATTAGGGCAGCAAATGGATTATTTCTCTTTAAACCTATGAGAAAATGCTCAGTGCATATTTCCTCTCTAATTTGTCTGCACTCAAGGAGCTATTTTTGGAAGTCTCCCTAGACTGTATTGTAGCACCACATGTACTGTAATGGCATTTTAATTAGCCCAGAGAGCTGGAAGATGCACTCTGCATCCGAAAGAGAAGCAGCCTAACAAAATGAGAGCATCCTTCCCTTCCCTTCTCGGAGATTTACAGCAGCTATCAAGCCCAAATACCAATTATGGCTTCGGCTGGAACCGACTGCGACTGCTATAAAAACCCAGCGCGCCGCCCCGGCCCGCGGAACTCCACGCAAACAAACCCAGGATTTAAGCACTATTTACTCATCCTCTAAAGGTGGATGGTAAAAATAAAAATGCTGCAGCCACGCACGGGCGGAACGGGGGACAGGAGGAGGGGAGACAAGCGAAAAAGAGATGGATCTGTTGGAGTTATCAGAACGCCCGTTTAGGGGAGAGTTAACCCAATCCCGTTCGTATGGGGTTGTTTGGGGGAATTTTTTAATTAGCAGGGTTTCCACAACTACAGCTAATATTGAAGTGAGCCGCCTCGCCTTGCCAGGGAGTGACATCGTGCATCACCATCACCAGGACAGGCTGGTAGCTGGTATATATATATATATATATATATATATATTTAATTTGCCTTCATTCTGACTCCTTGCTGTGGATGCAGTAGAAAGTAGGTCAGGCTGGTGGCTTCCTCAGCTCTGGAAGAGGCTGGCACACCTGGAATAGCAAACCCCCTCATGCCCCTGGCAATCCTAACCGCTCCAGAGACATTCCAGAGTCCAGATATCCAGGTATCAGTTCCACTGAAGCCAGGAGCCCACCCCAGCACCTCGCTAGAGAGAGCCAGGATGGGGCTCAAGCTTTCTTTTGCATTAGAATCCACACAAACACCTCACAAGAACCTGAAGGTACTCAGGTATAACATCTACAAGGGCTTGGTACTGCTCTCCTACCCTGGACCTTGTAAAGATAAACCCTGCACATCACAGTTTGGTTAACATCAAGGTAAAAGCATGAAAGGAAAAATAAAAAAGTTCAAGGCCAGGTTGGATGGAGCTCTGAGCAACCTGATCCAGTGAGAGGCACCCCTGGCTGTGGCAGGGGCTTGGAACTGGATGGTCTTTGAGGTCCCTTCCAACCCAAACCCTGCTGGGATTCTAATGCTCAGCAGCTGCTAACACAAAAAGCAACATTTAATTCATTACTAGGAAGTTATCCTGGAAGCCAAAAGACCTAAGAAGCGTTCAAACAGGAAGCTGTGGCCCTCAAGGTGTTGACAGGCTGACATCCAAATGACAAGACACCACTTTTCCCTGGAAGCATTGTGTTCCACTTCCTATGCCGTTATTTTCCTTAATTCCCTGCAGTGGGAGGACGAAGCAACTCCCACCAAACATGACAATCTCCAGCCTCCTCAGCAGACTCCGATGACTTCATCCGCACACAGCTGAGGAGATGTGTCACTTTGGAAATCCACGGGAACAAAATAACCCTCTGCGTGTGAATGCGAGCGAGCGGAGGTTCGGAGTAACCCATCCACTCCACCAGGGAGGTTAACGCTCACTGGCACAATCACAGCCAGGAGGAGGAGCTGCCCATTCCAGGAGATTTGATTCCCTTCCCCCTTGGGCAAGGAAAGCCAGAAACCTCCCCCCAGCCAGCCTTCCCACTGCCCCCCAACAAAGCACGCAGGGGACGAAGAACAAAACACGTTAAAGGAAGAGAATGTACGCCACGTATTTCATGTCTGTTTTTCCTCCCAAGTGAAAAAAACTCACGTATTTAATGCTGGTTTTCATTCCATTTGTCTACAACTGGTTTCAAAATCAGCTCGTTTGGTCCATAGGAAGTGACTACGGAAAGCCAGGTTAAAACTAGGGCTAAGCTCGAGCACACACCCTGATCACCCGTGGCACCCTGGACACCGGGGATGGCTCCGGAAAGGAATCCCATGGAATCCAGCTGCTCCCATGCACCAGCTCACACCCACCTGGCAGACACAGCCTCCCACAAAGGTGTACGGGCCCGTGGAGCAGCGGTGTCCTGACCATTCCCGAAGGAGCTCCGACCCTGCGGCAGGAGCCGGAGTCCCGTCCCTGGGCGTTCTGCTGCCGGCCAGTCCCAGCCCGTCTGGCCTCTCCAGTGTCAGGAAAGGCTGAGCTCCGATCCCCCCTGGCAGGCACCGCCCACGGAGTGACATTCCCAGGCACGGAGCCCTGTCCCAGACCCGGCTCTATTTCAGGCCGAGCTGTGTCCCGCGGTCTCTCTCCTGTGGACAACGCCAGAAGGCCTCTGCTGGTGGCCATCCCACACCTCCTGCTGCCCAGCGCCAAGCAAACCCCAACACACCACTCAGGGCTTCCACTGCCACCATTCCCAGCGTCCCCAGGGCACCGGGAGACTCGGGGTGGGATCTGCAGGATCCACCATGTCCTGGTGTTGCATCGGTGCCAGGCGAGATGCTGCCTGCAGGATCAGCCCGGCACTCTGCACAGCACCTCCCCGTTATCCCAGCCTTACCCCACAGAGAGCCAGCCACGACCAACACAGGCAGCAGGAAAAGCATCCCTGTCTACCTGTTCCTAACAGAATTTCCTTATCACAAGGCTGGAGCCCCTCTGCTCTGGAGCCAGGCTGGGAGAGCTGGGGAAGAGAGGAGAAGGCTCCAGGGAGAGCTCAGAGCCCCTTGCAGGGCCTATAGGGGCTCCAGGAGAGCTGGGGAGGGACTGGGGACAAGGGATGGAGGGACAGGACACAGGGAATGGCTTCCCACTGCCAGAGGGCCGGGATGGATGGGATATTGGGAAGGAATTCCTGACTGGGAGGGTGGGCAGGCCCTGGCACAGGGTGCCCAGAGCAGCTGTGGCTGCCCCTGGATCCCTGGCAGTGCCCAAGGCCAGGTTGGACGGGGCTTGGAGCAGCCTGGGATAGTGGGAGGTGTCTCTGCCCATGGCAGAGGTGGGAATGGGATGAGCTTTGAGGTCCCTTCCCACCAAACCCACCCTGGGATTCTGTGATTCCATAATACCTGCCGTTACCCGCCAGCTTTAGGCTGTCTGTATGCATCATCTTCGTGTCAATTATGTACAGATTTCTAAAATTTGGACTTCAGATATTTTTAAATCCCAGATACAAAAAAAACAGGCTCCCATTTCAAAGCATCTAAAAGTAGATTCCACTTTCACAGACTTGGTGGAACAGCAATTTCCCCACTTGCGACGAAGGAGCCGAGACTCCGCTGCTCATGACTATAAATATATTCATAGATATTTTCCCTGGCACAAAGCACTTCAATTTTAAAGGCAAGAGATTCATCAACTCTTCTGGAGAGCTTCATCCTTTTGCTGCTTTGATTCTGTCAGTGAGCACACGCTCCTGGCAGGAGTGGAGGAGGGCACAATCTGCCACCATCTGCAGGGTGCAATCCATCTGAAAAGGTGACTGTCCTCAAGAAATTAGCATAGTCCAAGCATTTAACTTCGCTCTGGAATATTATGTTCAACCAACAGGCTCTTTCCAGAGCCATCCTGCAAAATGTTCCTGCTCCCCGCATGGTGCCGGGTTTGGGGGTTTTTTTTAAGTCTTAACGCAGCCTTTTAAGAAAAGCGGATAAAACCTTCCATCCTCCTTGGGAGGCAAACGGGGTAAAGGCAGGATTCCACCACCCCCCCGGTTAAACGTTTCTCCGGGAGACCAGCTATGGATGCAGCCATCAAAGCGAGGTGCTCAGTCTGCTGAGACAGGTCCCGTGAACTCGGGCACAGCAAGAAAAGCCAGCTCGCCAGGAGAGGCTGGGCGTTGAGCGGGAGGGAGGGGTGCTGCTGGCAGCCGGCCATTCCCCAATCACCCGCTACTCGCAACACGCGAATCCCCAGAATCTGCAGAGCCACCGGCCCGCAGACACAGCGCCCCTCGGATCCCAACGTCTATTCCAGCAGGTTCTCCAAAACTGACTGCTGATACGAGAACAAAGCAAGGGAAGAGGGAAGGGGCGGGGGGAAAAAAGAAAGAAGCACCTTGAAATTATCTGCGATTGTCAGCAGCGGGAGAGAGGAGAAGCACATCTCCGAGGCAGGAGAGAAGGGTCAATAACCTGCTTAATTTTCCCTTCTCTCCGGATGAATAAACTGTCAGGAAGAAATCCAGCTGAAAGATAGCCTGGCTCTTCCACAGCTTCAAACGAGGCTCCAGCTCCTGCCCACGCGCTCTCAGGACGCGATGTTCGAGCTAATGAGATGCCACGGGAAGAAGAGGCTTCCTTCCTTCCAGGAGGGAACAAACTGTCTGTCATGGGAAGCAGAGAGCGTGGACTGCCTTCCAGCCCCGTGGCTGGCTGGCACACGTGCTAAAGGAGACTGAGCCACACCGGTGATGAATCTGGGCAGGGTCAGGCTGGGTATCAGGGAAAGGTTCTTCCCCCAGAGGGTGCTGGGCACTGCCCAGGCTCCCCAGGGAATGGGCACGGCCCCGAGGCTGCCAGAGCTCCAGGAGCGTTGGGACAGCGCTGCCAGGGATGCCCGGGGTGGGATTGTTGGGGTGTCTGTGCGGGGCCAGCAGCAGGACTTTGTGATCCTTGTGGGTCCCTTCCAGCTCTGGAGATTGCATGATTCTATGAACTATTTCCAGTGCAGGCTGCATCCAAAGGTTCTGATCCTTTCCAGTGCAGGAAAGGGAAGCAAGGACACTTACTCAGCAACCCCTTACACTCACACTCACCCAGGAAAAACTCCTGGATGCAGCAGAGGGCAGGGAGAACAGAGGCAAAGGAAACTGAGGGCTGGAGCCCTCCCTGGGCACTGCTGGCAACGGGAACCATCCAGGATTTCATGAGTAAGCAGATGCCTGCTGGCCTTAGGAGCTCCCTGAGCACCTGGCAGAACTGGAAAGAGCAGAGGGAAAAAAAAGGGGAATTTTTCATGGAGGAAAATAAATATGAAGACATGGAAACAGGAGGGTCAGCAAACAGATCAGCCCTTGGGTTTGATGGAGCTGTGGGTCCCAGGTGCCTGCCAGGCTCCAAAGGCTCCCAGCCCCGACCCTTCCCGGCGCCCCATCCTCCTTCCTGCTACACTCCCCATCTCTCGGGCTGGAAAACTCATCCTCACATGCAATACCACATCCAAGCCTGTAACAGCAGAAAACCTGTGGCTCACCAGGGAAGAATCCTTTTGGTCTAACACTTGAAGGACCACAGGCCAGCTGACCGTGCTCACGGGCAGCCTGAACTGCGAGTCACCCTATGCCTGTTGAAGACGACGACGACACGTTTGAGTGCCACCCTCGCTCTCAGACAGGGAGGAAGACAAGGCTTCTCCTTGCTTTGCCCAGATTTCAAGTAAAAATCGAGTAAGTTTGTGTACAAGGCTCGGACCAGAAATTACTGGCACCCAGAATTCCAGATCCTGTCCCAACACGCTAGTTCAGGGTGCTCAAAACAAAACTGGAGATAGTGCTCGGTCAAAACCAAAATCATCAGTTCAACAGTCCTGGAAGCTACACAAACAAACAGCAATTAAACCAATCACGCCATTAAAACCAGTCATGTCCAGAGTGCCCATATTCCAGACTTCCAACACTGGCTCTTCACCCTCAAAAGAAACAAAACCCCCCAAAAGTGCCAAGCACCAAAGGTTACTTTTAACTGAAGATAAGAACGTGGAGTCATACACCAAAAAGACCGTTTTGCTTTAAAATACTCAAACTAAGTATTTCTGTGGGAATTACTGCCCTTAAATTAGAGCCACGAAGAAGTTGGACACTTTCTACAGACAGTTCTGGACGGAGACCACCAAATCCCAACCCAAAGGATAGCTCCCAGCACCTACCCTGAGCACCTTCTCTGTTTCACCCTGACAATGAAAGGCAGCAGAAAGCTCCAAGAGAGGAAAATCCAGTCACCAATGCCACCTGAAAGGCACAACCCACAACTCCCTCGCGCTCAAAAATCCCCTTTATTCCGGCTCTATGGCACATAAGGGGTTAACACAAGCTGAATTGCACATGCAATGCATAATGGGTTTTCCTTACCACAATGGATCATTATTGCATGGCGACCTAATACAGTAATAGCAGATAATACCAGTAATATGGATTTGCTTTAGTAAAAGCATTTGAAATTGCATTAAACACAGCAACACGAGAACGGCACGTTTTGAAACTGCTATTTCTAATTCCTGGTGTGTGGAGGAGCCACTCCTGTTTCCGAGCCAAGGAGAAGCAAGTCTGTCTTACCACGAGGCCGATCCAGAATCATGGAATCGCAGAAAAGGCTGGAGAGGCCCTCCAAGATCATCGAGTCCCACCATCAGCTCAGCACCACCAGTAAACCTCCTCCCCAGGTGCCTTTTGAACTCTTCCAGGGATGGTGCCCAGGGCCTGATGCCTTCATTTCAGGGAAGAAATTTTCCCCAATATCCACCCTGAGCCTCCCCTGGCCCAGCCCGAGGCCGTTCCCTCTCCTCCTGTCCCTGTTCCCTGGCAGCAGAGCCCGACCCCCCCGGCTGCCCCCTCCTGTCAGGGAGTTGTGCAGAGCCACAAGGTCCCCCCTGAGCCTCCTTTTCTCCAGGCTGAGCCCCTTTCCCAGCTCCCTCAGCCGCTCCTGGGGCTCCAGCCCCTTCCCAGCTCCGTTCCCTGCCCCGGCCACGCTCCAGCCCTTCAGGGTCCCTCTTTTTGTGAGGGACCAAAACTGAACCCGCTGGATCCAAGGCGCAGCCCCAACGCTGGACTTCGCGTACGTTCAAAATAATGCGGCGAAGAGGAGAAAAGAAATTAAAAAGCATTTTAGTGAGAATTATTGCCTGCTCCTTCAGGGCACAGAACTTTTATCCGCAAGGTGCAGCCTTCACAGGGGGCTAAACAGCACCAAACACCTCATGGGCTGCACTTTGATAATGCCACGGCTGCCCGGATCGCTCCGGGTCTGTCTGGAGACAGCCTTCCCAGGGAATCAGGAATCCCAGGAGCTGCAACACCTGGGGGACCTCGGAGTCCCTGAGGATCTCCCGGAGTGAACAATCAGCATGATGAAATAGTTTTGTGTGTTACAAAAGGAAACAAATGTTCTAAAAAGTACTGGGCAGAGGTCTCCAGATGGAATTGGGAATAGGTGGTTTGGGTTGGAAGGGACCTTAGAGCCCATCCCACTCCCTCCCCACCACGGGCCGGGACACCTCCCACTGTCCCAGGCTGCTCCCAGCCCCAGTGTCCAGCCTGGCCTTGGACACTGCCAGGGATCCAGGGGCAGCCACAGCTGCTCTGGGCACCCTGTGCCAGGGCCTCCCCACCCTCCCAGGGAACAATTCCTGCCCAACATCCCATCTAAATCTACCCTCTTTCAGCTTAAAGCCGTTCCCTGTGTCCTGTCCCTCCATCCCTTGTCCCCAGTCCCTCTCCAGCTCTCCTGGAGCCCCTTTAGGCCCTGCAAGGGGCTCTGAGCTCTCCCTGGAGCCTTCTCCTCTCTTCCCCAGCTCTCCTAGCCTGGCTCCAGAGCAGAGGGGGTCCAGCCCTTGGAGCACTTGACAATCCCATACCCCAGCACGAGCAGGGAATTAAACCCCACAGGTACATACAGCGAAGGCGAGAGCTACAGGCAGCACCACCAGCCCACCCAGTGCCAAGAAGTGCCACTGTTCTTGGTAAGCAAAAAATACATGGGAAACAACAACAACAAAAAAAAAGGCCTTGAGTTCTCATTTTAACTCATTTCTGTGTCATTATGTTGGTTTTTGCTTCATCACTGCAAGTAGGAAAGCGTAAATTAAGACACTTGGGTTTACTGCTTAAGTTACTCCTTAAGGCACCATTTACTCAGAAGTAGTCAGACAAAAAAGGGATGATTTCAGGTTTTGCTTTCTTGTTGTTTTTATGGGTTTTTTCTTAACCTGGAGTTATTTCTCTCCCATTTCTCACTTAAAGCCATGCCTCCCATAGCCTTCTGCGTGCCCCGACCGAAATCCAGCTGGCACCTCCCAGAAATCCATCAGAACTCCTTTAGAGCCTCTGCAGCCAAGAGGTTCCTGCTTATCATGGGAGGGGAAAAACATGGCAAACAAGGTGATCAGCAAATGGGGGAGTGGGCCCCACATAATAAATCAGAATGTGCTGGGCCTGGAGAACAGGAGGCTCAGTATCCCATTCCCCAGAACCAGTGCACACTGTGAGCCTGAACCTATTAACCCACCTGGATGTTATTTACAGTAAGAAACCACAGCGGCTACAAATCTGCTAAACAGCAAATACCTCCATCAGTTTTGGCTGCATCCTCCAGTGTTTCACACCAGCAGCTACTTCTGGGTCGCCTTCCCCCAGCCACTGATGGAGAATCCATCGCTGTCCACGGAATCACACACTGCAGCGCTGCCTTTTGCTGGCCCTGCTGACACCCCCCATCCAACCAGCAGCGCCAATCAATGGCCTCCCCCAAAAAAAATCAATCCTGGCCCACTTTTCAATCCCCCCCAGCGCCCAGCCAGCAGGAATCGTTCATCCTTTGTGCGCCACGAGCAAAGGAGCAGCTGAAAACACTCGACATCTGTCAATCCGGACGAGATTCCCTCGGCGCCGGCTACGGGTGCTCGCTCCTGGAACTGGAAACGCAGAGAGGCAGAGCTGGTCCCGGCATCACTGCAGCCCCGCACAAGGACCCACCCCACCCAAAGCCTTTCACAGAGCCAGAGAACATCCTGAAAGGAACCCACAGGGATCATCCGAGCCCTGGCCCTGCACAGGCACCCCACCAGTCCCACCCTGGGCATCCCTGGCAGCGCTGTCCAAACGCTCCTGGAGCTCTGGCAGCCTCGGGGCCGTGCCCATTCCCTGGGGAGCCTGGGCAGTGCCCAGCACCCTCTGGGGCAGGAACCTTTCCCTGATCTCCAGCCTCACCCTGTGGTTTGATCCCTCTCTGCCACATGTTAAGCCATCGAGTAACGCAAGTAAATCCTCACTGCTTTCCCTCAAACCCCTCCTCGATACCCAAGGCATGTCCTCGGACAGGTTTTTTTGAACATATTGTTCTCGAGCCACGGTTTAAAATTCACCGTGGCCCTGCATCGCTGTCATCCTGTACTCCTGTCTCTGGCATACATGAGGTTTGACCTTTTCAGATTTACATTTTACAGCGTTCACAATCCTTGTGAGCTTTGCTACAGACAGGAAAAAAAATGAATTGAGAGGAATTTCTGGAATGGTGACCGGACTGCTGATGTTTCCTAAGGCAAAACACACACTGCTTCTATTCCAGCTTCCTAATACCCTGGTAAACAAGAGAAAATTGAATGACAAAGGAACCCTAACTAGCTGGAATCTTCTGAAAGATGGAAAACAGACTTCCAGGGCTGCCCACACAAGCGAAGCAGCTTCGGCAGTCACTGTTCAAGGGTAGCACAAACAATGCTCCAAATGAAGAATGCGGCAGGGAAAAAAAACGCAGCCCAGCAGCTGGATTTCCAACTGAAGGAAGGAAGGAAGGCCAGGCACTTCCAAAGCGTCCCACCACGTACCCAGCCTCACGCTTCTCCCTCTCCTTGGCGCTGCAGACGCCGCGCTTGTTTTCCTGGTGTCCCTAATTTATGTGGGTCCCTTCCACCCAGCTGTCTCAGCACCACACAGAGCCCCAGTGCGTTCCCAGGCTGTGGGAACCCCAGCCCGGAGCAGATCTTCCTCTGCCATCCAGCCCCCAGAGGGAGGCAGGCACGCTTTTCCTAACGCATCCATCACTCACAAACACATGCACAAACCCCAAAGCTCTGGATCTTAACCAGGCTTGGAGGGACAGGACACAGGGAATGGCTTCCCAGTGTCAGAGGGCAGGGATGGATGGGATACTGGGCAGGAATTGTTCCCTGGAAGGGTGGGGAGGCCCTGGCACAGGGAGCCCCGAGAAGCTGTGGCTGCCCCTAGATCCCGGGGCTTGGAGCAGCCTGGGACAGTGGAAGGTGTCCCTGCCCATGGCAGGGGTGGAACGAGATGAGCTTTAAGGTCCCTTCCAACCCAAACCATTCCATGATTCTGTGATTTTTCCAGCACTCCCATCCTATGAGACCACATGAGAGCAGAAACAGGCTCTCAGATAAGGATGGTCAGCTGTGGATAACCGTGATCCTCCTCAGACACACAAATTCCTGGGCTTGGCTCATAAAGGTACCACAAACTTTGGCTTCCCCAGCCCTAAGTGCCTTCAGTGCCACAAAACACCCGTGCCCAATTAACCCTTTTGACATGTCTCATTTTTTAACAGGGACAATCAAGGGCACGAAGAGGAAAGGCTAAGCTCAAGGAACGGCAGCATTCCCCAAGCCACTTTTCCAGACCCACCACCCTGCCAGTCACTGGTCTCCTACCAAATCATGGAATCATTACAGCTGGAAAAGACCTCTAAGACCAAGCCCAACCACTCCCCCAGCACCACCAGCTCCAGCACTAAACTGCGTCCCCAAGTGCCACATCCACAGTCTCCAACAACCTCGAAACAAATTCATCTGCCATTTAAAATGAACGGGTGAGACCCAAAACATTTCGTATTTAATCACCTGTCACTGTTTCCAGCACAAGACACCAATGTGCGCGTACAACACTGCTACAGACCAGGAGCATCTGCCTCTGCTTTCAGCAGTTTTTTTCCTGGACTGCTCCTGCTGTGCACACTCCATCCATCTTGTCCACCATCGATAAAATCCATCGATCAGTGTCAGCCACCAAAACCCAGCAGAAAGGTAAAGAGAGGATAAGGAATTGAGAGCTGACTGCAAAGGAGGCAGCTCCCGGGGCAGAGGACATGGGATTGCTGTCAGAAGGGAGATGGGCAGCACAAACTCTAGGAAAGGGGAATGAAAAGAAGTAGGAAAACAGGACACAGGTGGTTAAAACAACACCTTCCTAGTCCTGCTCGGGGCTAGAGCTGGATGTCAGCATTGCTTGGGAAGCTCTGCCTGTGAAAGGGAGACTTCACAGTATCCACAAGCTTTTGAGTAAGGCAGCCAAAGCAGTGAGAGCCTCAACAGATCTTAGTCCCAGCAGGGGGGGGTCACCCAGGGACCTGCTGGTCCTACACGCCCCTGCCCTTCCAAAAACCAGGCAGCAGAGCAGGGCCTGGGTGGGGGTTTCTCAGGCAGTTTGGGATGCGCTGTGCACACAGTTCTCTCAATCCCAGTGCCACGTGCTGAAAAAACACCGCAGGAAGCAGAAGCAGCCCCTCGAAGTCCTCAAAGGGTGGCTGACTTTTTCACCCCAAGAAATTAAAAACTGCAGTGCGCCAAGAAGAGCACAAATTATCAACAGGCTGCCAGCTTGTTTTGCTCCTTCTTAACTCATGATTACCACCACCAATTCCATCATCTGGGGCTAAGTGGAGCTCCAAAGAGATGTGTGGGATCAGAGATTAGTTCAGACAGTTTGAATTATTCCCTCCACGCCTGGAAGAAGATGTAGAAGAGAGGGGAGTCTGGGGTGGCTTTTTTGAGTCTGTTTGGTGTCCTCCAGCCTGGTCTGTCCTTGAATCAGTTCATTTCCACTCAAACAAACCCCAACTGTTCACAGGTAGGACCAGCTCCACAGGACACGAAGCTGTGACCACACAGGCAGCTCCACGGCCACGAGTGCTGGAGACACCAGCCCTGCACTTTGCCCCAGCTAACGGGGGAAAAACACCCCAGGAAAAACAAAAACACACCAGGAAAAACAAAAACACACCAGGATGGGGACACAGAAATGGGCGTTTTCAGAACAGGCCCCAAACCGTGTCCCTAAGTTCCACATCCACACACCTTGTCACTTCCAGGCACGGCGGGTGACTCCACCACTGCCCTGGGCAGCCCATTCCAAGGCCTGACCACCCTTCCAGGGAAGAAACTTCTCCTACTATCCAATATCCTAGGCCTTCCCTGGCATAACTTGGGGCCGTTCCCTCTCCTCCTGTCCCTGTTCCCTGGCAGCAGAGCCCGACCCCCCCCGGCTGCCCCCTCCTGTCAGGGAGTTGTGCAGAGCCACAAGGTCCCCCCGGAGCCTCCTTTTCTCCAGGCTGAGCCCCTTTCCCAGCTCCCTCAGCCGCTCCTGGGGCTCCAGCCCCTTCCCAGCTCCGTTCCCTGCCCCGGCCACGCTCCAGCCCCTCTGTGTCTTTCTTGTCACGAGGGGTTCAGAAGTGACCCCAGGACTTGAGGTGGCTCCCAGAGAGGGGGAGCTGAGCCAGCTCCCGCCTGGGGCAGCCCCTTAGGCCGGGTTCACACATCAAAAACCATGAACAAAAACCCCCTGAGGCAAAGCTGGTTTGACCTCACGGACTCCACTGGGAACACAGGCTGGTGGGTTTTATTCTGCACACACAAAATCATCATCTGTCCTCGCAAGTAGATGCTCTACATGGAAACCACCAGAAAGGACTCTGAACGTGCAGTTTGGGAACACATAGACCCATGGGGCTCTTGTTTGCCCACGGATTAGGGATCTCCCCTCTTAAGGGGGCACAGCACCAGCGTGGTGCTGGTGTTCCACCCCTGCCATGGGCAGGGACCCCTCCCACTGTCCCAGGCTGCTCCAAGCCCCAATGTCCAACCTGGCCTTGGGCACTGCCAGGGATCCAGGGGCAGCCACAGCTTCTCTGGGCACCCTGTGCCAGGGCCTGCTCACCCTCCCAGGGAACAATTCCTTCCCAAAATCTCATCAAAACCTGCCCTCCTCCAGCTTAAGGCAGATTCCCCTCATCCCATCACTCCATGGCTCTGTGAAAAGTCCCTCTCCAGCTTTCCTGTGAGAATCCTTCCTTTCCCCATCTTGCTCCTGTATCTTATTTCTGCCTCTGCGATAACTTTTTGATTGAAGCAAAGCAACTGTGCCTGCAGACCAGCAAGAGGAATAATTAAAACAAAATAATAATAAACAACCCCCCTCCACACAATAGACTCTTAATACAAATTCAGACCCACATTTTAAAGTACCAGGAACAAGTCAATCAAAGCTAAGTTTGTACTCCCAAAGGACAGAAAGCCTTTGCACAGCTTCTGAGAAATAAACCATTTTCATTTCAAGTCAAAGTCCCAGCTAGAAATTCTGGTCATACGTACATTACCCAGAGTTCAAGGAGCATTTGGGAAACACTCTCAGGGATGCACAGGGTGGAATTGCTGGGGAGTCCTGTGAAGGGCCAGGAGCTGGGCTGGACGATCCTTGTGGGCTCCTTCCAGCTCAGGATATTCTGAGATTTTATGATTCAATTTTTCACCAGCTTCTCTCTGTCTAATCCCTGGGAAGAGCAAGGAGCCAGGCTCCAGCCTGAACTCCAAGAGCACTCCAGCAGCTGCGCTGCCAAAGGGTAAAAGGGTTCTTGAAGCATCTGCAGTTCTCAAATCAAAGGGAACGTCACTCACTAAACCAGCATAAAACAGGAGGCCCTGGCCTATGGATTCCGTGTTAATATTGACAGGCTGGAGCTCAGAAGTATCACTGAGAAGAGTGAAAGAACAAAGAAAAACCCAACATGAAGACTTTTTGTTGTGAAGAGCTCAAAAAAGTTGAGGAGTAAATCAGAGACTCAGAAAATGGTGAAAAAAGCAGAAACATCCCCAAAAAAAACTTCTAAGTGCAGCCCTAGGTTCCAGAATGACAGCATCCCGGAGCATTTAACAATTTCCACTTAAGCTAATAGAAAGATTGAACTTTAATTTCCACTGAATTACTGCCAAAAGTTTTCCTTTAGCTGGGGATGGAAAAAGCATTCTCCCTCCTGCTTTTTCAGCTTGCCCAGGATACACAGCGAGGAAAGGAGATTTGCACAAGGGCACGGAGCGACGGGACAACAGGAATGGCCTTGAACTGGAGGAGGGCAGGGAGAGATGGGATATTGGGAAGGAATTCCTGACTGGGAGGGTGGGCAGGCCCTGGCACAGGGTGCCCAGAGCAGCTGTGGCTGCCCCTGGATCCCTGGCAGTGCCCAAGGCCAGGCTGGACATTGGGGCTGGGAGCAGCCTGGGACAGTGGGAGGTGTCCCTGTCGTTTTGTGACAGGCTGCTCTTTTCCTCACTCCTGAGCCTTAACTGCAGCCACCCCCAATTTCGAAACGCACAAACCAAAGGTCAGCAGGGGCTTCCCAACCACCCAGTCCCTGCAGCTGTGGCCACTGAGCTTTACAGCTCCGGTAACTCCGGGCAGGGGAGCAGCAGCATCAGTCTGGGCAGGTCCCCAGCTCCTCTCTGGCTTCAAGCTGTATTCCTGAGGGTGGGATAGCCTGGAAAAGCAGGGTTAGGTGGCCAAGGATCCATGAAAGCACTGGGGGATTAAGCAGCCACTTGTCCTGCGCGACAAGGTGAGCCAGAAGATGCTAGAAATCCACTTGGGTGCTTCATTAAGCAATTAGGACTTGTTAAATAACCCACAAAGGTGCCCTAGGGATCCACCCGACTCCAGAGGACTCCTCTGTCCTGGTGTCCCACCCCAGCCAGGCTGAGGAAGGGCAGCTCCCTGAGGGGCTCCTGAGCACGGGGGTGGGGGTAACATTGCAGCTGGCAAAGGGTTTCTTTTGCCTCGCACAGAAGCCGCGTGTGCAGGGGGTGTGGGTGACAAAACACAACGAGAGAACGGGTCCCTTCTTCAAGCCAGTGAGAACAAGAGGCTGTCTCCTACAAGCCCCAAGAAAGGGCAGGTGCAGTTCCACACACACACCCCAAACACCTCCTCTGACACACCAGTAAAGCAGGGACAAGGGACCAGCACAAGATTCCAAACAGAGAAAAGACCTTTTTGATAGAATCACAAAATCAAAAAAAGCCCTCTGCGATCATCAGATCCAGCTGTTCCCTCATCAGCACTGCCAGGGCCACCACTAAAGCACATCCGCTTGTCTTTTAAATCCCTCCAGGGATGGGCACTCCACCACTGCCCTGGACAGATGTGCCACCCTCTCCGTGAAGAAATTTTCCCTAATAACCAACCTAAACCCACCCTGTGCAACGTGAGGCCAAGAGGAGCCCGTCTATGGAATGGGCTGGGAGTAACTGCTGGAACAACTCAGAAAAAGGGATCTGTGTGAGGAATAAAAGCCAGCTGGGCACAGGAGGGTCCTCTGCAGCGTTCAGGAGGGGTGGTTGCTCTCCAGCTCCCAGTTGTTCCAGGTCTGCCGGGAACTCCCATCCTGCAAACAGCTGAGGCAGTGAACTGACAAAAAGGAAAAAGTTCTTCCCCCAGAGGGTGCTGGGCACTGCCCAGGCTCCCCAGGGAATGGTCACGGCCCCGAGGCTGCCAGAGCTCAGGGAGAGTTTGGACAACGCTCTCAGGGATGCACAGGGTGGGATTGTTGGGGTGTCCTGGGCAGGGACAGGGGTTGGACTGGATGATCCCTGTGGATCCCTCCCAACTCGGGATACCCTATGAAAACAGCTCCCTCCCGACTAGTCTGCCTCCAAGGAGTAAAACCAGCTGGGAACAAGATCCCCAAGTGTGGATGGAGAAGGAGGCAGGCAGGCCTGTGAGCGCTCATTTCCATGGGGAAACTCTGAGGTTGTCCAAAACCCGCCAAAAAAAAGAGTCCAGAGCAGGAAAAGATGGGTGGAGGGGAAAAACCCTGCATGCTCTCTAGTGTTTTATCAACACTTATTGATTTCTTTTAAAAGCTGGGTGGAACACGGGGAATTAGTAGACCACCATATGCCCGTGTGCTGCATCTGCTACAGCGATTTATTCTTATAGCTCTTTTATTACCTTCTTTGGGAACTGAATGGGAGAAGGAACAGCATCCTGACACTTGGAAATTAGCTCGTTTTCACGACTGTCAGCGGGAAAGCAGGAATTAATCCTCTCATTTCAGCCTGAAAAATAGTGAGAGCAAGCCCAACGAAGAAAATAAAAATAAAAATGGTTTCTGTGTTTGTAAGGNTGCTTGGAAGAGCAGTGGCCTTATTATGCTGGCAAGGCTACAGCCCATGAGATCAATGTTTTGATGAGCACAAGGACTTGTGCCAGAAGGGGACGGGAAGCAGGAGAGGAGACTTCAATGGGCTGAAAGCATGGAGAGAGGAAGAGGCAGGGAAGTGGCTTGGGAATTAATTAGGTCAGGGGTGCGTTTAGGACAAGGGAGAGCAGGGAATGCCTGGACAGGGACATGGGAGCTGGTGGGACCTCAGCCACCAGCCCTGAAGGCTGGGAGGAAAGATGGGAGGAGGGAAAGTGGTGGCTCTCACCTGCAAGTGAAAGGAGGGTGCTTAGAGGAGGAAAGGGAAGGAGAAGGATTTACAGTGGACTTGGCACACCACAAGAGAAGCACCATCTGCCCAAGGCAGCCCTCACCAGGAAGGCTCAAAGGGAACCCACAAACCTCAGCCAGCTCCCGGAACCAGCTCTGCATCCAGCTTGGAGACCTCTCTTGGGTACCAGAGACTTGAAGCGAACAGCAGATCAGACTCTTGTGGGGTTTGGCTGGTTTTTGGGTTTTTAACACCTCTCCAAAAGCCTTCCTGCACAGCAGCAGCAGCACCAAGTCACGTCCCACCCCAGGGCTGGGTTTGCCAACGGGATTTATTTCTGGGCTTGCAATCCCCCTCAAGCTGGGAGCTGCATTTCGGCACTGCCTTTGCCTGGCTCGTGATCCCATGGCAGTCACAGCTTCTAGGTCAGAAAGAGGCTTCTGTAACAATCATAGGATTCATCGAGTTGGAAGGCACCCACCAGGATCATCCAGTCCGGCACCTGCCCCTGCACAGGACAACCCCAAGAATCCCACCCCGTGCATCCCTGAGAGCGTTGCCCAAACGCTCCTGGAGAAATTTTAATTCGATCGAAATTCTCATTAAGGAAAACCAAGAAACTAAAACTCGCAAACAATTAAATGCAAAGATAAACCCGCATCCCTTCACACAGAAACCCTTATCCACAGCAACCTTGGGCAGAAACCCTGTGCTTCCACACCGAAACCTCACAGAGATCAGTCCCTCGAAGACAAGCCCAAATCTGTGCATTCCAAGATGAATTTATCCGCCCAGCATCCAGCGAGAGAGGGCTGGAAGGAAAAGAACAGCAGCTTCCCACCTCTGCCTCAAACCACAGGCTCTCCCCCTGGAGCTGGAGCCCGAAGTGCCGGGCCCGGCTTGCAGAGGAGCCGCCGGCAGCAGTGTTCGCGCACCCGCCCGGGCCCGGTGCTCCCAGCCGCGAACAAAGGCGCCCTTAAATGTGGTTTGCCTGACGCAAATCAGGAGCGGAGCGGAGCGGAGCGGGTGATTCACGGCCGTCGGGGCGCGGCGCTCGCACGGAACCAGCGCGGGGCCCGAGCGGCTGCTGCGCTCCAGCACCCGGCGGCAGCGCGGCCGCGCTCCCACACGGGCCCCCCTCCGGGAGGAGAACGGCTGGGCTCCTTCCCCCTCTTCCCACCCCTCCCCCAAAGACGTTCCGCATTCTCCCAGGTTGTAATAAATCCTGGGACACGGAGGTGTAGTTAGCAGCTCGCTGCACCTCCCCGCAGCTTGGCGGGGAAGATTCCTGTGTGGAATGAAGGCATAACCCCAGCGGGGCTGAGGGATAACCCACGGCCGCACCCCACCGAATTCCCGCTGTTCCGACCTCTCCGTGCCCGACCCCAGCCTCCCTCCCTCTCTCTTCCATAGTAAAGACGCTTTCCCTCCTCTGTTCCTGTCCCATGAGCTTCTCAAGAGCAGGGCCAGGCTGGTTTGGGGCTGGGACACAGAGGTTTTCCCCCGTTTCATTAGGGGGGCCTTCGGAAAGAGCCCCAAACCGCGGCTCTTGTGCTGACCCCGAACTGGTCCCACTTTCCCTGCACTTCAGGAGGCTCTGCACAGGGTGCCCACGGATGTGGAGAAAGCTGGCATCACGGGCTGGAAAGCAGCATCGTCCTGGAGCACGCTACACAAGGAGATCCTTCCATGCTCTCCGTGAATCTCACTCCAGCTTAGTTAAAGATCTGCAAATCTGTCAAGGAACAGCACGGATCACAAATACCCAGTTCTCCCAGCTGGATAACAGTGGGAACTGGGGGAAGAGCTGCTGGGTCACAGGAGGGTCCCTGCCACCAGCAGCAGGCTGGTGCTGTGCTGCTGCAGCTCTCCCACCACACACAAAGACAGCAAACAAACTTCTACCATAATTAACTCATGAAAATGACACCATTACGCTCCTGCAAACAATTAGGAGACAAAAGAGAACGTTCAAGGATCCTGCCAACACCACAAAATAAACTGAAGACATTGTTTCGTACTAATTTTCTCATAAACCATTTCAAGACAAACGTGACTGTAGGTAAGAAAAGTCCAACAGCCAGGACTTCTGAGGTCACTCTTCAATCCAAGGAGCACTTTGGGGTGGGAAAGTGGATTTCAGTGGATCAGGGGTGGGAAAGGGCGTCAGGATCTGCCCAGTGGCCTGCACCAAACCTCTGCTCCTCAGCCTCCAGCTCTGCTAGCACAGCAATCCATGCCAAAGCCTCTGATCCGGAGCTGGCTTTGCTGGAACAAGCTCATGTTTGCACCTGAGCTTCTCAAAGAGAAGTCAAAAACTACTTCAGCATCTCTGCACTGCTGCAGCTGGAGCAGCCTAAGGAGGAGTCATTCCAGCAGCTCCAGCATATCAGAACTAACTCCTGAGGGTGAAAATGGAGAGGGAGGGAACAGAACACCAGGAGAGATTTCTCAGAAACGCATTACCATGGAAGAGTGAAGTACACCAAGTTTAATCCCTCAGCACTGCAGTTGTCACTGCTCCTCAGGTTCTGGCTTAGTCATCGCTGCAAAAAAAACCCAGACACGACTCAAAACCCTCCCGAAGTTCAGCAGTGCCCAGGCAGTCATGGCAGGAGTTTTTCCCCCCCCCCGGCATTGCTGCCCAGGAATCTGGCAGGATGTGCCTTCAGCTGTGCTCTCCAAACAACAGATCACTTCTTGTTCCGCCGGCCACGCGGGGAGGGGAAGGGATTCTGCAGGCAGGACCCTACGAGCAGCTGCCTGCAACAGTCAACAGCTGGAAGCTGAGGCAAATTATTTTAAAAATAGAGAGGGCAGCAGGAGATCAACATGAGAAGATCAGGACAAGGTGACAGACAAGAGCAAATACTTTCGTTTATAGGATAAATTTCTATAGCTCTCAGGGTTTGGGGCTTAGGAAACCGTCAGCGTGACTAACATCTTTAGGAAGTCCAGAAATGAAATCTTGCCTTGTTTTTGGCTTAATGCAGGAAATCAGCTTTAATGACAACCTACAGTTAGCTCTGGAGTAATTTTCTTTCTGCTTCATTGACATACATGACAAGACTTTATTAGCAGGGCTAAAATTAAAAACAAAACATTTTTCCCAGCTGCACAGAATGCTTAATGCACACACTGACACCTCAAGAAAAGAGACCAGAAAAATAATTTCAAAGCAATCCCATCACCTTTTTATACTCCAGCTTTTCCTGGTATTTTACACCAGAAGTTTTGCACTTTGCACAACCACAACCACAGACTTTTCATCGTCAAGAATAACCACTGTCCAGCTTGTTTTCATGGAATCCCAGAATGGTTTGGGTTGGAAGGGACCTCAACGTTCCATGGGCAGGGACACCTTCCACTGTCCCAGGCTGCTCCAAGACCCAATGTCCAGCCTGGCCTTGGACACTGCCAGGGATCCAGGGGCAGCCACAGCTGCTCTGGGCACCCTGTGCCAGGGCCTGCCCACCCTCAATGTAAAAAACCCTTCTTTTTTATATCTGATCCAAATCAATCCTCTTTTAGCTTAAATCCCTTACCCCTTGTCCTGTCAATATTTTACATATCCTGTATTCTTCAGCTGTGTTAAACCTTGTGATGGCAGCATTCAAAAACTTCAAATCCACGAGGAATCACCCCAAATTACACTCTGTTAAAGAAGAATCGCAATCATTTTAAAAGAATTTTTAAAAAGCAAAGGTTTTAAAAGTTAAGTAGTTTTAGGCCACTGAACTAGTTTGCTGTTTGGTACCCAATAATCCTTCCATGACTTTCCAAGTGGAAGCAGCAGCTCCCAAAGGTTTCATCCTGCCAGGCATCCCTTAAACCTGGTGTGGTTTTTAAAATCTTCCTGCACACAACGTTCCCTAAAAAAATGTTCTTACGAGAATCTTTCCTCTATTCAGAAGCTTCTTCTAATGACAGGACTTGGATTGTGTGAAATCCTAAAAATATTGAGCCAATTCAGGATCTGTGTTGCCCAATGGGATTGGGTGGTGAGGCACTGTCAGAGGCTTCCCAGGGAAACCGTGGCTGCTCCATCCCTGGCAGTGTCCAAGGCCAGGCTGGATGGGATTTGGAGTACCCTGGTCCAGTGGAAGGTGTCCCTGCCCATGGAAAGGGTGGAATGGGATGAGCTTTAAGATCCCTTCCCACTCAACCCAGTCTGGGATTGCCAGATCTGGTTTTTATCATTCTTGTCACGTAGGTAATTTCCAATAATAATCCAACCTGCAGCAGCAATATGGGTTGGATTTTGGTTTCTCTTAGAAATTTTAAGCAGGAGAGATGGTTGAAAAGCTTCAGAAAAAAAAAGAAAAATGCAAAACCCCTAAAAGATTTTGCTTGAGCCCCTCTGTCCAGCACTAGAGAAGAGAAAGGAGAGGGAAGAGAGAAAGGGTAGGGAATTACGATTGTGGAAAGAAAATTTGGTTTTGCTAAGCTGTCAGAGTCCTGCTGCAGAGAGAAGTTACCCAAGGAGGTGATCCTGCAGCACAGCAAACCCCTCCCAGGACTCCCCAGTCCACCTCCAGCTGAAACACTCACGTAAAAACCCCCGTTATGGTAAAAATCCCAAATCCTAATTTACAGGAGGTCAGCAAGAGCAGAGTCCTTGACATGGTCAGCAGTGTTTTCCCCTGGCTCCAAGGAGCTTCTCCTGGAACTCCAGCTCAGGGCACGATCGAGGAACAGGACTTTCCTGCCTGTGTAATGAGTGACCAGCCCACGAGGGGAACACAGGATGAAGCCATTAAAGCCCAGAGATCACCACAAATGCCGTGGCTCAAGGCTGCAGTTCCTCAACTCTGCTCTGCTTGGTGTGGCTGAAACCCTCGGTGCTGGTTTGTTTGCTTTGTGCCTGCTCTGTCTGATTAAAAATGTGCCAGTCACCCAAATAAAGCAAATATTGCCACCAGCGAGCAGGAACTGTCTGCAGAGCTGACCCCAGTCATGTTCCTGACACGTGGGGCTCTGACTGCCACTCAAAGAACCACCAACTCCAAATATTTACTGTAAAACTGCAAAGAATTTTCTAGTTACATCAGGGATTTGATTCCTGGAGAGCTTTGGCTGATCAATCATTTACATCACTTGGGTACCGATCTGGCATTTAGGGGAAGGAGGGAGCTGGGGGTGCTCACCTGGAGGAGAGAAGGCTCCGGGGAGAGCTCAGAGCCCCTTGCAGGGCCTAAAGGGGCTCCAGGAGAGCTGGAGAGGGACTGGGGACAAGGGATGGAGGGACAGGACACAGGGAATGGCTTTAAGCTAAAAGAGGGTAGATTTAGATGGGATATTGGGCAGGAATTGTTCCCTGGGAGGGTGGGGAGGCCCTGGCACAGGGTGCCCAGAGAAGCTGTGGCTGCCCCTGGATCCCTGGCAGTGTCCAAGGCCAGGTTGGACACTGGGGCTCGGAACAACCTGGGACAGTGGGAGGAATGGGATAAATTTTAATGTCCCTTCTCACCCAGCCCATTCCGTAATTCCCTGAAATTCAGCACAGCAGAGACCCAGGCGAGGAAGGGGCACCTTCCCAAAACACTCCCCGAGGAGCAGGGAGGCTCTCGGCCCCTGCTTTGCCCGTGGAGGGTATCACTGCCGGTTTGCTGAGCAGTTTTCCACCCCGGGAGGAACACGGAGGGCCCTGGGAAGAGGCTCCGGCGCTATTTATAGCGGCTCAAGGTGTGTGCTGCCACCGCCGCGGCTGCAGACAGGGAGCAGCTTGTTTTCCCAGGAATTGATCTGCACGGGCGGATTATATAAACAGTTGTTTCTCGCTCATTTCCACACCGCCGGCATCTCCCGGGGTAAAAACGTGCCTGTCAATACAGCAGCTGCTCGCAGGCAGCAGAGCTGGCAGCAGCTGCGGCGCCTCGAGCTGGGAGCTCTAGGTGAGCTCGGGAAAGATGTTCCAAAAATACAGCTGCGAAGCCGTCACGTGCAGCTGGATGCAGGCAGAGGAGAGCCATCATCTCCTTCCACGCGATTCTGCTGCTGTTTAAAAAACCCCCAAAGCCAATTTTCTCTGTTTCACTCACCATAAATCCTCGTTTAAGCCTATCTGCACGAGCCTTTTGGACGATGTCGATGGGAAGCTCCGCATCCAGCTTCTGTTTTGGGGAAAGCCAGTCCAATTTCTTTGAAGGCCATTCCTTCTACCTCAATAGTTATTTGCTCCTGCCCCACAGCATTCTCCAATGATTCTATCGGAGCAAATAAAGGCTGGGGAGCTGCTATAAACAGGTAGAGAAGCAATAACCACCCGTGTGAGCGCTCTGCTTTATCTGGCATCATCCAGGGCACACCTCATCTCTTTCAGGTTAATCAGATTTTCGGAGCAGGGCCCAAAAGCTGCAGTTTAACTCCCCGGTATGAGGAATGTTCCCTGCACAGAGATTCCTTATCGCTTCTCCATTTTAAAATTTAATGACAAACTGGAGGAGAGAGCCAAGGCTGCAGCCTGGTTACTGTACGCTCAGAGCTCGGGGCCCTGAAACTCGCTTTCATCTACGGCAGAAGCCACTGGAAAAGAGGGGAAAAACCACCAGCAAGCCTTTGTTTTCCCCTCAGTGATGTGCCCAGGTTAACTCTGCTGGCTGAGCATTGCAAAAGCAGCACTCACCTTAAGGGCTGCCGGGCTGTTGAGCAACTCTGTCGCAACGGCAGAAGTTAATTCTGAGCATCGCTGGAGAAAATCCATCTCCTCCAGCTGAGGCAGCAGTGTATCACATTAGGGATCCCAAGGTTGCACCTGAGCAGCTGCTTTGAAACCCAGAGGGGCTCAGCTGACCAGCCAGCACCAAAACAGCAGACCCACCCCGACAGAAATCCCTGAATACCCATCACGACACCCTCCGAGCCTGGAAGAGCCTTCCCAAAGAGTCAGAAACCCCTCGACCTCCAGGCTAACACACCCCACGCACGTTCTGCTGCAGCCTCAGCAGGTGAGAAGGCATCTCCCTCCTCACACCTTAACAAGAAGGGCCCAGGAGACCTTTTCTCATTCCTTTAGACACTAAAAAGGCAAGCTCAAGTCAGCCCTGGCCGAACGAATGCAAAATACTGTGTTTAACCAGTGTTGTCCTCCCTGCTGGCTGCTGCCCCTCTCTGGGGATGGAGACAAGATCACGGAATCACCAAATGGTGTGGGCTGGAAGGGACCTTTGGGATCATCTCATTCCAGCCCTCCTGCCGTGGACGGGGATGTCACCCAGGTGCTGGTTTCTGCTCAGGAGATGCACACATGCATCGGTACAGATGTGCATACATCCATATTCGATGTGTGCTTTGCACATACAAGCGTATTTTACACCAGCAGAAATTCCCATTTATCATGGAAACCCCGTTAGCCACCGCTGCTGCTTCCATTCAGACAGATCCCTGCGCTTTTTGCACAAGCCTGGAGAGCTGGGATAAGGGGGAAAGGCTTCCCACTGCCAGAGGGCAGGGAGGGATGGGATAGTGGGAAGGAATTCTTCCCTGTGAGGGTGGGCAGGCCCTGGCACAGGGTGCCCAGAGCAGCTGTGGCTGCCCCTGGATCCCTGGCAGTGTCCAAGGCCAGGTTGGACGTTGGGGCTTGGAGCAGCTTGGGACAGTGGAAGGGGTCCCTACCCATGGCAGGGGGTGGGATGGGCTCTAAGGTCCCTTCCACAGTATGGGAAGCCTGGTATCCCTCACAGCCACCTGGAATATGTGGACCCAAGCCCTTCTTCAACACCCGGTGCTAATTCTCCTCATGCCCACAAAATGCTGTACTGACCTTACAGTCTGCAGCCGGACACTTAGGAGGCAAGATGCTGGAAAAGCTGGAACGTGGGGGGAAGGTGGCAAGGGGACGGAAGCAAGCCCTCCCTCCCAGCATGGATGCCACCAGGCAGCAGCTCCCCCAAGCTCCCTTGTCTTTTTAAGGGAAGATTACGAAGGTTTAGAAAGCAGCAGCTGCCTTGGGGTGAGATGTGAAACAATCAGCTTGACTCCGTGCCACGCTCCAGCTCGCAGAGAAAACATCATTGGCAGCAGTGGCAGCGAGCCTGCAGGTGAGTGCAGCCCACGGAATTGCTGTTTGGGAAAAAAATCCCCAAATACGGACGGGTTAGCAGCGGAGATAATGGCATTTAACTCCGCGGGTTTCATCCACTCTGAAATCTGGGGAAAATATATTCCACACGTACACTACCTGCTGCCTGAAAGCAGCACCAGAATTTCCTCCCGGGCCAGCAGGCTCTGTGTCCAGGATGTTAATTAGTGCTCCTTTCCCTCCTGCCACGGGATGAGGGCCAGGTAAAAGCTCTGCACAAGTCGGTGTGATTAACCTGCCAAATGTGTGACTGGCTGCCCATCACGGGGGAGTCACACAGTTAATTCACAGCTCCAGAAGACACAAACACATTTCATGCCTTCCTGAAGCCAGCCAGCATCAGCTGCCTCCTCCCCGCAGAGCTGACAAGGCTCACGGACTGAAACCCACGATTCCTTGCAAAACAGACTGGAATAGTATGATAAATTGAAAAAGTCTGCAAGTTAATTTGTATCAGCCTTTAACTGTGTTCCCTTCTAGAGGTTTCCCTTTATTATTGTCTCGGTGTCAAGGATAACTTGGAAGCTATTCCAAGTGCATCCCCCTACTAACAGGCACAGCTTTGAGAGCACTTGCCCGGAGCAGCTGTGGCTGCCCCTGGATCCCAGGCAGTGCCCAAGGCCAGGCTGGACAGGGCCTGGAGCACTCTGGGATAGTGGGAGGTGTCCCTGCCCATGGAACCGGATGGGCTTTGAGGTCCTTTCCAGCCCAAACCATTCTGGGATTCTATGGAAACCTCCTTTTGGGAAACCTTAGGCTCCAGGAATCAGATTTTAGACAAGAGTGCTTGTAGGAAGCCATCACTGCTTTCTGCTGCTGTTGGAACAGTGGGATTTGTGGCCAGGGAAACCCCCGAGAGCAATAATTAAAGCTTAAAGAAAAAGTGAATTACAGCAGCTATGCTTGATGAAAACATTAAATAAGTGAGAGAGAAATACACTGCCCTCAAAGCCATGCTGGTCTGAAACTGAAACTGCTCACTGCTTTTCCTTCCTTTTTCACATTTATTTCACTTGTTTAGGGCCTATTTTCTATATTCCTGGTTGGAGAACATCCATTACCTGTCTGTTCACGAAGCCATCCAGCCAGGACCCACCCAGGCTCGTACCTGGTGCTTCCCCAAGTCCAAGTCAAGCTCAGCAGCTCTCTGCCAGCATCCTTCTCCACCGAGCCATCACCATCATCACCACGCCTGGACCGTCACGGCAACGTAAATACCTAAAAGGACTCTCCAACACTTCAGAAAACCCCTGCTGCTGCGTGGAATGAAGCAGCACGGGAGAGAGGCAGAGTCCAGGAATACTGAGGGCAAGGACACGGCTGGGGCAGAGCTGTTGCTGGTTCCCCCCACGGGGGACAGAAATATCCCCATTTGTGTAAATACAGCCTCAGTCAACAGGGCGACAAATCCGTACAGAGATAAATGTCACCCGCTGACGTCAGTGCCACAGCAACCTAATCAAAGTACAGCCTTCAGCTATTTTTAAACCCCAGTTAAGTATTTTTCTTTAAAAAGAAAAAAAAAAAAAAAAAAAAAAAAATATTGTTAAAACCCATCTTAAAAAAAAAAAAAAAAAAAAAAAAAAAAACCTTGAAAAATAAAAGTATTTAGCAGTAAAACAGAGCTGAAGTATTTATTTCTCCCTGGTGCTGCGGCCATACAAGCGAAGCCCGAAACTCGCCGTTCCATCTGATGCGTCAGTGCACTAGAAAGCAGAAGATAAGGATTTGGGAAGGCGAACACATCAGATTGGCACTGGCCTTTGTATTGGAAATTTACCCAGACAGGTTAAAAATAACACGGGGAACGCTGGGAGCCACGCTGAAGGTCGCTCTCGGCGGAGCTGCTGCCTTTGTAGTAGGAGCTGCCGGTGACAGGCGACTGCCACTGCCAGGACTCGTGTCCCCACACACGCCGGCATCCCCTGGCTCTCGGTGACGGCCACGGGGGCTGCGCGGGGCCAGCGCGGCAGTGCCGCGGCAGGGAGGCCGAGCCCAGCACTTCCTCCATGGAGCTGCTCTCCTTCTCGAAGCCAGTCCTCTGTGGCTGACACCGAAAGGAGTCGTTCCTGCCCGCTGGCCAGCATTGCCGTTCCGCGTTCCCGTGGTTTCAAGGCCGGCTGCAGCAGGGCCCGGTGTCAGCACCAGGGCAGGGCTCACACAGAGCTCGGCACAGAGCTTCAACCTTCAGGCCTTGCAGAGCTCAGCGAGGAGAGGGCAGCAGCCACACCTTTGCCGGAGAGCTGGTCAGACACCCGCCACGACCCGCCTGAGGGCACGTTCTCCATGGTGACCATGTCTGGGCTCTCCGTGGTCTCCATTTAGAAAGAAACCACAGAATCCTCAGGGTTGGAAGAGGCCTTTTCAAGATCACCCAGTTCAAACGCCCACACGGCACCACCGTAATCCCCCCTAGTGATGTCCCCAAGTGTTTCCAGAATGCTTCCAGAGACTCCACCACCTCCCTGGGCAACTTATTGCAGTGCCTGACCACTCTTTCAGTGATTTTTTTTTTTTTTTTTTTTTTCCTAATATCCAACCTGAGCCTCCCCTGGTGCAACTTGAGGCCACCTCCTCTCGTCCTTTCACTTGAGGCATGGCAGAAGAGTCCGACCCCCACTTCACTACAACCTCTTGTCAGGTACTTGCAGACAGCAATGAGGTCCCCCCTGAGCCTCTTCCTCTCCAGAATGGGAGTTGGAAAGGAAGCAATTCCGACTGGGAACACTCGATTCTGGACTTGGCAGGTGCAAGAGGCTCCGCTGCTTCCCTGCAGTTGTGAAGTTTCCTACAACGGCTTCGTGTGGGGGAAAAGCGTCTCCAACAGTTAAATCTTCAATTTTAGCTCAGGCTCCACAGGGAACTTGCAGAAGTCCCTCCCGGGCGTTGGCAGAGCTGAGCAGTGACCACCTGCCATGCACCCAAGTCCTCCTTCCATGCTGTCCTTGGAAGGAGAGGTGGATGCTGTTGGGAATGGCTGGCAGCAAGTGCTCACAGTGATCTCTTCCCCTTGTTCGCTGGTTTTAAAGGAAGAAACCCGGTGTTCAGGAGGAGCAAGAATCTTTAATTCTTCCTTCATCTGGAACATGCAACTGATTTAAGGGTTTCTTGAAGTCATCTGTACTTAACAAGGGGGTGCCTGAAACAGGTTCTGCTCCCACGGAAAAACTGCATCTCCAGCCCCTGCGGCCTCACCCAAGCCCAAACTCCACCAGCAAGGTTCTGCTGGGCTTCCGAGCTCCACTGGACAGAAGGAAATAAATCTTCAGCAGCAAAAGCACAAACATCAGCGCAGGAGGATGAAAAACACAAGGGAAGGGAAGAGGAAAATTCCCGTCGGCTCCCACTCGGTGAGATCACACACACGCCTTGACTCGTGAAGATGCACATGAAGACCAAGATAGATGTGCATCGATCGCCCTCTCAACCCAGGGCTTGCCTTATTTAATGGGATACAGCAGAGATAAACCTCCGGGATAAACCAGCGGTGGAAGAATCCATTTCCCCACCAGAGACAATCAATGATTATCCATTTTCCCTTTCATCCTCCTCGTCGCACGGCGAATTGGAGCAAACGAGCTAACTGCAGCTCCCATCTGCTCCCCTCCCAGATGTTCCTCCAGCTCCGGAATCCCCAGCAGAGCCCACACCAAACCTGTCCTGATGGGATTCTCTTGCCAAATTTAAACATGACAAGCAAAGCAGCTTCCCTTGGAATGCTAAATTTAGTGCAGCTTGACCGTGTAACCCACAGAGCCGGACACGCGGAGGGGCTCTCCCGGGACTCGGCAGTTGTGTCCAGCTCATTTCAAGTTGGGAATACGCTGGCTCGTGGATCTGGAGTAGCACACAGGCTCTAATTACATAAAAGAACACAAGTACAGAATAACAAAGTCTTTAAGCAAGAGCCGTGCTGAGAGCTCCGAGGTCCCCCGCAGCACTTTCCCAAATAAAACCCCACACTCGGGGAGGGGGGGAAGGAACACAAAGCGCATTTACTGTAACACTGGCGGATGAAAAATTGTAATTGCTCTGCCTTGACATCTGGTTTCTATTTCGCTCCCATTCTATCAGGTTACATAACAAACAGATGATGCACCAGAGCCCCGGAGTTCTTCGGCAAGTCTTGTGCGGATTTGGTGTTTACATTCCTCGGCATAAAAATTCAAGCTATGCCACACGCACACAGGCATGTTCGAGGCAGACAGAGCGCTCGGAGACAAACGAGCAGCCTGCAGAGGAAAAGTCAGGCTGAGTGGGGAGTGTGGGCGTGTTTTTCAGAGAAGATTCCGTACAGAAAATCCTCCGCCGTCCCGATCCAGTTCGGGAATTGAGGCGCTCGCAGCTGTGCAGACGGAGTTTATAGGAGCGAGCCACAGGGAACACGCCGAGTTTACAGCCGGCCGAAGCACTCGGGTGAAGCCCGTGCCAGATTTAATGATGCAAACACAAATTCCACCCTGCCCTGTTATCTAACCGAGTGCGACCTCCGGGGCCTTCCTCCACCTTCTCATTTGGGGTTTGGGGTTTTTTTTTTTTTTGTAAGAAAACGGCACTTTTCACTCACTCCTGCTGTCACAGTGATTCACAGCCTCGAGAGCGCGTGGCCAGCGCTGGGCCTCAGGCATCCACTCCGCTGACCCTGTCCCCAGACATCACAGACTCTCTTCTGAGTCAACAGCACGTCCTTCCTCGGCAGCAATTCAGGAAGTCGTGCAGTGCTAATAAAGCTGACTCAGCTGAGCACAGGTCCCACAGAAACCCCCTTCCCTCCCCGAAACACCGGCATGCAGGAATGAACGCGCCAAGAGCTGGAGAATCGTGGAGCTCGTGATGCTCTCCGGCGTTCCTCTCTCCAGTTTGATCTGGAATAATCCTGAATTATTCTCAAGTCCAATATTAATGGGAAATTTTGTTCACAAAGGATTTTCTATGGTTCACACAAACAGCAAGTGTCCCCAAACTTTAAGTCACCCCCAGGCTTCTCCTTGCACCTTTAATGGCCAGCTTGGCCTTCTTTACCTTCACTTCTTGGGCCAGCAAAAGCACCAATTATCAAGCACCAAAACTGCCAGAATTATCAACACATCTCACATATTATTCTATATTCTATACTCATTTTGGGCTCTCTGTTTTGCTTCTTAGAGGCCATAAACACCTCGAGCTTGTCACTGTCAGGCAGGACACTGGTCCAGGTCAACATTCAGCTTCCTCAGGTACAACGCACTCTAGGACTGGATTTATACCTTCAGGAGAGACCCGTTCCCACGGGGACTTGCCAAACTCACCACCACAGGTTATTTTCGAAGGAAGCAAACATGGGACCCTCTCCCAGCCGCACCCCAAGGGTGTTAAATGTGTCCTGGAAGAGGGTACAAGATCCCCGTGCTGTGTTTGGGAAACGCCTGCCAAGGCTCCCTGCGGATGGGACCTCTCCGAGCAGGAGGTCACTGACATTTCGGCTGGAGCCAAATATGAAAATTATAAAAGCCCTGATGGACATTGCTGCAATGCCTACCGATTTCCAAAGGCTTTTCTCCTCACGTTATCCTGACACAAATCTGCACGCAGCCACGCGCCGTGGTGCGAGGATGGCACCAGAAGGGGTGCAGGCATTAGTCACGGGCAGGCAAGTGGAAAAATGCTCCAAAACACCAGTTTTTCAGGAGGCCTGTTCCTCAGGTACTACAGGTATCTCTTGCTGCCAACTCAGGCAAACACAACAGCAAAAAAAGGGACATTTTCCTGGTCAGAGAACCCCTTCTGGCCACGTCTTAACAATTAAGCACCAAGAAAGCAATTAATAGTATTAACTTAGAAGGAACACACAGCACTAGGTGCATTCCACTTGTTACCAGGAGGTGGTTTTTCCCCCTCTGTTTCCACCCTGGCCTAGGTTCCTAGAAAGCTCACAAAAAACAGCAGCTTAGGGGAAGAAAGAAGGGAAAAAGCAAAAAAATGAAGGCAAAAAATCCAACCAAACAATGCCACCTCCCATTACAAAACTCCAACAACTAAAATATTTCAGGTGTCCCAAGGGAATGCCATGGAAACTAAGCACGGAGGACAAGAGCAAGGAGCAGAGGCAGAGTTGCTGTAGCCAACAGCCCCAGCACTGACACCTCAAGGGACGGCAGTTCCTTACTCCAGGACGTAACTTTACACCTACCCACGCCTTGCTGCTCTTCTTCAAGCATCCAAATTAATGTGTTTATTCTGCCATTTCACCTCCAGGAGAACCTCAGGTGGCCGCCCACTGAAACATATCAGGATCTAGTCCTGACCAGATGTTTATAGCTGGTGCAGGAGTTCGTGGATTATGCTTCGGATACCTCCTCCTGCTGCTGGGGGGCAACCCAGGCAGCACAGGGGTCCTCTCCAAAATCAGCACACAGCCCAGTCAAAACAGGTCCTGGAGCACGCCAAGAGCAGAACAGGGAACCCGACAGGGAGGCCGAGGGATGTGGAGAAGAGTTTTAGTTCCAGGCTTCCCAAGGCCTGTCTTTGGAGCAGCAAGAAGCGACACTGTGAGGAAAGGGGACCGCAAGACTCTGACTCGCTCAGAGGCCAAGATGGAAAAGCTGTTCCTCCGGCACCAAAAATTTTAAGTGCTTATTCATCCCTGCTTGTCATCTGTAAGCAAACTACTCCTCCATTCACTACAGACTGGCAGAATGCAAAGGCGTAGCGCAGGAGCCTTCTCTTTTACTATTATAAATGCTGCTATTTTTGCCTTTGAGCCTCCGGTATCACAAATCCCACATCCTTCACATGCCTCACCCCAGCTCCCTGCGCTCTGCCATTGTGTCTTCCCGAGCCGGAGGTGTTTTCCTGCCGCGGCTTCACCTGCTGAGCGCGGAGCCGTGCCACACGCCCGCTCCGTGTACAACCACTCACTTAGAGCACGGGCCGATTCATCCCGAGCCACGCGTGGCCAGCGTGTGTGCTGCACACCCCCTGAGCTTCTGGCCCTGATGGCACCTCCGGCCACCAGCGACGAGCTGCCACGGCCGCGCCGGCCATCCCAAACCCGGCGCACGCCCTCGTCCTGCCCTCTCAGCTCTTCCCACCAGCACCAAGTCGTCCCTTCTGCCAGACAAAACACCAGCCAGCTGCCAGCACGAGGCCGGGCTGGCACGGCCAAGGGCGCTCGGCAGAGGTCAGCAGCTCCAAGAAGCCGCACAGCGAAGCAAGGCATGGCACGCTCGGGGTGATCCCTCATTAGGCGTCGCAGCCTTCGTCATCCTGCACCCACAGCAGCGTTTCTGAGCCCGGGACTGAGGGGTAAAACACCTCACGCAGCTCAATTCCATTTTCCCAGCATCTGAAAAGGGGGCTCGAGCTGAAATTACGGTTTGGGGACTAGAGACAGCGCAGCTCAAATGCCTCCGACTGCATGCAAGGCCTGAGCCAGGAGATGTGGAAGCTCCGAGTCAGAAACGCTCTAATTAAAGGACTCGGTGGAAGTGGCCAGCAGCCTCCACTGGTTTCAGTTTGGGAGGAGAAACATCCCAGGCAGATTTTTCCTCCCTGCATCTTCCCTGTGCACAAAGGTATCCTTAGCCAGGGAAATCATTAACTTGGAAGAGGCAGAGCGGTAAATAACGCGGATCTAAGCAGATAAATCACGTCGAATTTGCCAATACCGAGAATATATTAACAAACCGAGATGTTATTAACAACTTGCAAATGTGACAAAAGCAGTGAAGCTCGCAGACACGATGAAAACACAGGCTTGGTGGGAAACAGCAAGAAAAAATATTAGAGGAGCGAATACTGAGCATTCTGCCTCTTTCAGAATCTTTGAAAGCTGTCGGTGAGATGGTATCTTTGCCAGATACAATCTCACCAGCAACGGTTCCTAAACACTACCTGCTGCTTCTCACTGCAAAATAAAACCAGTTGAAGATTTTGGGGGGGGGGNTAGTCCCACAGTTGCTTCTTGCAAGGGGAAAAGGAGTTTCTAGCGCAACAGGACTCGTGTCCCAGCACAAGTGTGTCTCATACCTCTGCCTGCTCAAGCCACAAATGTTTATGTGCCTGAACCAGCTACTACACATCATTATTTCTGAATAAAAACAAGCTCCTTCTGCAGAGCTCCCTGCCTTCAGCAGCCTGAAAATCCAAACGAGACACAACAGAAAAGCCAAACGAGACACCACAGCCACGCTCCTTTATCCCAGCTCACCTTCCCCAGCAGGGAGGGCTCATCCCACAGCAGAGCCAGGCTGCTGCCACTACAGAACCCAGCTCTAGGGACTGGTGGCCCCTGAAGGGATTCTCCTGCCTGCCTCGACTGAAGAAAGCAGCTCCAACAGTGAAGTACAAACCAAAACAGGAAGGAAATAATGAATTTTAGAGTCGACACGTTTCTTCGAACACTTCCAGGGATGACAACTCCACTGAGCAGCCTGTTCCAGTGCTTTACAAGGAAAAAATTTGACCTCAGGCACAAAGGAAGTCAAAGACTCCTCAATGCGTGATGGGCAGCCCAGAGAGCTCCCAGAACCGACTCTCAGCACCCCACGCCCCAGCCTGACCCGTGGGGCTCGGGGATCTCCAGCTCTGCAGCGCCCAGGTCCTGGGGAGAAGGAGAAGCCGAGCACAGCCTGAGCTGACGCAGCTGCACTCAGCAGCTACAGCTCTGTCTTCACCCCCACATCGCTCCCTGCCCACAGCACCCACGCTGGTGCCCCGCTCAGAGGCACACCAGACACCTGAGAGATGGGGAAACGAGTGCGTGAGCGCGATCAGCAGGCTCCAACACCCTGACCCCACACCAGCCCGTGGAAAAGCCCAGCCCCAGCCCAGCACGGCCCTAAGGAATAAATTGCTCTGGCCAGTTCAGACAGGAGGAGCCTGGACAGGCACACGGCCGAGCGGCAGCGCAGCCACATCAGGGGAGCGGGAGCTGCTCCGTGCCCGCTGCAGAGCCAAAACACCGCCCTGGCATCGACGCCAACGCCTGCCTCGCAGAGAAAAGAGGGAAAAGCCCACGCAGCCTGCACCCCGACACAGGCACGGGCAGGCAGCTGCCAGCAAGCCCCAGTGACACAACCAGCGCTGCCTTTCCTGCAGCCTCAACGCGGAGCCTCGCGGCTCCTCCGGCACCGCCCCGCGCATCGCAGACGGGCGATGAACACACCGACAGCAAAACACTTCCAAACCTGTATTGTCACTCTAAGCCTCCAGCTCGAAGAGGGGGAAAAGGGCAGGGGGGATATGCTTTGCACACATTCTTCGTCTTGGCCAAAACACGTAAGTCTCTTGCTGAATATTGGCTGGCAGCTCCAGAGAGGAGGAGGAGGAAGGCCAAGGGAACAAGATGAAAAATCCTAGGAAACACAGAGTTTATCAAATCCCCGCATCAGGCCGAGAGCAAGCCATGCTCCCCTTTCTGGCAAGGCAAGTCAACTCTGAGCAGACAGCTTCCTCATCAAAATAGGTGTTCTACCTCTGCAAGTACTTCCAGACCCAAATCACATCGAGGCCTGCCCTTCCAGGGGCCTCCACAGTTGATCCATTGGCATCCACAGGCTGCTTGTTTTTCCAGGGACAGAAGGAATATGTGCAGACAGTTTGGTTTAGAGCAGCTACAGCTGCTTTCTCAAAATGGGCCAAAATAACTGCTAATTTCATCCACTGGTGAGATAGGGAGGAATTTCCCCCCCGCCCCTCCACCAGCAGTTTGTGTTTGTATTTAGATACAGATAAAGAGAATAATAAACAAACAAACAAACAAAAATCTAAATTTTAGAAACATTTCTAAATCATTCTTATTCTCAAGTCTGCTCAACTGCTCCATTTAGAGGCAGGGCAGCTGTGGGGGCAGCGATGCCAGTGGGAGGAGGAGCGCGCTCCAGGAAAGCCCAAACGAGCAGTTTCATCAGGGCATTCTCCAGGGAGAAACCTCTGCCAGTGGATCGTCCCAGCCTCGCCAGCAGCTCCCTCCTCAAGCTTCCCTGCAAGAATCCCAGTGCAGAAGGATGACCCATTTGCCAGGTTTCCCACATCCCCCCCATTTCCAGCAGCACTCAGCACCCGCTTTGCACAACAGCTGTTCCAGCAAATGGCTTTTGCAGAAAGTTTCTTTCATCTGATGGCTGGAACATCTAAAGATCAGGTCCCTGTTGCCCAATGATTTGGGCAATCGTTCCCAAAACATCACGTTCTTTTGTGCAACTGCTACCCGCGGTTTCCCCGGCAAAAGCAAACACTGGGACTACCAGTAAAAAATAATAGGAAAAAAAAAAGGAGTGTGAGCAAGCAGCTGGAAAAGGAGCCCCTCAAGTGCCGGGAGGTGAAGCAGCGAAACAGGGCTGGGAGTCACTGAGCAGGACCCGAAGGAGGGGTTGAGGAGGGGGGCAGAGGGGCTTGCAACACAAACTGCAGCAGCTCTGACACCCCAACCAGGCACTCTTGGACTTGACCACTCTGCAGCTGCAGAATTGGCAACCTCTGGCCCACTTTGGGGCATGTTAGAGTCCAACTGTATTTACGCTGACAGAGACAAGCAAAGGTTGTGACGATTTATTGACGCAAGAGCTATTTTGTGCTCCATGCCAGAAATTAATCAGTGGAGGAGGAGGAATTCTCTTTAAGCGCTTTGGTGAGCTGCTAACAATAACAGGCTGAGGCCTCCCATGGCAAACACCATCAAAAAGAGAGGGAAAGAAAAAAAAAATCATTTGAAAGGGCAACTTTCACACAGCAGCTTCTTTAGAAAGACTCAGGAATCAGGCAGTGCCTGAGCTGAACTGCCCTGCATAACTTTCCTTGTGAAAAAGAAAATATGTCATGAGAGGAATAAATCAGAGCTTTCCCAAACCTCTGTCAACACAACCTGGGGCTGCGTTTGTCCAGATCAACCTGTCTCAAGTATATTTGGGGGTGGTGAAGGTGGGGTGACCCTGCGATTCCAGATAAAAAGAAGGAAACCAGAGGCAACAGTCCCATCACCCCCCTGAAAGAGCTGCTGCACAGAGCTCCACTTTGAAGGGAAAAAATAAAAAGGAAAAGAATCTTTAATGCAGACTGAAGGAACAGCATCAGCCCTACCTGCCAAGAAGACATCACGATAAACCTGTCAAGAGTTACGAGCCTGCAGAACAGGCCTTGCACCTGCTGGAAAGGAAAAAAAAAAAGGAAGGGAAAAAGCCATCTAATGCCAATCAGATTCTTGCTGCTGGCAGGGAAGAGATGCCAGAGCCCTTCTCCTGGGTTTGGTAAGCTGTGAGGATCACATGCTTTCCCCTGGCAGAGGTTCTGTGAGACCAGTGGCACCTTAGTTAGAATAAAGCAAGTTCTTGGAAGTTTCAGAGATTTTTCCTGAAGTGACAGACATCAAGGATTCAGTACTTGGATGGACTTGTGGAGTTCGGTGTATGGTGTCTTTACTGTTTTGGACGATTTTATGACCAGAGAAGAGACAGTTGGTCTAGTTCAGGCTTTTCTGTCTTCCCACAGGAGCAGCTCAAGCATTTTCTAGATCAGGAGTGGAAAAAAAAGTCTAAAACTGTTTCTCTTTATAGGCAGCATAAAATAAAGGTCACAGTTAACAGAGGGGGTTAAGCCTGTTTGAGTAGAAAGCGCAAGTTTTGAATGCTGAAACAGAAGAGCAAAATATAATTCCCGATGGATTATTTCAGCACCAGCAGGCTTCAAGGCTTTCCTACCTGAAGAATTGTCACTTGATCAGAACTACTGAAGCCACCTTTCCAGCAGCAGACAAAAAACCGCCTGCCCCCAGATCTCGGAGCAGACGACCCAGCCGCAGGAGCGTTCCCCGTCTCCCAGCTGCTCCCAGTTTGCCGGCCGGCTGCCGCGACCGCGCGGCCGAACCACCGCATTGATCTGGGGCTATTGATCACGGGGCGCAGCCTGGCGGCACGGAGGCACCACGCCGGAGTTCAGGGACAGCAGCAGCCGGCAGAGAGAAACCCAGAACCCGACTGACACAGGGCCCGCGCCCCTCGCCCCACGGTTGTAACCCCGGTGGGGTCACACGGCCCCAGCAGCTGCCTTGCAGGACAAAGAGGGTACCTGAAGCCAAGGCTGGCAGTTCAGAGCTCCCAAAGCAGACCTCAGCCCCACCACAACCTGCCCCACAAAGCTATTTATGTGGTTTGGCAGCACGGCAGCTACGAACAACGTGAGCACACAGATTCCAGGATAGCGAAAGGGTCGGGATTGATTTTTTTTCAAACAAGTGATTTCTCTGAATTCGACTGCAATTTCTCCGACACCCTGATGCCAGCCCTGCCACAGAGCACAGGGGGTTTCCAGCAGTCCCCTCCACTGCAAGCAACTCTACCTTGCCCATGGCTGGAGGTTTCTCCTGGAGGAGAGGGTGGCACTGGCAAAACACCGCTTGCTCACGGGCAAGTCAACAAAAGAATTTGTTTTTCAGTGCTGGGATTATTCAGCTCCTGGTACAACCACAATGACGGGGGGAAAAAAAAAAAAAAAAAAAA
>VZTI01004794.1:308079-339796 GCA_013397865.1 Struthidea cinerea
ACAACAAAACAACTAACAAAAGTAAAATTTACTTTATCAGCCACCCCCCCAAAAATCCACATCACACATGACCAGAGGGTGAGAGGGTGTATTAATGGCTGTTGGCACAATCCTACCTGTCCTTCCCCCCTTCCCCAGGTACCCACAGGTAGCTGTGGTCAGGCTCCTGTCTCCCCAGGCTGACCTTGCCCAGCCATCCTGGCAGAACCTCCTCATGCCTGGCAATTCCAGCCTCCAAAACAAAGCTGATGTTGCTACATCAAAGTGCAGCAGGGCAGCTACAAACACTGATTAAGCCTGGCCTGTGGATTCCCTGGAAAAGCCCGGGTTGACAGGGTTCAAAGCAGGATCAGCAGTGCCCCACTGAACCCCAAACACACTCGGGGCTCCCGAAAACTCCCACAAGAACTGAGGATCTCAGAAAAGCCCACCAGGGGTTATTCCCGCATGGAATTCGCCTTTCAGTAGGGCTGCAGTTTAACATCAGCCTCGTCCTTCTGAGAGGCTGAAAATCTGCTCCCACACGTGAGCAAATCAGTCCATCCAGCCAGAGGGTGACAGCAATCCCCAGGGGGAACCCCAAGCGCTGCTGAGCATCTCAAAGCAAACCAGAGCACTGCAGGTAAAGCAGTGATTTTCCCAGGAACTGATGAAACAACAGGATTTTGGGTTTGGTTATGGCAACAAAAGCTTTAGAAGACCTGCTGACGTATTAATTTTAGTTTTCTTAAGGGAAGAATAAATTGTGTGCCCCGTTTCTCTGCAGTTTGACCACTCCACCTGGCACCTCGAACACTTGCAGGTGTCAAGGCCTTTCTTGCTTAATGGCCTAAATAGAAATAACAAAATGAATAAATAAAAGTGGCGGGGGGGCATTCCTGGTACGTGGCAAGCTACAGGGAGAAAGGGACTCGCAAAGCCTTTCCTGAAGGATGGGAGAGTCAGCAGCTCCACAATTGTTCATTCTCCAGCCAGGCACCTGCTCCTCCACGTTCACTCACTCCTGACTATCCTCTGACTATGAAAGCAGTTCCTACAGCTGTTAGAGGATGAAAAAAAAAAAACATACTAAAAACTACACTAAAATAAGAAACGTCATGGCAATTGTTTCTCCACTCTTCTTCCTGACCCAGCACCACAGAATCATAGAACCACAGAATCTCCAGAGCTGGAAGGGATCCCCAGGGATCATTGATCCAGTCCCTGGCCCTGCACAGACACCCCACCAAGCCCACCCTGGGCATCCCTGGCAGCGCTGTCCAAATGCTCCTGGAGCTCTGGCAGCCTCGGGGCCGTGCCCATTCCCTGGGGAGCCTGGGCAGTGCCCAGCACCCTCTGGGGGCAGAACCTTTCCCTGATACCCAACCTGACCCTGCCCTGACACAGCTCCAGCCGCTCCCTCAGGTCCTACATGGAAACACCTTCGCATAAAAATAAATCTCCAAAAGAGTTTGACCGAGAGCTCTCAAAATAAGGGCCTGTTTTCCCTTTTGCAGCGAGGGTGAGCAGTACCTGCCAAGCACAGGTAGCCAAATTCCTAGACTTAAAGGATGCAGAGCACCATGTCTGGCTGACAGCCCTCTGGGAAGAAGAGGATTTTCTGCCCCTGCTTTCAAATCACTTTCAGAATCAGCGGGGTGACCGAGTCCTTTGCCATCAGCTCTGTCCCAGTTATCCACATCCAGGACACCCCAACAAGCCTCACTGCTGTGAGAGCCTGGCCCCAAAGGTGACAAGCTGAATAATTTAAAACAAACTCTGAGAAAATGCTCCTTGTTAAGGCCGGTAACAAACTTAATTTGGGGAAGTATGGGCAAACTGGGGTTGACCAAAAGTGAGTAACAAAAATGTAGTAACCTCATAGAAAAAGGTTTGTCTCCTTTCCAAGTGAGACACAAGATCCCAAGGACTATCTCAACCATTATTACAGAGTCACCCGACTTTAAAAGTACAACCTTTTTTATATCCTTTTCCTACCCTGTACTTCATTCAAAATAATCCAGAGTTCTCTGCCTCTCATCACAAGTACCTGCTTCTCATCTTTGCACTGCAGGAAACATCACAGGCTAAAAAACTTACTTTAGAAACAGGCTTTTAAAGAATTCCTAAGTGCAAGAACTGCATTTAAAGAAAAAGCAGAAATGAGAGGAATGTACTTGGCAGGGACACTGACCTAGCAGGAACTTCAACTTGAACCCCAAGCTGAAGCACAAAACAATTCTTCTCTTTTGAGGGTACAATAAAACCCTTGTACAGAAAGTCCCAACTATTTGATGCTCCAGAAAGAGAAAACTTCACAGGTTTAGCAGAAGCAGACTGAAAACTTTCAAGGACCTCAGAATGACACTGTTCCTAGAGGAAATCCAGGACAGGCTCAGCTCCCACGTCGGTAGGAGCAGGAAAGCAGGTGGAATAGGTGTTCTTCTGTGGGCTGGGGAAAGAAAAGCAAATGGAGGCATGGCCAGTTCCCATCTGCTGGAGTTCCCAGCTGTTCTAACTGAGTTTACTCCACAGCCAACCCCAAAGTCCTCCCCCAAAACTGGGGGACCAGACTGCTCAGGGGAACAGCCTCTGAATCCCCAGTGTAGAATAATCCAGTAAAGCCAGAGCACCAGACTGGTAAGGGGAAGCAGGGCTCCCTGGCAGTGCCCCAGGCCAGGCTGGACACTGGGGCTTGGAGCAGCCTGGGACAGTGGGAGGTGTCCCTGCCCATGGCAGGGGTGGGATGGGATGGGCTTTAAGGCCCCTTCCTACCCAAACCATTCCATGACTATTCCGTGATACACCACGTCCAGATGTTCTTCCACAGCCAATATCCGCCAGCTGAAGGAGGGCTGGAATCTACCCCCACAACCCCTGTGTTTATTCGAAACGATGCTCTTGCCCCCAGATAACTTCCCCAGACAGCCTCATTACTGCAAGAAAGTAGGTCAGTGTCATTTAAAGCCGGCTTGAAATGCATCTCCACAGAAACTTCTTAATCTTTAAAAAGAGAGCGCATCAAATATTTATTGGGCGGTGCAAAACGCTGGGAGACGCTCACGGGGAGAGCGCTTCTGTGTGCTGCATGAAATGGCTTTCCATGCCTCACCGAGCCCTGGAGTAGGGGAGGAGAGTGCCTGGGTGCAGATAAAGCCCCGTACAAAAGTCCTTATCTGCCCAGCAAATCACAGTACGTGACTCCCTAACTCGTTCTCCCGGTGCCATGTGATCCCGGAGCTTTCTGCTTCCTCCGGGAGCTCCTCTCAGCCTTAATGATCCCTGCTGCAGATTTTCCCCTATCAGCCAGGCAGCTCATTCTCAAAACTTCAATATTCCTAATTATCAAACATTCAGCCCTGCAAAATGTAGCTGAAATTTGCATCTCTGCAAGAGTGGCTCTGAAGAAAGGATGGAGCATTTGCATTCAGACTAGTTAATTCCTGCAAGATAACATTTCATAAACAAAATGCTTCATTGAACATGGAGATTTTCAGCTTTTACAAAGGAAAGTGAACTTTAAACAAATACAAATCAGTTGAGTGATTAACTTTAAGTGTTTTGGTTTTTTAAAACTAATCTTTATGTATAACTAGTATCAGCAGAACAATCTTTACTGATTAAAGAAGCGAACGACAGTGAAACTCAAGCCACTGAATATTAAGGAGGGAGGTAGAAGGAGACTGCAAGGAATCATTTAAGGTCAATAAGAGAGGGAAAAAAAAAAAACAAAACACAAAAAAAACCCTATTAAAAAAACCCCACACTACTCACAACGCAGTCAGCCTGGCTAAGGTGAGCACCACGGGTTATGTAAGGCAAGTTTAAATTGTGGCCAACGTTAACAGGTTAAGGAGTGAAACTAAACACGCTTTCCCCTGCCCCCCAAGCTTTGTCATAATCCTAAATGTTATCTTAATTAGCCTAATTTTCTTAATTGTACTTCGAAGCAACTTGAGCCTTCGCAGCACAATTCCAGCGCTTTTTTCCAGCTTTGTTCCAGTGCTGGAAGAGGCGGCGACTCCTCTGCCAAAAGCCAAAGGGCACGTGACGCCTCCCAGCTCGGTCCTGGCTGGATCTGCACAGCCTGCTGCTCCCATCACGGCGGGGAAAAGCCAGATCCAGCCCCCTTCCCCACCTCCACCCAGCTGCAGGGAGCTGCTTGTTCCTCTGGACCACACCAGCACGGTGCCCGCGGCACAAGGGGCACCAGCAGCACACAGGCTTCTCCTGCTCCACGTGCGCACAAGAGCTGCTGGTCCCAACCCCAAACTCAAGAGGAAGACCGTGGAGAGAGCCCAGAAAAACAAAGCTCGGGGTCTTTACCCTGTGTCCAGGGCTCAGACTGATTTAGCCACTGGAAGGTTTCTCCCACCTGGGTATTCTTCTTCTCCAAAAGCTGCTTCTTGTTCCCTGAGGAATCTTATTCCAAACCACAACAAAAGAGGAGGCAGTGATGGGGGAAGAAGCCACACTTTTCTTAGCCAACTTAAATCTCCTCCGTATTCTTTCACCTGAGGGCGAGAAGCCCTCAGCGCCCGGCACTTCTCACAAAAGCTTTGCAGAGTGAAATGAAAAATCAAAAAAGCACAGAAAGGAACCCAACCCAAACCACTTCCATTCATCTGCGCCGCAACAACTTCATGGCACAGCTCCTAAAACATCCCATTAGTGCTGGGCTTGGAGAAGATTAGAGAAGAAAGCTTGAACCCACTGAAGCAAGGCTTAATAGGCTCTCGAGTTAAGCCAGAGCCTTCCCTTAAACAATGCCCATCATTAGGGATAATTACCTGTAGCTGTATAATCACCGTGGCTATGATAACTGACATGAGAAGTCCAGATGTCATCTCTGGCAAGGGTTGGGAAATATTTCTGCTCCTCATTATGCAACTGACTCTTGAAAGAGAAACGAGCAACAGGAACACCGGGGGTGAAAAGCCACCACGGAACAGGGCAGAATTCCAACCCAGCCCTTGGAAGTACAACCAGAGTCAGAACCCAGCACGCAGGAAGGGCATGTCCAACGCCATCCTGCCCAGCTGCCACACCCCTGGGTTTTGGTCAGACCGCCCTTCTCAGCACCATTCTAGACAGGGTTGTTGGAGAAATGAAGCTCAAACTGGTTTTCAGAGCTGAGCCAAAGAAGCAGACCCAGCAGAAAGAGGCAGGAGAAACAAGGGTTCGGTGATGAATTATAAAGGCAAGCAAGACAAACCAGCAGCAGGCTTCCACTGAGTAACAGCCCAGCCAGGAGGGACATCAGCACTTCCCAAACCTCTGGAGAGCTGCTCCTAAAGGAGCCAAGCAATACCCACGGTTGGGTTTGGACTGCAGGTGGATGTTTAAGGCGTCCCCCCACCACAGCCAGAGAAAAGCAGGCGGCCCCAGCTGCCCAGCCTCGCCCCTGAGACAGGAGAACACTGGAACAACAATTATCTGTTATCTGAAGAGCAGAGCTCCTGAAAAACATCACCCTGCATTTGTGTCCCAGCTGAACACCTACGTGCACTCGTACAAACACACTTCAGTTTCCCAACACATTTCAAAACCTAAGGCTGCTACATTATGGAAGTAGACACCACTTTTCTTTTTGAGAGTTGTGATGATTTTAGAGACTTATAAACTCATTTCAGTTGTGAGGAGAGGGTCAGACCTACCCCCGCTGCCTGTGAACTCCAGCACCCCTATTTAATGCAGGATTTCTTCCCCCACAAATAAGCAGTTCCTTAAATCTTAGGAGCTGCTCTCTGGCTTTTAGCACTTCAGCCTTGCTTGTTAACCCAACCCTGATTAAACTGAAGTCACAGAGTAATCTCTCAGAGGCAGAGTTAAGTAAGTCCTTCCACGTGCCCTGTTGTCGGATTATTTGCTTCCCAGCGGCCAGTTCTGTACCATAAACTCAAACAGTCCCAAGCACAATTAAAATTCCTCTTACAAAGCTCTGCCTGCCACAAAAGTGGCCCCAAGCTCCCCCAAAACGAATGTATGAGGCACCTTTAAGCTCAAAAGCAGGTAACTGAGTCGCTACAGAGCCTCCTGACAGACAGAAACGCACCATTTGGTAGTGATGAATCACACCTCCAACTGCAAGACACACTAGGGATAATCCCCCAGCCAGCACTGAGGTGGATCAATCGACTTTCGTTCCAGCAAAACTGTTCCTTCCTATTAAAAAGTACTTTAGAAGTCAAAGAGTTTTCTCAAATATCACTAGAGGCAGCAGCAGCACCCGTGCCCGCTCCTGGGGAGCACACTGCACATCGTTAACACTCATCAGCGCCGATTTAACAAATTAAACATCTGGCTAATGACTCAGAAAACACCAACAGTTTGCACTGATGCAACAGCTAGAAAGGCACATTTTAGAACGATTATGGAAACCTGAAATGGTAAAACTTCCCCGTTGGCTCTTGGTAACAGCAGCAGCACTTTGCACCCTCACACGGAAAGCAGCAGAGGGAGGGGGTCTGGATGATCACTTCGGCAGGGTACAAGGCACGTCCATGCAACAAACTGTGCTTGGGGGTCGCTGCTGGGACCCCACCGGGGCCCGCCCTTACCTGGATGGCTTTGGGAGCTCATTGCTGGCAACGTCTAGTCCTTGGGAGAAGGGATTCGAGACAGATCAGTTTCCACGGGAGTAGCAGCAGCTCGGAAGAGCTCCAGTGCTTCACCAATACATAGGAATGGGAAGTGGGGGTTAAATCATGGCCACCTTGTAAAATCCAGGGCACAGTGACATGCTGAGTTGTATGGGAAGTAATCCAAGAGGGTGGCAGAGTATCTTCCAATGGCTTTTAAAATGGGAACCTGCAATTAAAGAAAAAGATGTCTGCGTTAGCAAATTAAGATTAACAACCATTTAAATTGTACATTATATAACCTATTTATCCCCTGGATTAAACTACAGTGCTATTTTAGGCATTAAGAGTTGCAGAGAGAGTAATTTGCAGAGTTGTAAATGTTACTCTGATTAATAACCATAAAGATGCAGATTAATACTTAACATTATTTAGAAAAAAAAAAATTAAAAAAAACCAACTTTCCAACGATACAATCGAGTCTCAGAAACCCAAAATTCCGTGTTAATTCTCATCCTCCAACAGCACCATATGAAGCCACTTCAGTCCAACAGCTTCCATATTTTAAAAGCCATATGTATGAGTGGTAACTGTACTTCACGCATCTGTTCCCCGAAGAAGTCTAAAGAAAAATTCCTCAGTGCCAAGAAGTGGTCTTGGAGCAGGAAGGAAAAAAACCCACACAATCAATTCCACTCCCACTCTACCCGAGTCTCCAGCAGATTACTGAGGAGCAGCTCCATACTGCCCCAGGGGAAGAAAAATCCACCATTCCCAATTATTTTGAAGCCGTATATTAAAGGGAGGGAGAGAGAACAGAGGGGAAATGACCCCCAGAGTCAGCAAGCCCTGACCCCTGCCCCCCAAAAATGGAAGTGTAGAAGCAGTAGATAGCCTGGCTTGGAGAAACCCCACCTGAGGCACCCACGCTGCCCCAGCCAGGCACCCTTACACTGAAACAACCTGTTCAAGCTCAGTTTTGGAGGGGGTCAGGGGTTTTTTGGCACAATACCAAGTGACATCCAGTATTCCCCATCCTTGGAAGTGTTCTGGGCCAGGCTGGACAGGGCTTGGAGCAACCTGGGATAGTGGAAGGTGTCCCTGCCCATGGCAGGGGGTGGAACGGGAAGGGCTTTGAGATCCCTTTCCACCCAAACCATTCTGGGATTCCTGGACATCCCTGTTTCACAGGCAGAGAGTATCTCAGGGATTCTGCTCCCAGCCAGCTGACCCAGCCTAAACCCAGCTGTGTCCTTTGTGCAGAGCATCCCACAGCCACAGGTGACTTCCCTTCTTTGCACCATGGAACACCACCGAACCAGCAGCCTGGCCCTCCTGGGCACCAGGGGCGAGCTCCTCCTGCCTGGCCAGGCATCACCCAGCGCTGGATGAGGTCACCCTGCTGTCAGCAGCCAGCTCCAACCCATCCCCACGGATCCAGCTGACTCTGCTCACCCCAAACCGCTCCGGCAGCAGCTCCCAAGGAGTGGTGCCCTCCAGCAGCGCTGGGGCGGGGGACGGCTGCGATGGGAACTGCGATGGGAGCTGCTCCTGCCTTGCACAAGGAGCATCTGTCCACAGCGGGGCCGTGCCACGGCGGCTCAGGCACTGCTAGCTGTTCCTGGAAGAGCTCTCAGCACACTCGGGTTTGCGTGCTCCTTTCCAAGAAGCAAAGCCAGGTCTGAGACTCCCAACACCAGCACAGTCGCCCAGGATGGGCTTTCTGAGGTTACTGCCCTGATGGGCAGGAAAATGCCCCAGCAGGCACTGCTGAACACAGTCCCTTCCTCGCTGTGCCTCATTAAAAGCCCTCTTTAATTGGCTGTTTCTCTGCAGCCCAAGTGTCTCAGCATCACCACTCTCCAAGTTCCTCTCTGCCCATCTTGCATTCTTAGAGACCTGGAACGCGTTCCATGGTACGCGTCAAATTCAAGAGAAAAATCACTTAAATGTCATTTCTAACCCCTGCAGGTCTCTGCCATCCCAAATGTTCAAGATGTTCCAGTCCCATTAATCAGCACATCCTGCTAAACAGAGCTGGGTCAGCTTAGACCAGGCATTAGCAAGCTACTGACATAATTTATTTCCATTAGAACCAGCAGGTACTGTTGTAGCATAAGACATCTCAGCTGCAGACAAGGAGGATTTGGAGTGCAGTTACCAGATTTCCGCATCCTCATTTTCCCAGCACAAGAATGAAAATGTGAGCATGAACAGCGGGAAGCCTCCCAAAGGAAATGGACTGAATCAGTAGCACCAACTCCATTCAACAGCACCATTTAATGGTTTAATCTATTCCCACTTCTGCCCCATCCCTGGAAGTGTCCAAGGCCGGGGGCTTGGAGCATCCTGGGATGGTGGGAAGTGTCCCTGGCCATGGCAGGGGCTGGAATGAGATGGGTTTTAAGGTCCCTTCCAATCGCTCTGTGATTCCACGATTCTCTCCAGGACACAGCAGTCACGTCCCAAATGACTTCCCCCCAAACTCCAATTTTCAGGTAGCCCTTGCACTGACCTCAGTGCAGGCCCAAGAGCCGCTGCCAGGCCTCCATCTGCAACAATTCTTGTGTGAATTTGTCGTTTTGCCACTGCCTCAAGGAAAACCCTCCTTAAATTAAAAGAAGCAAAACGCTGTCTGTCCCCATGCCTCGGCTCTCTGGAGGTCTGGAGGGTTTTCCAAGCCAATTATCTCGTTGGGGAAAAAAAAAATAAGATTAAAAAGAAAAACAAACCCGAGTTTGTTTGACTTCTACTCCAGTGCCTCCCAGGACAAGGGCGATCACCTCTGGCCTGAGGAACAGCAAGTGCACCCCGAGCATCATTCCAGAGGCACATTCCCCCCGGCACCGGCTCAGGGCCGCCTGCCCGCTGCCACCCCAGCGTGCAGGAGGAACCTCAGACCCCACTGCCTTGGCCAGACGGGTCACAGCAAGGCCCACCCCTGGGTTTTGGGGGGCTGGGGGCACATGAGGCTTTGCTGGGAGCAGAGCCGGGCACGGACGGCTGCTGCCACCGGAGCGCACCGCGAGCGCCGGGATCACTGCTGGCTGCGGGAATTGTCCTGGCAGACAGCAGGCAGGGCCACGGGGGCTGTGCCAGGGTTGGCACTTCCCTGGCACAGGGCAAAGGGAGGGCTCGGGGGAGCATCCACAGACGTGGCAGCGCGGGAAGTGCCGAGCAGAACCGCAGGCTCCAACAAGCGGGTGCGTAAAACATCATTGAATCGGGACTGGGATCATCAAGCCTCCTGCCTCGCAGGAGAATTTTCAGAGTCTGGTCCCTGCTGGATTTTTAACAAACTCGGGAATGGGAGCACAAGGAAGCACCTGTTTATTTCAGCCTGCTTCTGGCAGGGCACACCTGAGAGCACAGGCTCCCCAAAACCACTGGGCTGGTGCATCAGCAGCTGTATCCTCGCCACGTCCCCGGATCAGAGGGTGGCCGTGCTCCGAGCGTGCTGTCACCTCCCTGCCACCGCCCCGAACGAGCCTCTGCCAACAGCGCCTCGTTTCTCACTGCTTTGGTGCCCCAGCAAAGCACCAACCCCTGCCAGGCACCCTCCCTGGATTAAAAGTAATTCCAGCTCTTCTCTTACCCCTACAGAAAGCTTTTTTTTTTTTCTTTTACATAAGAATCTTACAGTCCTGCCACAAGGATGGTTTGTTGACAGGAGGCCTGGAGCAGCTCTCCTACAAAGACAGGCTGAGAAAGCTGGGGCTGCTCAGCCTGGAGAAGAGAAGGCTGTGTGGAGACCTCAAAGCGACATTCCACTACCTGAAGGGGCTATGAGGAAGCGGGAGAGGGACTCTGCATCAGGAACTGCAGTGAGGGGACAAGGAATAATGGGTTCAAACTGAAAAGAGTGGAAGTTTAGGTTCTATATTAGGAGCAAACGTTTTACTGTGAGGGTGGTGAGACAGCGGCACAGGTTGCCCAAGAAGCTGTGGATGCCCCATCCCTGGAAGTGTCCAAGGACAGGTTGGATGGGGCTTGGAGCAACCCGGGATAGGGGAAGGGGGGTGGAACAAGATGATCTTTAAGGTCCCTTCCAAGCCCTTATGGTTCTATGATTCTGTGGCAGTGCTAGTCACAAGCCCAGATGTGCAGAACCACTGATGACACTTACCACAGAACTTCATTTACACAGAGCTCCATTTTTCAGAGCTTTAATTGCTCTCCAGCCCAGATAAGGATCTTGGCCTGGGGCTGAGGTTTCGGGGCTGAGTCAGCCGGGCTGCTCCAGGACCAGGAGCTCTGATGCCCTGGCTCTCTCAGACACAGCAGCCAGGATCCCTCGGAGCCCTGGGTGAAACAAAGCGATGCTAGAAGGGATGCTTCCACATCCTGGCACTCCTCTAGCAGCACTCCAGCTCCCAAAAGCCATGGAAACACCAACACCACCTTCCAAAAGGCATCAGCGCCGCTCCTCCTGCCTGGCACGGATTGATTACAGCGAGATCATTATTTTTTTCCCCCGAAACTACCTTCCTCGCTGCACTCACAAGCAAACAGCCCCGAGCTCAATCCCACGTGCTCCACGTAAGATGCCAGCATCGCCCTGATGTTTCCTTGGATTCCTGCTCGTAGCAGGCAGCCTGCAGACAGCCCAGCGCTGCAGCAAACACGTGCTCCGCACACGCCGCCCTGAAGGGGGGCACAGCCTCTCCCGGAGCTTTATTGATTAAATCTCTCCTCTGACAACAGATCCTGCACTTTAACCAGAGGGGGGGAAAGCTGCCTTTGCTCTTCAGGGTCTGTTTAGAAAATACTGCCAATACAGGATCCATACATGAAAAGAAGAGGGAAGGAAGAGGTTTAGAGGTGCCTGAAAACAATTCACTGTGACCACAGGAGGATTTACTGCGTCTTTATACAGAATGACAGAACAGCTTGGGCTGGCAAGGACCTCAAAGCCCATCTCACTCCAAACCCAGGCAGGGACACCTTCCACTAGGCCAGGCTGCTTTGTTTAGAGCAGAGCCAGGGTGAAACAGCCTCCCAAGCTGATCTTCCCTCCGGGGACCACATCTCCCAGCCACCACTTTGCAAGGTGACAAAAGGAGTGGCGGTCGTCCCCAGGACCCCCACAGCCCTCTGACAACATCCCCTGAGCTCTCTAGCAGAATACAGCTTTACTGGATCTGTCCCAGGAGAGCAGGTTTCACAAGCACTGCCCACTTCCACAAGTGCTGCTTTTCCTACAGTTTCAGCAGTTACCCAGACCTCTTCCAGGAAATACATTTGCAAACCTCAAATAGCATCAGACCCTCAAAGAGTTCGGAGTCTCTGAGCAGTTTTCTGTCTCTAAACGCACACCGTGAGAATAACAGGTGACTCTGTAAAATCTACTGTCAGCTTAACGCTCAGCTGGGGCCAGAAGAGCAACCAGAGTATCATGGAATAATGGAAAATAAAAACAGAGCAACGAATCTGCTGCTGCGTTAGCCCGGTTCCTCCAAACCCCCGCGTATTTTGGGCAGATCTGGGCATTCCCCCTCCTTTTCCAAGTACACAGTATAAGAGTTTCAAAAGGGCAAGAAAAACACCACCAGAGATGTGGCACAAATTGCTCATGCGGGTGAAGCAGATGATAAACCTGCAGCCCAGACAGAGGTGACTTAGAGATATCACAGTGATGCAGAGTCATGATTAATACAGACAAATCACTGATCCTTCTGCTTTCCATCTAATTCTTTCAGAGCTAGAAGTTTTTCCCCTGCTTTCGCTGGGTGAGAAGCTGGGTGGACACAGGAGGGAAGGCCAGGAAACCCATGGGACAAGTCACTGGCTCTCAGGAGCGTCTTGAGAAGTGACACCTTCAGTGACAGTGCGTGTCCTGTTGTGAAATGCCTCCCTCTTGGGATGCTGCTGGAGAACGTGGCAATCAAGTACTTTTAAAGACCTTGGAAAAACTTTAAAATCTCACCTGGACACCAACCTGCAGTCGCCAAACCAACCCAGCTCTGCTCTGTCCCACACAGAAGTGACAGTCCTGTCTCACAAAATACAAAGTTTGCCCTGTAAAGCTTTCTATATTGCACTGAAATCACACGTCAGATTCTTTACAGTTTCCACACCTGCACTCAGGAAGTTCAGGAAAATAGTGGCAAGTGGAAGTGCTGACACAAAAACTCAGGAATCCTCATGGAATAGGGACAGGGAGCACAAGCAGCGTGAGCACTGAAGCCTTCACCACAGTTAGAACCGTGTAAGTAACAATCAAACAGGAAACCCACCCTAACCCAGCTGTTACCAACAGCTCCTCTCCACAGGGATACCAGGTACAAACATGCCCCGGCGAGGAGGATCCAGACTGACCAGTCCAGCCCTCTTTGCCAGGACATCCCATCTTCGCCAGACCCATCGTTTCCCTACAGCACCAGAGCCAGGGGTGCCTGCCTTCGACACCAAAAGCTCGGCACGGTGATTCGGACGCGCAAAGCGCCTCAGAACCACAGCGAGACTCAGCCAGCGCTTCAAGGAGTCGGCCCCCGGTGCATTTGCTTAGCAAATGCCGACATTTCCCTGCCAGCCATCAGCAGAGGCTCTCACATGACAGCCCAGGGCCGAACAAACACCGTGCTTCCGCCTCTCCCTGAAGCTTCCACCCTGCAGCACGCGCTGGGTGAAGAGCGGCTGCCTGTGTGCTCACACGGAACGCCGCGGCCCTGGGACAGGCTCTGCGCGGTGAAACCATCGCACGGAGATGCCGCCACGTCTGTCCTGCGTGTTGAACCGCGGCGTGCGGGCACCAAGGACCGACCAGCACCCGCTCCGAGCTTCCCCGGCTCCTCCAGCAGCCGCAGTGCCCTCCTGGGCAGGCCCTGGGAGCTGCTCTGGAGCAGTCCTGCCAGTATTCCAGGCAGCGCTGAAGTCACTGTCGGACACGGAATGAACTACAGCCACACATGGCAGGACACTATTAACTAATTGGGAGCTACTTCATTAACGCCAAACTAATCCGCAGCTGCTTAAAGGTAGCAAACCTAGATGGAAATAATTAATCTAATTACGTGTCACTGAAATTCTCCATAAAAATAATCAAGGAAAACGCTTTCTGCAGGTTCCCATCCTTCTGCTTCTTACTGTCAAGTAACGCTCCACAGCTGATTTCCAGGGCACACAGGTTCCCTGAGTAAAACTGCTTTTCCCAGGCTCTTGCCAGCTGTGTCTCAAAGTCAGGTGCCCACACTGATCTCTGGTGGCAGTCCTGCACTTCAGCTCTGGAAATCCAAGCACTGAGACACCAGCCCAAACTGAAGACATGGTATCTCAGCAGAAGTGAAGGCACCCTGCGCCCATTTCCACGTTAAATTAACACAAAGCTGGCATTATTGAGCTTGCGCCTGGCAATATTTTCCTCACTAAGTCTGAAACTGAGGAAATCCCTCATGGTATCTTGTGCTTTTTCAAATCACCACGCTGAGCAGCACTTAGAGCTGCTCTGAAAACCGAAGGTGCCTCCACAGCCTAAAAACAAAAATCGTCTGGTGGACACCCAAAACCCCAAAAGTTTTGTGCCCCTTCTTCCTTGCTAGGAGTACACGAGAGCATCCACACGATTTCTGCTTCCACAGATTCCACAGCAGTACCACTGGGTAGATCTCTCATCCATTTTTAGACCTCGACAAGTATTGATGTCGAAACCACTGCAGGTAGCAGAGAAGCAAAAACACTTTGGGAACAACCAAGCGCACGAGGAGTGAACCCAAATCCTCCCATGCGTCACCCAAGCCTCTGAACAAAAGATCCCGAGCAAATCTGGAAATACCACCTCGTGTTCGCTCTGCGGGAGCTCCAATTTAAAGTGGCCAACAGCTTGGAAATTATTTTTTTCAGAGTCAAGCAGGAAGAGCTGCAGATTCAGAAACGCAGGCGACTGTTTGAAACCCGGGACTGTGCAAATCTGCAGGAATACAGAGCCCTCCTTGACTAGCAAGACTCTGGCAGAGGGTCTGAAGGAGCAGGATGCTTCTGAGCTTGATCCAGTTTCTCAGCAAGAGCAGCAAGAACAAGCAGTCTCACAGATGGATCCGCGTGGGAGGGAGAAAGGATAAAAGTCTGCCTCGGGAGGCTGTTCCAGCTGCTACCGGAGCCTTGCAGGAGTCGGCACAAATTGGGCAGAGCTACCTATAAAAATCTACCGTCTTGGCTTTTTCTGAAGCCCTCTTCTTTCCCGATTCCATGTTTTTCCTCCATCCTACTATTTCCACATTCGAAGGAGTCCAAATCAGATAGCTGAAAGCAGTGCTTGACAGAAGGTGAACGCAGACTGGGAGTTTATCCCGGTTCTTCATTCCTGCCTTGCGGATCACCCTCGCTACACACACTCAGGAGCACAAAAACCAAAACTCCTTTTAAATGCTTGACTGAGAAGTGACTAAAAACGGAATATTCAAGGCCGGGTTGGAACCTGAAGCAGTGAGGGGCAGCCCTGCCCATGGCAGGGGGGTGGAACTAGATGGTCTTTCAGGTCCCTTCCGACCCAAACCCTTCCGTGATTCTGTAATTCCATATTCTTTTTATCCAGAATCCCCCCAACAACATTTCCAGTGCCAGGAAGAGGTTGTGTGGCCGGCAGACAGGAAGCTGACCCTCACTGGCTGAAAGAAATTCTTTACCTGGGGTTGTTTTTCAGCTCCTCAGGTAGGCAAAGGCAGAGAGAAAAACATTTACCTTTTCTCTTCATGTGCTTGAGCTGTTCCAGCCACATCTGAACTTCTTGTTCCTTCTGACAAAGGATCAGAATTACTGGTCACTAGCTGTGCCTAACCCATCTGGTCTCCCAGCACAAAATAGCTGAGTACATGTGTCATCAATCACTGTTAATTACTTCATTAACTTGGAAAACGAATATTGACTTTTTTTTAAAGAACAAACATTGTTTAAGGTCAGTCTAGCTCTTTTTTTTTTTTTTTTTTTTTTTTTTCCATTTGAATGCTATCTGATTACCAAGAGAAAATAATTTAGTCTGAACACTCAAGCAACCCTGCCACATAACTGGTGCAGGAGACATTCCCCAAATCCTTTTCTGGAAGGGCCACTTTGATCCAGAAGCTTCGTGCTGTCCTCCGGAGCCCCGCGCTCACCGCGCTGCCATTCCCACCTACTGCCCCCGTGGCTCTGCAAGTCCTGACCTTTGTCATGCTCTGGGAAAGAAACATGCCCCAAGGTCTCCACAAACACGTTGCATCACTGTGGAGTGGACATTTAGCCCTCTGCTGTCGGCTGCCAAACAGTGACACAGAGAGATCGCAGCTGTCGGTGCGTTCCCATCTGCAGCAGGTCCGCTGCCAGCACGTAAAGCCGCTCAGGAGCCACGCAGTGCGATGCCAACTTGCCCCTGGACTGTCCCCCTGCTTCAGAGGCTCACTGGGATCGCCTCCTGGCCCCAGCATGAGCTCACCTTCCTGCCAGGCAGAGGGGTCCCTCTCCACACCTCCTCACGAAGCCTCGTCCAGCCACTCTCCCTGGAGGAGCCACTTTAACTCGCTATTTATGACATTTTTTCATGCCTCAGTTACTGGCTCACTCACCGTCCACCTCCAAAAAGCTGTTTTGTTTGAGGGCATCCCCTGTCACCCCTGTCCCCCAATATCCCCTAACTCTGCCCCCGCTTCCCAGCCCACACTGCAGGAATGCGTGCGGTTCACTCGAGCACCCTCGCTCGACCTTGGCTGCTGCCCAGCCCATCAGGCACAGCACACCCTCACCCACAGGAGCTCCGGGATCCCGTCGTGGGTTCCCAAGTTTACATTTTTGTGTGTTTTATTCCTCCCGTCTGGCACTGAATGCGAGTAACGATACCAAAACACTGCACTTCCCATCGGCCAGACCCCAGCCCTGATGGGCTGCACGGAATCTCAGAATGGTTTGGGTTGGAAGGGACCTGAAAGAGCACCTCATTCCAGCCCCAAAGTGTGGTGCCACTCTGCCACTTCTCCTTTTAAAGGGTCTGCTTTCCTCCAGCCAGTAAAAATGTCTTGCAGCCTGTGAGTGTGTGGTGCATTTGTGTGCCTTACTCAAAGGAACTTTACCTAAATCCAAATTTCACCTTTGAGCGTAAATAATGCACCAAGCAGAAAGCAAGAAATCCCAACCTCACCTTTAAAGTGCAACATAATTTGCTTTTCTTTGTTGGGAAAACCTGCTCTCCTCTCCCCAGCGTCGTGTGAAAAAGTGATGCTGACCTGCACCCACTCCCAGGATCATCCCTCAGGACACGCAGCAGTCCTGGCACCCTGCTCAGCCCCCTGCTCCTCTGCCAAAGCTGCTGGGACTCCAGGCCCCAGACTGCTGATAACTGAACAGGCAGGAATCCCCACAGGAAGCTGAAATAAATAGATGGCTGCACATTCACAGGGGTTCCACAACTTCCAGTTCTAAATCACAAGTAACATTTTTGAGCTGCGTCCACAGCAAGAATAGAAAACCAAGTCAGTCACCACAAACCTCTAAGTTCCTCTGTTGCACCCCTCCGAACAGGGTTACATTTCTCACGACCAGCGTCACCCTTTAATAAAATCTAGAATCTTCAGGCAAATATTTCAGCCTTAAAAGCTGACAAGCAAGAAAAGCGAGGGAGGAACAGCTGGCACTACTCAGACTCCAGGGGGTTTGAGGTTGTTTATTATATATTTATCTGTTTTATAACACCACCAAAGCCAAAAAGGAACAAAACCCTTCAAGGAAGTACCTGCAGGTTACCTTGATAGATAAACGCCAGCAAACTTTTGGGAACTTCCTTTGCAGGAGTTGCTCCCAACACCACAGTGGTTCCTTAACTCGGCGAGAAGGAAGGGCTCCATTCACTTTAGGATTTACAGCACATTTTCTGTGGCCCATTCTGCCTGTTTGCACAATGTGAACACAGCCAGGCAAACTGGAACTGTTCTTTGAAATAAGAAAACGGGACTGTAAAGCCACACGAAACACGGGACACATTTCAAGGGCTGACGCAGTACCTGCCACGGGGGCTTTTTAAGGTGTGCTTTGCAATACTGCCAGTCACCAGCTGGAAAGGGACTGCAACTCTGCGTCCCCAAGGAAGCCTTAGAGCCCTAACTTAGGGTTTGAGTTGGGAGGGACCTTAAAGCCCATCCCATTCTACCCCTGCCACGGGCAGGGACACCTTCCACTATACCAGGCTGCTCCAAGCCCCAGTGTCCAACCTGGCCTTGGACACTGCCAGGGATCCAGGGCAGCCACAGCTGCTCTGGGCACCCTGTGCCAGGGCCTGCCCACCCTCACAGGGAACAATTCCTTCCCAATATCCCATCCAGCCCTGCGCTCTGGCAGTGGGAAGCCATTCCCTGTGTCCTGTCCCTCCATCCCTTGTCCCCAGTCCCTCTCCAGCTCTCCTGGAGCCCCTTTAGGCCCTGGAAGGGGCACTGAGCTCTCCCTGGAGCCTTCTCTTCCCCAGCTCTCCCAGCCTGGCTCCAGAGCAGAGGGGCTCCAGCCGTGGGAGCATTGTCTGTGCCTCCTCTGGACTCTCTCCAGCAGCTCTAGGTCCTCCTGCTTTGACCCCAGGGCTGGGGCAGCTCTGCAGGTGGGGTGTCACCTGAGCGGGGCAGAGGGACAGAATCCCCCCTCCCCTGCTGGTCACACGTCTTTTGATGCAGCTCAGGATAAGGGGTTTGGGATTTCTGGGCTGCAGAGCGCTTTGCTGGGTCATGCTGAGCTTCTCATCCACCAACACCTCCGAGCCCTTAATGGCTTTTCACACTAAACAGCACAGACAGAATATTCCTCCCTGCAACTCGTCAGGGTGGGAATGAAGCAAAGCAATTTACACCTGCTTTTGTCCCTCTTCAGCCTTTTAAAACATCAAAGCCCAATCTTCGGGGTCTTTTTTTCACTTTCCTGGCGCTTGGGATTCTGCACCTTTGCATGCTCCTAAACCTCCTCCCGTAACTTCATGCTCCTAAATCTCCTCCGGTAACGTCTCGCTAACAGCTCCAGCTTCCAGGAGGGATTGCTTGGCTTTCAAGAGAAGCTGCCATTAGCCACCAAAGCTCTGCTCTGCAGAATCTCCTCTCACCTGAGCTACCTGACCACCTGCTGCTTGGGATACTCTGAAATACACGACAGGGAAAGGATACAAGGCGAAAACAAAACAAATCCAAAGGCTTTGCGTGTAAGCGTTAATCTGGACACATCTTGTACCTGACAGGAGGCTGTACTGAGGTGGGGGTTGCTCTTTTCTCCCTGGTAACAAGTGACAGGACAGGAGGAAACAGCCTCAAGCTGTGCCAGGGGAGGTCAACTTCGGATATCTAGAAAAATTTCTGCATGGAGAGAGTTGTGAGTCCCTGGGCAGTGCTGGAGTCCCCATCCATGGAGGGATTTAAAAGCTGTGTGGAGGTGGCACCTGGGGGCATGGGACAGCCGTTCCCATGGGGGAACGGTTGGATTTGATGATCTTAAAGAACTTTTCCAACCTAAATGACCCTGTGTTTCTACGAACCTAATGATTAACAAGTTGCAGTATGGCAGAGGGGGGAAAAAAATGGCCTGGCAGCCAATGGCTGCAGCCCCTTCCCGAAGGAAACCACGCACAGGCACAGCACACTCCGACAGACAAACACTTCCTCGGGATGTCAGGCGGCTGAAAATTTACATTTCAGCACCAGTTTTACATTCAAGCAAAGTGCGGGGCCACTGCAAAGCAAACACGACTCCCATTACCTCAGAGCACTCGGCATGCAAAGCACACTCCAAGGCTGGGGCGGGGGGAAGGAGATTGCAGGAATTTTTTCCTGAAATGGAATGGGGAGATAAGATCGAGTGAAAAGGAGCAGAGGCTGCTGACATATCTAGACTCCCAGAAGCCAGTAAATATGCAAATGGGCTGCCATTTCTGCCAGTAACACTCAGAACCAACTTTGATTCTGCTAAAATATATCGCATTAAACAAGGGAGATAAGCCCAGCACCGAATCCACACAGAGCAGCTCCCTTTGACCAAGACAGCTTTACTTCTCACTCCAGGGAATCCTGAACAAAGCTTTCTATTCAAAGAGTCTCCACTCTGACTGTCACAGTGTTTATGACTAACTTTGGCCATTTACCTTTTCGTAGTCTGATTTGCAAGTACTGTTAAAAACTCTCCATAAAGCCATAAACGGCCCTGGAAAAGCTGCATCCGGTACCAGCCACAAATCCTTCCCCAAACCAGGAAAGGGCTTGTTGCCCCGAAGCCACAAACAGCAAATTTCACACGAGATGTCAGAGAGGAGAAAATAAAGGGTGCATTGAATGTGCATCCCCAGAGACAGAGATTACAGAGCAAGAACTGAAGTTGATGTGACCTGATAGCGGATGATAAACTCAGGGGATGATAAAGGCATTCCCTGGACATCCATCTGTTGTCCTTGGAGTTTGGACAGGCACACCAGGCAGAAACATGTATATTTAGATTAAAATATTAAATATAGACATGACTTGTTTTCATACATACGAAGTATGCACGTGTGAAATAAACAGATGTATATTCAAGCACCGGAGGCAAAGAAAGCATCTCTTATTTTCCACTCCATTTTATCTGCCTACCACCTCTGAATCAGCGAGATGAGCTCAAAGGCCAAGTGCTGGCTACAGTCTGAGACACACATTTTGCTAAGCAAGAGCAGAAGCAGCTCTCCCCTGCCACGGCAGGGACTGAGCTGGGCCTCCACAGCTGATTCCATTCGGCGAGGCTGCTCCCTAACAGAGGGAGAACAGCACAACCTGCAGCCCTCCTCGACAGCCCTTGGCCGCTCCTCTGAGATTCCAGCACACAGGGAAGAGCAGCGAGAACTTCAAGCAACCGCCAGCATCAAAAAATAAGCATGTACCGAAGCTGGGAAGACGTAAAAAATAAGAACCAGACCTCTGCGGGCTGAGCAAGCCTCCCACGTGCGGCACAATACAACAGGAACGATTTCCCCAGCAATGCCAGGCTCTGCAGGGAGATGAAAGCAGGCTCCAGCTCTCCAGGAGCAGGGAGGCCTCCGGAATTCCCAGGAGCAGGAACCCGTCCCCAAACCCGTGGCAAACACAACAGAGAGCAATCCGACGGAGGTGGCTGGGTGCTGCAGGAAGGTCATGACAAAGCAGGTTTGCTGGCAGGGAGGAGAGACAGAGACGTGGACAGGGGCTGCGAGGGCCTGCTCCAGGAGGGAAGAGCCTCGGGAAGAGGGGATAACCCAGCTGCTGGGAAATGCCAGCCCAGGAAACACCTGCGCTCACCTGAGCTCAGTCCCTGCTCCCTCCACCCCGGGCAGCCCTGGCAGGGAAACGCCAGGAGCTGTCCCTGCGTGTGCCTCAGATCCACAGGCACGCTGGCTGGCTGGCTCCAGCATATGCTCAGAATTCCCTTATCCCTGCTCCGAGGCTGCGATAATTCCCATTTTCGTTGCCAGTGCTAGCAAGGAGCCTCAGAGCTATACGCTGAGGCCCTGGAATTTAAATATACGATAACACTGTAAATAAAAGGAAACAAATTCCTTAAGGAAAACCTTTTCACATGCCAGATCAGTTCCCAATAGTAACTGCTCGGCTTTGACAAGAGATAAATATTTACAGTCTGAAACAGAGAACACCTTGTGTTGCAATACTGGAAAGCAAACCTTGTCAGTCCTGGTATCCTAAAGAGAGGGTTTTGATATGTAAAAGAAAAAAATTAGACATAAACCCCCAAGCTGAGCACTTAGAAGCACACGCACATTATTGTGCTCATTTACCCCACCAAAACAAAAACCTGAAGGTAGTCACACAGAGAAATTGTCAAACATGCTGAATCCAGAACAGATTTTCTCAAAAGGAGACCTCATCCCCCAGGGAATGTAGACAGTTTACAGCAAAAATCTAAATTATTGCCAAGAATATGCTGCTTTTTTTTATTTATTTAAATATAGTCTAAGTTGCTCCTCTTAGACATTCCTCTAGCGAAAGCAGACACTGAAGAGTTTTCTTACTGGAGCAAAAAGGCAGCAAGGAGGATCAGATGTCCATACCCAACTCCTTGGATTGGTATTCCCACACCGGGAATACCCTCGGCAGAGGGAAGAGGAAGCCCAACAGCTAAAGCCCGAGCTATCTCTGAGCTTCCAGCATGACTCCCAACCTCCGGGCCGGATCAGCTCCTTCCAGCTAAGGAAAGAATGTGGGGAATGCCATTCATACTGGCACTTGGGAAGCTGGAGGAATGGAAAGCGCACAATGACTGGATATGCCTGTCCCCAGGAGGGCGATAAGCCTCGTGCAAGGAGATGCTCTCCTTCCTGCACGGCTCGGGTGGCTGGGGTTTGCTGCCATTTCAAACCAGGCAGCCACCTCATGAAACAGGAGTGCTTTTCTCGGCCGCCCTGCCTGCGCAGTCCAAACGCCCGTTTCCAGCAGGACTCGCTCGAGGCCAGCCCGGCCGAGCTGTCACGCTGCAGGATCTCCTATCTGAGGTGCAATTTTCCTCACCCAACTGCTCTTCGGGCTTTTATGGCCCGCTCCCTTTGAAGTGGGGCAGCCCGGCCGCCGGCGGGCCGGCCGAAGAGTTCAATGTCTACCTGCCGCTCTCGGCTCCCTTACTTCCTTCTCCCCTTCCCAGGGAATTATTAGCCCGTGCAGAACTTTCCTGCCTCGGCCTGGCTGCTGCCGGGGCCGGTGTTGCCCCACGATGCCATCCCTGCAGTCAGCCAAGCCTTCTGTTCCGTGCACAAGTTCTCCGTTTGCTCCCCTGCTTCCAGCATCCCTGCACAGCAGTTTATTTTTAGACTAGCATTTTTAGAGCAAAGCCCAGAAGCAGCACACTTTCGGTGCCAAACAGAATTCAGCTGTGATTCTAATGCTGACAGGAGGACACTTGGGTTTGGTGGCCACAGAATATCAGTGCGGCTCCGTGGCTGCCACCCAGGGCCACTGCTGACCCCTGGGCTTTTCCTGCAGTGCTCTCCCAGCTGCACACACCACTGGCCCCGGGTGGCCACAAGGCTCAGCCCAATATTGCCACACCATTCCCCTCTCCAGCAAAGGAATTGCTTTTCCCCGTGTGTGCAGCCCTCTGCACGGAGAAGGATCTGATCCCTCTCCTTTCTCCTTGCAGTGCCGCGAACCAGGCAAGGATCACAGAACCACTGAGGCTGGAAAAGACCTCCCAGATCATCAAGTCCAACCTCAGAGCACCGACTGCCACATCCAGGTGTTCCTTGAACACCCCCAGGGATGGTGACTCTGCCACTCCCTGGGCAGCTCCTTCCAACGCCTGACAACTCCTTCAGGGAAGAAATTCCTCATGATGTCCACCCTAAAAGTCCAGACAGAGAACTGTGCTGGCCGAGGAGAGCCCAGAGCTTCCCCCTTGGGTCCACGTGAACATTTGTAATTTGGGATCACCACTCACAGCCAGCTCAGGGCAAAGGGGAGATCCCTGCTGGCTTTACCACGTGCTGGATCAAGCCCTTAACCACCAACACAGACAAGGAGAAGTGCCCCAACATACAAAGCAAGGCTCCTGCCCAGCTTTATCGTCAGCTTTCTGGGGTCAGAGGTGGTTTTCAAGTTCTAAATACCAATATTTGCCTTCTTTTTACTACAGCTTGTTGTTTTCAGTTCAATTACAGAGTAACAGAATCAGACCCACCAGGTACCACCACCACCTTTTCCTGTTGACACAACACAACCCTAGTAGAGGCAACAGCAGCAAAGACACCCAGACACAGCAACTGAGATGAACAAGACCGTGTAATCTGTGCAAATCCACCCAAAATCTGCAGGGATGGCTCAGAAAATTGCACAGTAAAAGTCTTTTCTACTCTCAACAGCTCACGGAATGTCCTCCTGAACAAGATTGCAGTGACAAGGCCATCTTCTCCAAGGTATAAAGCAGCCAGGGACAGAGCCACACTCTGCCCTGAAATCACATCAAGCCTTTTTGTCCACTGACCCAGAAGTCTCCAGCTTTCCTGCAGGCTGGATAATTTATAACATAAAAACTCAGATTACTTTTCCCTGTCACGAGCTGGTGGTTTTTGCAAAGCTTCGAGCAGGAAGTGTTTTTCCTAATGTTGAATATTTCATTCACTGTTACGATTAAGCCCATCCTCAAAAGCTCCATCGGAGGCACAGGGAGCAGATGAGGCAGCAGGGATGAACGAGGGGATGGAGAACAGCCTGGAAAGGAGAGGCAAACACAGCCCCCAAGGAAGCATTAGATACCTACCATGTACAATCAGAATAAATACTCCTTTCTAGTCCTCTCCCTCCTCCTTTGATCATGCTTCCCAGTCAATATCTTGTGAGAGGCAGTCCTGACTCAAACGTATCCTCCAGCCCCCACCAGGATCTGACAGCAGGTATCAGCTGTGGAAATAAATACGTAAAGAACGTTTCCTCCCAGCCAAAGCGCTGCTGTTTGATTCAAATAGGAAATCTGTCTCGGGTGGGAGAAATGCACAGCAGAATCCATATGGAAAGCCATTTATCCTGGGAGGTTCGCATGCATCAAGTGGCGAGGAAGAACTGAAAGGCAAACGCAGATCACGGTAGCCAGGGCCTGTCCCAGCCCCCTGGAAGGACTGGTCACTCAGCAGGACGTCCAACACCACATCCCAACACACCTGACTCCGCTGGCCTCTCTCCCCTGCCTCCCCCTCCTCTTCAGCACACAGCAAGGACAAGATGCCAAGTTTGAGCCTTCTCACCACCCAACACACCCAGGCCCTCGTTGCCCTGCTAAGAGCAGCAGCAGCCCTAAAACGTGGAGAACTTGGATGATCCATGCAGCAATTCCCCCCCACAGCAGGGCTCAGGGGCACAGGATCCAGGGGCTGGTTTGCTGACTAGCAGCAGGAAGAGCAGTGTCAGACCAGGCTTTCTGCTTTGCACAGGCAGCAGAGAAGGGCTGAGCTTTGCAACAACCCAACAGAGATCCTGCTCACATTCATGGAGTCATTAAGGTTGGAAAAGACCTCTAGGACCATAGAGCCCAACCATTACCTCATCCAGGTCTGTTTCTTTCCCTGCCCCTGAAGATGCCCCAGCAGCACAACCCACACTCAGACTGCACCATCTCCTGTGTTCGTGCCCTCTCCAGCTTTAGAAAACCTGCCAGCCTTCATCTCCTCCAGCAAGACCTCCCCAAGAAACATGACCCGGTATCCTGTGAGTTATTCCAAAGCATTCTGCACTGCCTGCTCCCCAAGCAGTCGGAAGAAATAAGCCAGGCCTCCCAGCAGGACGCACACCCTGCTGGGCTGCACGAGGCCGAGCTCCGTGTCACCGTCCTGGTGACCTTGGTCACGCCGTGACTTGGAGAGGTCCCCCCTCCTGACTCACCCACAGCACTAGGGACAGTGATTTTATTTTACTGCAAGTCCCTGCTGCCTGGAGAAACGACTCTCTTCACTTGAGCAAATGAGTTGCGCATATGCAGGGCTGTAAAATACAACCCAGCCTGCAGGAAAGCTCAGTTTTACCCCCGAATTCTTCCTTCAGGACCCCTCCTGATGGACAGTCTGCACACAGCTCTGCCCCTTCCAATGCTCCCTGGGAATTCCATGATCTTTCCATCCCTATCTGTCTGCAGCTGGACCCACCGCATCCGAAGTGGGACCACCAGCCCATCTTCCACCTCATCCCACCTCCTTCCAAACCAGTGTCCTCAAATACCTGCCCACTGCCGCCGTGTTCCTCCTCCCTTCTCCCTGCCCTGAGCTCCCACGGCTAAAACTCACACACTGCTCCGGTCTGCAGAATCCTCGTTGTTATAAAGGTGTGAGTGATGCCATTTTTCCTTCACTTCTGCGCACGTTAGTCGAGCAGAGAAGCAAATCTCACCGCTCCACACGCACGTGAACCTGCAGCAAAAGGCAGCCCATTTTTTTTTTTGCTCGGCAGGAGAACCACCTGTGTTGAGGATTTCACCAGAATCCACAACAAACAGGAACAAGAACCAGATAACTGTAGCTCCCGTGGGGGAAAATGTAACCTCACTCCTTTTCCGAGAATTTCTTGGGAACAGCGCACACCAGGGTGAATTCCTCATCTCAGGCTCACACTGAGGAGGATCCTTCCCCAGAACTAACCTGAGCATTATTTTCCCTGAGCAAATGCAACCCTAAGCTGTTGCAGCACATCAGGAAAATCCAGGCAGGAGAAGGATGTGGAGTGATTGGTGGCAGCCCAGCTGTGAGTGACTGCTACTCCTCCAAGTGAAGGTAACACGAATCCTGCCAGCAAACCAAGGCTCTCACTGACGTGCACGTGACAAATGGAAGCTCATTTTACACGGAACAAGACACAGTGTACTAACGCTCACAGAATTTAACTGTAATTAAGTCTCGCTGACAGACACCTCATTAAAGCGCCGCTTCTCCAGAAAAATTAATAAAGTGAATTATTTCCTACGTGTGAAATATCAGGGTTTTTTCACTCTTCATGAAAGATACATGGAGTTCAGTTCAACTGGATGTCGGTGCTCCCCGGAATGAAGGAGTGACACGCTTAAAAAGACATTTAAAACAACACATTTGCTGTGCTGCCAAAACCCAGGCTGAGATGCTCAGCCCCTGCACGTTATTTTATCCTGTGATGGGAGGAAAAAAAAACCCTTAAAATACAATTCTTCACCCAGCAGACACAGACAGATAGATAAATAGATAGATAAAATAACTGGCTCGTTATTAGAAAACCAAACTAAATTAAGACAAGCTAATCTGGGCCAAACTAAAAAGAGGATGCTCATGACCCAAAGATCCAGTTTTCACACTGCAACTTTTTGGGGTTTAAATGCTTCTGATGTGAGGAACAAAGGTCCAGCCTTTGAGGAGAGGGGCAGAGGGCTGAGTGTGCCCAGGCCCACGAGCCAACACACACATTCCTCTGCACTGGGAGATGGCTCTTTGAAGCACATTTTAATCAAACTTCTCTGAGGTAATATCCAATACGAAAATGAACTACAAAAAATGAAGCTGATCGAGATGTGCCCAGTAACGAATGCCATGAAAAAGGCCTGAATTTTCAGAGGGAAAGGCCAAGCTGTAATTCCTTGCAAAGGGAAAACCACAGAAGCTTTCCAAGAGATTTTTACAGTCTTTTTCTAATTGTTCCCTTTTCCAACATCATTATGCAACCTCCGTGTGCTTTCCTGCTTCTCTCCCCCCCTTTATTTCACCCATTCTCCCCCCCCCCAACTTCTTCTAAACGCTGTGAGGCAGCTCCTTTAAGACAGCCAGAAATACAGTGCAGATTTTTCTCTCCTCCTCCTCCTCCCTCCTCTCAGTTTAAACTGCCCAAATCTTTCCGGTGAAGAAGCATTGCCCAAAATCTGCTCGCTATTCAAGCAGCCCTGGCAATGACAAGCAGCGCTTCATGAATCATCTGTTATATATTGCCTTATCAACACGGTCCACTGCAGGAGAAAGTAAACCTGGCCCACTTTGGGGCCGTGCACAACACAATCAAAATGCAAGTGGCATTAATTACGGGAGGGCTCTGAGGAGTTCCCTCATCCAAGGATTCAATATAGGCTATATACATATATATATATATATATATATATATATATATATANTTCTGGGGATAACAGCTCCTGCTGGGAGCTGGTTCTCCAAGTGGTACGATGATGCTCCTTACTTAATTAGCTGTTTATACCTGAGGATGGGACAGGCTATATACATATATATATATATATATATATGAGGCAACATAAATCGAACCAAAATGCTAACAGCCGTTTCCTCCCCCACCACACACAGCTTTTACTTTAGTATTTTAAAGGACTATTTACCCCTTTTACCGGTTTCCAATATCGTCACATTTCTAATTATTAAAGCAGACAGCTTTAGTGTTTCTGCTGTTTGTCAGCTTCAGCTGTTTGAGGCGAACACACGTATTTTCATGGGGTTTTTTTTCCCCCCCAAGCCAGACCTCTAAGCTCAGCAAGTGAGGGGAACCTTGCACTGCTCTGGAGCATTGGCATGCTGGGGAGCCTGGAAGCAAAGGTACATGCAGGAGAGAAGTTATCCGTGAGGGAAGGGGGCTCAACACTGAAAAGCAACTGTGAATTCAGTGGCAAGACACATCCCATCAGCTTCTCTGCCCAGGGAAACACAGCCTCACAAAAGCACAAACTCAAGGGATTCCAGCAGGACTCTGATAAAATCTAAACCCACGCAGACCAGGTAGCAGGATTGAAAAAGATGACGGAAAAGCGATGGGGTAACTGGAAACAAGCTAAAGGTGAACTGGCAGAGCAAGGAAGTAGAATATGACACCACTAAAGAAGCCAGCAAGAAGAATACTTGGCAAATATTTAACAAATGTCATTACCAGTGGCCCAATAACATCTTCAATTAATATTTCCTTGTGGTTTGGGACAAGCTCTGCCATTTGGAACAGGCCAGCAGCAGATCCCACGGAGCAAATGAACTCCTCTGTGTGTACGCAACCATGGGTACAAGACGAGGGAAACACAGTTCCAGGGGCTGGGGTTTATATTTTTGATATATAAATACAAAACACACAGTGCCAAGGAGTGCCCAAACACTTCTTTAGCTGGAGGAGAACACCAAAGAAGTGCTTTAACCCCAAGATGACGCTGGCACAGCTGGGCAGTGAGCACTCAGGTTCTCAAACCCTGAAGGGAGCATCACTTAACCCACACAGACCCAGGGTGACCTCAACAAAACATGGGGACAGCCGGTTCCAGTGACCTTACAAAGCTACCAGCATGGGAGGAACGCTGGAAGATGAAGGAAAACTGTCCTGAAATATTTGATTCTATTCCATCTCACATATTTAAGGGCAAGTTTTAGTCTCAACACTTCATTTGCGACGTGTTTGGGCACTTCATGTGTAGAAAGTCTGCAGCTTCCCCTGATTTGAAACCTGCAAATGAACCTTGAGGACAAGTTTCAGGCACTACACCAAGTATTCTGGATCACAGATACACCTTAAACTGGCTTCAAAAGGTCTATTCCCCAGAAAGCACAAAGCATTTGAAAGAGAGATAAAGAGGGCAAACTCAGCTAAACCCACGGGCAGTTTTAACCTTTATTTTGAACAAGCCCTACTGCTCACCCTTGCAGTACCACAGGGGATTTAAGGTTGAAGACTCAACTCCAGCTTTTCAGCAGGCTACAAACAGGCAGCTCCTGTGCTTCCACCTCTGCCCATGGGAGGAAGGAATCCTCCCATGGGAGGGTGGGCAGGCCCTGGCACAGGGTGCCCAGAGCAGCTGTGGCTGCCCTGGGATCCCTGGCAGTGCCCAAGGCCAGGCTGGACACTGGGGCTTGGAGCAGCCTGGGACAGTGGAAGGTGTCCCTGCCCAGGCAGGAGGTGGGACTAGATGGGCTTTAAGGTCCCTCCCAACCCAAACCATTTCATGATTTTATGGCAGAAGGCTGGGAGAAAAACAGGCACTGACCACGGGGGCTGAAGTCACTCATGCTCAAGCTGCTGCTCTCGAGGAGGGGGCAAACCACAAGGCTGCCACGTCACGGGCTGGTGCTGCAAGCAGAACAACCTGACAAGCTGGGCAAAGCCCCCACCCAAAACCATCCCTCAGCTAACACAGGTCCGTGGGACCTGCAAACCTCCCCAACCAGGTGCTCCAAGGCTCGGGAGGCAGGCTGGAGTTCAAGCCCCTGAAGATTTGGGCAAAACACGTTGCTTCAGGACAACCCACTGCAATCTGCACCTACCTAAATATCTCTTATCAGCTCCTGCCACCAGGTAACTTCTTCAGGAGTTCATCAACCTCCAGGTGTCTGTAAACACATCACTCCTAGCTTAAAAAAGTCCCTCCTTCTTGTATTTACCTTTTCTTGTGTTTACCTTCTCCTGCTGTTACTGCACTGTTGTTTTTTATCTTTCCTGCATTAATAGGACGTTGCCTGTGAAACATAAGCACAGCAGAGAGTTGCATCTTCACCAGCACAAAGATTACACAAGAAACTACTTTTACTGTTTTTATCTACTCATAGAATGGTTTGGGGTGAAATGGGACCTTAAAACCCATCTTGTTCCACCCCCCTGCCAGGGGCAGGGACACCTTTCCCTATCCCAGGTTGCTCCAAGCCCCGTCCAGCCTGGCCTTTCTTTATTTTCCTAGTGATTCACCACCAAAAGGCAAGCAAGAAAGTGAAACTAATAATCCCCTAAGGAGCTCACCTGCATCCCACAGCAGGATCTTGGTATCCTCCACCTGTTATCTCCCCCCCTGGGCACTCCCTGAGTTTCTCAAGAACTTGATCATTCACAGCTGGCAGCGTTCCTCTACTTTAGGATAGTCTGTTTAGGAGATTTTAGGAGATGGCAGCACACAGACACAGACTGCCCAACAGACATCTCCTCCCAAGGGAATACAAGCTTTCCATGCCATCACATGTGCTTTCCTTCCATGCCTCCATCCCGCTGAGCAAATAACCAATTCTTCTGGCGTTCTGAGCTGATTTTCAAAATGCTTTTTCTAATCCTTTCTAAAGCTAAGTCCTGAAGCAAAACAAACAAACAAACAAACAAACAAAAAAAACCAGGGTGGCCAAGTTAAAATTTTGAAGATTTAAATATATTTTTTTCCCTCAGTTTAGACCAGCAAGGGCACAGCTCAGTATCAACACCAGGAATCTGTCAGATGCACAGGCTAAAACATGCCATCCAAGGACGAGAGGAAAAAGCAGAGAATCCTGGAAAGCTGCATCTTCCACATTTCACTTTATCCAGAAAATCTGCAGTCGCTAAAACTTACTCTTTCTAACTGGGTGGCATTTTACATTTCCAAACGTAATTGAGTGAGCGTGTTGCCATGGCGACAGCAGGGTTCTGCAATAACTTTGTTGCCTTGTAATTGCTGTATATTTGTATACAAGCAGCTGAGCTTTCTTTTAATTCAATGCCCTCAACTCTTCCAGCGAGGCTGCGGAGCGACGACGGCAGCTTTTTAGGCTGAGAACTCCGAACAGTGGTGCTGGAAACATCAGAAACGATTAAAACTCAGCGCCGCGACCGACCGCATTACACACACACACACACACAGAGAAAAAACCCCACCACGAAACCCTGCCAAGAACCAGATTATTATATAAACTTCAGAGCTCCTTAGCTTTTAAAAATGCTGCCGTTACAACAACAACAAGAAGAAGAAGAAAAATAAAAACACAATTCAGATAATTAACTCCAGGTAGATTTGGCACCGAGCGAAGCACTTTGAGGGCAGGGAATAATGCAGCACGAGTCCCATTTATTGACAGGGCATAATACCAGTCAATCAAAACGCGCTGGCCAGGGGATTATCCACTCGCCGTGGCTCCCGGGGCCAAAATAATGCTCGCTCCATCTCCCCGGCCCCAAACCAGCGTTATGAGGACAACGGGATGCAGCTGTGGGGAACGAGCACGGCACCGAGCTGCCTGGTGGGAGAGAAGTGGGGAAGACGGGAGAGAGCCAATGCCTCGCCGCACGCCCCATCCCAGGGTTTTACAAGGCATTTTCACACCCTGAATCCACCCACACCTTCCCGACACAGATCCCCACTCCTTGGGAGCGTTTTCAGAGCTGTAATCCAGCCCGGAATATGAGGCAAGGCTGGAACATGAAATCCGCTCGTACGGGCGTTAGCGGTGACGAGCCTAATTTATGCAAATCTGCCAAAACAGCCTATTGACAGGCGAAAACCCCACCAAAAGCAGCACCTTCCACTACCGCGCAGTGGGCGCACAACACAATTACGCAAGTGCTTTGAGCGAAGGGCAGGCTCCCTTCCCCTCCAGACGCTGCCCAGCGCCCAGCACTGACAGCGTCGAATTATTGTTATGTAAATCCATCTGCTCCGCGGAGCTGTCAGGGCGCCGGCCAACACCCCGGACACCACACCGGGGGCGCGGGCAACATTTTGGGGGGGGAGCGCCGGGATCGCGCAGCATCTTCTTCCCTGATGAATCCCTGCAGCAAAAACCCACACGCGGCTGCCGGGCAACACCTCCCTCCGCGCTCCTCCGCCAGCCCCGAACCTCAGCTTTTTCTGCTTCGTTTCGCCCCGTGCGAGCCCGGGCTCGAGGTTTCGCGGCGGCACACGTGGTTTGTCCCCCCTCGGCCCCCCAAAACCGGAGTTCTGGCGGCGAGGCTGCCGCCCTGGGCCTCGGACCTGTCACCGCCACCTCCGGGCTCCCCGAGAGCGCCGCGCTG
>VZTI01004794.1:341864-365333 GCA_013397865.1 Struthidea cinerea
AAAAAAAAAGAACTCGTGTCGTTCAGCCATCTGGATTTACATAAATTCTGGGACCTGATGGGAATTGCTAACAACTTTGTCCCTCTCTCAAAATCTGCATATATGTGGTAGTATATATGCACTGCTCCTTTTCTCTTTTACCTTTTTTGAGATATTTGGCATTTAAATTTTCATTTGAAAGGGCTGCCCTTATAAAAATCCCTGGCATATTGATCCGTCCCTTAAAATTGCTTTTTTTTTTTTTCATGCTGTGACCAGGCTCCCCCAGGGAATGGGCACGGCCCCGAGGCCGCCAGAGCTCCGGGAGCGCTTGGACAATGCTCTCAGGGATGCACAGGGTGGGAATGCTGGGGTGCCTGAGCAGGGCCAGGCGTTGGACTGGATGATCCCTCAGTAATTTCTCCATCCCTGGCAGTGTCCAAAGCCAGGTTGGACGGGGCTTGGAGCAACCTGGAATAGCGGGAGGTGACCCTGCCCATGGCAGGGGGTGGACTCTGACAGTCCCACCAGCAAAAACATCCCACTAACTTCAGCTTTCCATCTTACTTTATTTTTAAGATAATAATTTACTCCCGTCAACTTCCAGCCATTACCTTTGACAGGTCTATGCTCAAGCACAGGGGCAGCATGGCTTGCCCTGGAGCAGGCCTGGAGTTTGGGGATGTTTTCCCTGGAATACACACCTGAGAGCACCACTGGCATTAAGAACGCCGCTTCTGCCCAACGCTGAAGCCCTTTTTGTTTCATTTTCAGCTTCTTCGGGCTTGTGGGCTTGTTTGTTGTTCTTTGGCTGGTGAGGTTTTGGGTTTCCTCGCGCGGTTGTTCTGCCCTCTTTATGCGGGGCCAGCTTGTGTGCTCAGAGGGATGGGTGAATAGGTGAATGAATAACCTCCCAAATTATTTTTGAGTGTCAGGAGACCTGTGGGTGGAAGGGCTTCGGGGCTAGAAGGTTACCAAGGCAGGGTAATATTTGCTAAGGCAGCAGCTCTGCTGCTGGAGGCTGGTGTCGGACACACCTGTGGCAGCCAGGTGAGTGTCTGCCCTCCCTTGTGGCCCCCACTTCTGCTCCATCTGGGGAGCGATTCGGTCCCAAACCCTTTAAACGTGGCTTACAACCAATACTTCTGCCCCGGTGGTCATTGCAGGCTGTAGGTGTGAGCCACCTGTGTCCCCGGCCGAGCTGGGGGCTGTGGTGCAGAGCATTCTCCTGGCCACTTGCCTGGCCACGGCAGCTGCCTTCCCTCTCTGCGCTGCTGGAGCAGTTTGGAGGCAGGAAACGAGAGGAGCAAACTGTGCCCTGAAAGTTGCCATGGAGCGTAAGTTTTACCTTCAGGTTCTGATTGATGCCGTACCTGTGGCTGTGGGTGTGAGTACGTGTCTCTGTTAATACCCAGTCTAGGCTAACCTGTGCATAATGGCAGAAAATTAAACCTTTGTCGTTGCTCGTGTGAATTAGACCTCGGAGATTCACGAGGGAAAGGCTCCTTGCTATATGTTAAACCCAGCATATTGGCTATAGCTGTATATAGTCTGTTTTCACTGTAATTGCAGCTGAAAAACTTACTCAGAAACCAGTTGAAGCAGAAAATAAAAATCTAAAAAAAAACCCCAACCCTGGCAGAGCTAATTCATAAAGATTTAAATAAAAAGCAATTACAGAACTTCCCGCCTACCTCCACCTCATCTTTAGCTGAGCTCCTTGTTTGTCAGGAATGATTCCATTTTTTCTGTTCTCAGGCAGGAAACAGCCATCACAACACTCCAGCTAATTTCCCTCGCTAGTCACAGGGAGCTGGTGAAAGTAAAATAGGGTGCTTCAGCTTTCCACTCCAATCCTGCCACTCCACAGCCTGAAAAAAAAAGGAGGATAAAGTGAGGAAGAGAGCCAGCAGGAACTTCCTCTGGAGCCTAGACACCGAAGATGTGCTGGTGCCACTCGGCTCCCTGGAGAAAGTCAAGCCTAGACACAATTTCCAGCCTGGTGATGGCTTCCTCTTCTTCCTCCTGATCATTCAAGCTCCATCACTGATCTCCCTTGGTTTTCCTGACCCACTCATCATCCTTCCGTGCTTAATCTGCCATTCCCTACTCTCCATCTTTGCCACAGCACCCTGATTTACTCCTTTTTGCCAGCGAGAGGAAAACCCCATCAAGCCCACCAAACTCACAGCACAGCTCTGACGGGACAGGCAATGCTAAATTTACATCGCCCCTCTCCTGTGTTTTCCTCCAACACACCTTTTATTGTGCAGTTTTGTTCTGTTGTTACCGGGTTTTTTTTAATCCTGGTGAATTTCGCTTCAGCTGGAACTCCTCCTTCTCTCCTTGCACCACTCTTTCAGAGATGGACACCTCTTCCTTACCCTGCTGCAAAATCCATCCCCCGTGCGGTCCTGCGTGGCTCAGAGCGAGCTGTGAGGCAGGACAGGGGGGTTCTCCTCCACTTCCGAGCCCCCCACGCCTGCGTTTGGCTGCAGGAGCCGTTCCCCAGCTTGTCCGCGCACCCGACACTTCATCAGGTCTGCAGCACTCGGGGCCTTGAAGAGCTGGAATCCCGAGGCAGCAAGAGCCAGACTCTCAGAAACAAGTTATTGCTGTTGTTTTGGGCAAAAGCAAGTCCCCGTCCCCCACCTGGGGGAAAAAACGAGCAAGTGAAGTTCAAAATGGAGGTCACAATGTAAAGTTTGCTTTCTTCTCCATATTTACACTTTATTTTTGCTGATGGAGATACGCTGGGTTGTTGCGGCAGTCATTTTGCAATGCACTTCTAAAATAAAACTCCTTGCTGGAGTTTGTTTTTAGTATTTTTTTCTGGATTTGTATAAACTTCCTATTTGTTTAGCAGCTATGCTCTCAACTATCTTACAGAACATCCTGACTTGGAAGGGGTCCACAAGGATTCCTACTGCCGAGAGAAAAATTATTCTGGGGCCCTTACAAACCACTGCCCAAAAGTGTCATCATCCCTCTACATTGAACTGAAGAATTAAGAGTATGGAAGAAATCTCTTTTCCCCCTCAACTGTTTTTTTTTTGGTTCAGTCAATTTTAGTAGCACACTTAAGGCTTAAATTTAGATAAAAAGCAGAAATAAGTCTAAAATAAACATGGAATCTTTGTGAAGTCAAGGCTAGAGTAACCGTTGGATACACTCCGTTTATCAGTGCTCATTTTCTGATTCTTAATAGTGAAAACAAGGGAAATGGGTATCAATTTATTATATTTATTTTCATCCATGACAGCTGCTGGGAGAAAAATGTGGGGTGTGTCTCTCTATAGTGGGAACCTTAGAGGAAATATTGATCCATTTTTCTATTCCGTCTCCTTCAACCAGAAAAAAAAACCAAACAACAACAAAAAAAGGCATCATCCAGGGTGAAAAACAATTAAAATCTAAATAAATGTAAGAAAAACGTGACCAAAAAGAAAAAAAAATAGAAATGAAAATATTTGCAGCCTGGGTGTTGGTTTTACGTGAAGACACTGACTTGCTGCTGAATGACGAGTAGGATATTTTTCTACTGAAATATTGATAGTAGATTACACTAAACCACAAACTATCTCCAGAAAGCCCATCATTTCTAATCCTAATGGTGTTTTCTTTCCCTTGGCTGACTACTACATTCATGAGATGATGGCTTTATTCTATCTGGGGGAAAAACTTTTTACCATACAGCTAAATTAACTTGTCAAAAGACTTCAAACTTCGGAAGCTTTTACAGCTCGATTCAAAGCTATTATTCAGGATTGAATGAGAAGGCTGCGGACTGTAAGAGCTGGAAAAAAAAAAAAAAAAATTTCAGCAGCATTCAGGAGTTGAATGGAACGCTTACTTTTTGTTCAGGTTGTGTGTGTTTCATTGAGCTGTCTCGGAAGAGCTGGGTTTTCGTATTTTAAGGCAAAATCCTTCTTTCTGCTGCTCTGGAAGCTGTGACCCAGTCCGTGCTCTTTCACACACACTCGGTTATATTTAGTTTGTGCCAACCTAAATAAGTGTCAACCAGCTCTCCAGAAATGCGGGGAGCACAAAAGGGAACGGCCAGCAGCTAAATTGAGGCAGAACGAGAACACAATTAGACTTATTTTTATCCTTTTCTTTTAAAATCAGATCACAGACTATCTCACACTCAGCTCCAGCTTTCTCATGCAAATAAAAATGCCTGGCTTCAGGAGCAGCAACTTTTAGATTTTGCAGACGAGGAGCAGCTGGCAGAGCTTGTGCTTGGAGTCTTTCCTGTCGCTTTGGGTCCAATCTACTTTGGGACAAAGCTGGCATAAAGAGCCAAGCCGACAATGGCAGCCCCCGGAAGGGAACCCGGGGCTCTCTGGGGGAGCGTGCAAGCACGTTCAGGATGTGGCAGGACGGGCTCCATAGTGGCCAGCACGGGGATAATGGCCTGGATTCGGCGTGTTCTGCACGCGGCTGCCGGTGGCTGCTCCGCACGGGAGCAAGCCTTAAACTTGCTCGTCACCAAGGCCTGCGGGGACGTTCTGCCCTCCACCAGGGACCCACCACTCGCCCTCCTCTCCAGCAGCTGAGCTGGACTCCCTGGACTGTTTGTGGAGATGCCCAGGGCTTGCAGCACGTTCGAGCTCCGAATCACACAATCACACAATCACCAGGTTGGAAGAGACCTTCAAGATCATCGAGTCCAACCCATGTCCCAGCACCTCAACTAAACTAAACCATGGCACTGAGCGCCACATCCAATCTCTTTTAAAACACGTCCAGGGATGGTGATGCCACCACCTCCCCGGGTAGACCATTCCAATATTTTATCACTCTTTCTGTAAAAAACTTCTTCCTAATATCCAGCCTATATTTTCCTTGGCACAACTTAAGACCGTGTCCTCTTGTTTTGTCAGTTGTTGCCTGGGAAAAGAGACCAGCCCCCACCTCACTACAACCACCTTTCAAGCAGTTGTAGAGAGCTCAGAGCACGCAACCACGGAACAGGGGGATCCAAGCCCGCATCCCTCTTCTGCCTGGCAGGTTCCTCCTCCCGAGGGACCGTGGCCATGGTGGCACAGGACAGCGTCCCTCCTGCTGCAGAGGCAGACCACTGGGCAGCGGGGTGGGCAGGGTGCACGAGAGGATGGAGCAGGCAGGATGTTAACGTGCTTAGCTGGTACAGAGAGGGTTGAGGAATGTTTGGGTTCTGGAATATCAGCACAGAATCATGGAATGGTTTTGGACCCTAAAGCTCATCTTGTCCCACCCCCCTGCCATGGGGACACCTTCCACTATCCCAAGTTGCTCCAAGCCCCGTCCAACCTGGCCTTGGACACTTCCAGGGATCCAGGGGCAGCCCAGAGATTCTCTGGGCACCCTGTGCCAGGGCCTCACTGCCCTTACACTAAAGAATTTCCTTCTAAATCATCTTCCTGTGATCTGAGTTTAGGTTTCGAGGGAGCCAGCAGCAGAGCACCAAGGTGTTTTAAGCTCGGCACTCCAGAAGCCAGGCTCTGGAGAGCACTGAATTGCTGCCTTCGTAGTGAGGTACCAAGATGACCTCACGGTTTTGAGCACCTGAGACTAAAGTTGCACTGATAGATGACGTGTGGGGACAGAACTGGACAGACCTTTCAATTTCCCGATTTTTCCCTCCTCTGTTTTGTTGCTCTAAGGGTTGTTTAATCTCATTTCATGTGGATTCATATTTCAGCATTTCCTGAATACCAATATCTATTAAAAGGCACCTGTGCTTTGCATTTGGCAACACCTCAGCCGACCTGCTTCCCCTTTCCTATGGCAAAACCAAAACCGCAGCCAGCTTTGGACTGGAATCCACTGGAAAGCACTAAAACACCTCAAATTTTCTCCATCTGCTCATCAAGGAGCAAGGAGTCTTTCCCTAATGCGAGCTCCTTAAATGTGGTATCTTAAAAACTCATGTTCCTTACGAGCACCTTCACCGGGTTCCTAAAAAGCATCACAGCAGAGCAGGACGTGCCAGCAGAAGTGTCCGGAATAGCAACAGTGGCATCGAAATCATGAGAGGAATGTCTGAAAAGTCTGAAGGGTTGTACTCAGACCCTGCTAAAGAGCTGGGTGGGACTCTGGAATCCGGCCCTCATTTGCAGATACGTTGTTTAACAGAAGTGTAAGAAGCGAGTGCTGGCCCATTAACGACAGAAATAAAGTTCGGAATGTATTAGGATGAGAGGTCAGAGGAGTCAAAACCTCTGCAGCCCTGGAAATGTCTGCGTGTGTGACTGTAAAACACGGGCAGAACGGAGAGCTACTTCCCTCCTCTAGGATCACTAGGCAAGACCAGGTCTGTGAAAGACCAGGAGGTTCCACAAGGAAAAAAAGGAAGAAAAAAGGCAGACTTCCCATTCTGAAACAGAGCAGATCACAGAAACCCCGTGGCGCCCTGGGCTAGATCCAAGGGGATGTGTGTGCGTCGGTGCCGTGGGACTGGTTTAGGATGTTCACACTGTGATCCGAGGAGATGAGGCACATGGGCCTTGATTCATCCTTATCAGGAGCTTCTTATCGGGTGGCCTGCTGCACATTAAAGACTCAATTATCAGCAGAGCCTTTGTCTTGTATCAGGACGAGGGGCAGGACATGTTCTGCTCATACACAGAGACCAAGGAGCAGCTGTCATGTGGTGGGAAGTGTAGTGGTCCAAAACTGGGATGTGCTTGTGTGTAACCGGGGAGACAGAAGGTGTTGGGGCTTTTTTCCCCTGCTTCTCTGGTCAAGGGAATCGTAGAATCCCAAAATGGTTTGGGTTGGGAGGGACTTTAAAGCCCATCCAGTGCCCCCCCTGCCATGGGCAGGGACACCTCCCACTGTCCCAGGCTGCTCCAAGCCCCAATGCCCAGCCTGGCCTTGGGCACTGCCAGGGATCCAGGGGCAGCCACAGCTGCTCTGGGCACCCTGTGCCAGGGCCTCCCCACCCTCACAGGGAACAATTCCTTCCTCATGTCTAATCAAAATCTATCCTACCTCAGTGGGAGCCATTCCCCCTTGTCCTGGCACTGCAGGCCATTGTCCAAAGTCCCTCTCCTGCTCTCCTGGAGCCCTTGTAGGCTGAAATGGGCTCTAAGCCCTCTCCAGAGCCTTCTCCCTTCTCCAGGGTGAACACTCCCAGCTTGTCTCCTGTCCTATCTCCAGCCCAAGAACACTTTTTATCACCTTGCTTTCGGTGAACGCAGCCAGCTCTTTCAGGGGAGTTCACTTGTCAAATCCTCCACAGTGCTACAGGTGGTCGGCTCTTTGTTTTGGTCGTATATTTCAAAGAACAGCTTCTCCAGCAAACAGCGCAACAGCTGTGGCTGATAAAACTCCTGGGTGCCGTCATTATCCTTTTTCCTGATAGAGACTGTCACAGATTTACCATCGAGTTTTGGCTTGGAGGCTGGTGCTCTGCAGCCAGCCAAAAATAAAATGGAGCTGGATAGCCTTCGCATGACAGAAGAAGGGTTCCCAAGGTTGGAAAACTCATGGAGCTGCGATTGTCAGACCAGAGGAAGGAGCTGTGTCCAACACAGGTACCAGAATCTAGTTGGGATGCGACAGGGATCTGCAGGGACACGTTCTCCCATGCTTGGCCATAGGCATCTTGCCACAAGACTGAGGATTTTGGAAGGTGGACTCCTGTGCCATCATGGAAGAAGCTCTCTGAAGATCCCTTACATATTTCCGAGCAGAATTCCCAGAGCATCCATCAGTTTGGGGTGCCTCAGTTACCTCTGCCTACAAATCCAAAAACCTCTCCTGAGGTTTCTCCTACAAAGTCGGACCTGGAAACCTCTCCAAAAGCATCCTTAGCCTTTAGCACGCAAGTGTCTGGAGCGTGGGGTCACACCTTTGGCAGGATACGTGCCTGCAGCTCTCGGAATCCTGTGGAGGCCCGGGGAGGTGCTGGTTTCTGGGATGCACACACCTGAGCGCCGGGAACGGGGACGAGGCCACCGGGGAACACGGGAGCTTCACAGCTTCCCCTCGCTGCCAGCCTGCACGGGATTCAAGCCAGCACAGAAATGATCCCTGCTCCTGAGGCATCCCATCTTCCGTGGGTTTTAGTGAGCCAGCGGGACAGCCCCCGTGGCAGAACAGCAGCCTTACAGCTGGGTTTGAAGAAGTGTTTCTGCTCTTCTGGACTTGAGCCCAAAGTCCCGCTTGGAGTAACTCACGTTCACATCAGCAGAACAATCCCAGCCAAACAGAAAGTTCTCTTTTCTTTTTTTCTCTCTTCCCCTTTAATTAAACTGTTATTCTCTCAAATCAAATGCGAGCGTTCCCCTCATTCCAAACTAAGAAAGATCACAGGTGAATGCTGCCAGTGAAATTAAAAACTGACTTGAGACAGCTTTGCTTTAAGCAGAAAGTACCTTTTTTTTTTCTTTTTGCTGGGTGCCTCTTCACCAAGCCAACAGTTGGAACTGAAGTGGGGCAGGTTTTTAGACCATCAAGCGCAGAAGACGTTTTCTGTCTGCATTCCTCCTTCAGAAGAGATAAACCAAGCCTAGAGGAATGAGGATGCTGCAGCTCCTCGTGCCGTGGAGGGGTGATCATGCCCAAAACACCCCGCTTGCCACAGCTGCTCCCCTCGTTCCCAGGGCCACCATGAGCTTTGCTGGCAAAAGCAAACCCTCCCCGTCACTGCTGCTTTGCTCATACCAGGTCGTGGCATTCCCAATGTTACTCGTGCCCAGGAAGTCCCAATGCCAGAAGGGCAGCGCTTACCCCCAGCCCGGCCGCTTCGAGGTCACAAAAGAATCATTTATGTTGTAAAAGACATTTGGGATCGCTGAGTCCAGCTGTCAACCCAGCACCACCACCACCACGTTCTCCACCAAACCACAGCCACGCAGTTGCTGAACACTTCCAGAAGTGGTGGTTCCACCACTGCCCTGGGCAGCCTGTGCCAACTCTTTGTAACCCTTCCCATGAAGAAATAGTCCCTTAAACCCAGTCTAAACCTCCCCTGGCCCAGCCCGAGGCCGTTCCCTCTCCTCCTGCCCCTCTTCCCTGGGAGCAGAGCCTGACCCCCACCTGGCTGCCCCCTCCTGTCGGGCAGTTGCAGAATCCTCAGCTCCCACCAGCCCTCAAAAAACCTCTTGTCACAACCCTTAGCAATTTACTTCCAGCCTGCCTGGGTGTTTTGCAGCGAGTGGGGTACAGAAACCCTGGAGACTGACAGAAAACAACAGAGTTAAAAGAATGGAGTGGAATTACCCATCCCCTGCGCATTAACTGGCTTCAGATGGTACCAGCTTGCTGGTGTTTTTTCTGCCTCTCTGGCAGGGAGTGTTTTATTTGCTCAGTAAAGTTTTCACATGCAATATGTTGTTGCTGTTTTGTTTTGTTTCTGAAATCCCTTACCTATATATTTATTACAGACAGATATTATACCCTGGCAGTAAAGGAACGCTGCAAAGTGCTAGTTAACTTCTCAGAGCTGCCTGAATAATTCCATAAATACGAGGGGACCGAAATGACAACAATAAGGGGATCTGTGCTTTGAACAATAAATATGAACTGGAGCTCTGCTTTGGATTTGAGGCATGCTGCAGCTAATAGGTATTCAGCTTGTGTGGGCCACTGACATTTAAATAAACACATGTGCAGTCCAAGGGGGTTGGCTGCAGAGCCTCTTGTCAATTGAATCCAGCCCTGGGAACGCTGAGAGAGTGGTTCAGGATTGCAGGAATTCCACGCTGGGCTCTAGCCCTCGGTGGGATCTCTCCTGAAACCATACGATGTCCTCCACGGGGAAAAAACAAAGGGGTGGGGGGACACAATGGGAATGAGGAGAGGGGGGTGGAGACCCCCCCAAAATATGTGGCTTCAAAGAAATGCTGAAAATATTTATAAGAAAAATGCCTGGCGGGCTGCCCGCTGCAGGCTGAAGGAGAGCTCAGCTCCTCAAGCTGAGATAGCTCAGCAACCTTGACAGCATTCCTGCACTGCCTTGGGGAAAAATCACCTCTAAACGGGGCCGTTTCGTGTGAATTTGCAGAGCCAGGCCGGAGTGCACTCTGAAAATCCGTTCCTGCGGGGAGAGCAGCAGGAAGGATCCTGGGACAACCCCTTTGTGCCGCTCCTGGGGCCCGCAGAGCCAGCTTTGGCTGCAGCAGCATCAGCTGTCCTGCAAAGGGAGCCCTAAAATCGAGGGTTGTGTGGCAGCATCAGACACCCAGAGAGGGACAGGTGTACGTGGTGCTCACCCTCTGCACCGCACACCGAAACATCTGAAAGACCTTGAAGTGTCTCCAGCACTTGCTTTGTGTGATTCCCGCAAACTTCAAACGCTCACAGCCCACATATTCTCCCTCAGAATTGCAGGAAGCACAATTTCGCATCCGGGTGTCACCTTTTCCCTCACCAGGGCAAAGGAGGGGTGACCCAGGAACAAGGAGGCATCAGCTCTGGGGCTGTCAGCTGCAGAAGGAGGGAAGCGTCCTGCTTAAAAAACAAAATTAAATAAAACCAACAAGAAAACAAACAAATTAAAAAAAAAAAATCCAAAGGGAATGAATTGAGCTACTTATCACCGAGTTCAACACCGAGCGAAGCAGTGGAGGCTGTGCAACAGCATTGCAGATAATTAGAAAGCTGGGATGGAAGGAAACCATCCTTTTGGTAGCTGGAATCGTGGCTCCTGGGGAAGGAACCCTTTGTGGCCACCAATGCGTGCAGAATGGGGGCAATTTGCTTGATACCACGTACTCTGGTTCCTGAAAAGCTCCCTCAGTGGGGGCGCCTTGGAAATTAATCTCCCCTGGGATTAGAAGAAAGGTTCTCAAGTGGATTCCGAACCGGTAGGAAGCGGGAAGGGATGGGTTTAAATGGTTATTTTTCACGGCAGAGGGAATCCCAGTGGAATCCCCAAGCAGTTTGGGCTGTGGCATGTGCTGTTCTCGGAGCCCAAAGGATCAGGAAAAGGGGTATTGGAGCAATTTGCAGAAGAAAAAAAAAATGACTTAAAGCAGCAGAAATTAGTGAGAATTAGAAAAAAACTGCAAAGGACTGTGGGACATGGCAATCAAAGAGAGCCCCAGGTACAGGAAGACAAAACCAGGCTCAGCTCACCTTAGCCCCTCCTTCGGTATTCCCAAAGAAAGAGAGAATCCAAAGCAAGCCTCAGTTCGCTCCTGAACAGCGATCAAAGGAATGGACAGAGCGCAAAGAATTCATGGAATTATGGAATGGTTTGGGCTGGAAGGGTCCCTAAAACATCCAGTCCCACCCCCTGCCACGGGCAGGGACACCTTCCACTGTCCCAGGCTGCTCCAAGCCCCAATGTCCAACCTGGCCTTGGACACTGCCAGGGATCCAGGGGCAGCCACAGCTGCTCTGGGCACCCTGTGCCAGGGCCTTCCCACCCTCACAGGGAACAATTCCTGCCCAACATCCCATCCAGCCCTGCCCTCTGGCAGTGGGAAGCCATTCCCTGTGTCCTGTCCCTCCAGGCTCTTGGGAATCAGGAGGTGCGTGGTGCTGGCTCCTTCTAACAGTACCACAGCACTTTTAATGCCCGTTACTGAAATGATGCAGGTCAAAAACCGAAATAAGGCCCCTTTTCCCATGCAAATATTCCATTGAACGCCCTCTTCCATCGAGCATCCCTTCCCAGGCAGCATCGGGGAGCAAGGACTCGGGCCTGCCCCCGGCCAGCTGCTCCCACCTTTCACAGATTAACTCTGGATCCGGCCCTAATCGGGACAGAAAGGAGGGAAACGCTGAGGGGAGGCTGGCAGAGAATGTCCAGCATGCGTCCCTAATGCAGCCAGGCCTTTCGAAACAGCTCCTCCCAACAGAGCCCCCCAAAAACGCCCTGACGGCAGGAGGATTCAGGCATGGATGTAACTTCCAAGGCATGCTGCTGGGGTAGGGAAAAGGAGAGCTTGGAGTTAGGGGATTTTTTTTTCCCCACAACTTCCTTGCTGGAGGACAATCAGGGAGAGAACCGTGTGTGTTAAAGTGTCTGGAAAAGGGTTTAGACAGATAAAACAAACAATAAAGTCACCGGAATCAATTACTTCTCATTTACAAAGTCGTTTGTGCCTCGTAAAGGAAATTAAAGATGAGATAATTGAACTTGTAAGCGGTCACCCTAAGCTCAGTTCCTCCTCCCAAATTTTACATTTAAAAAGGGAGGGCACACGGATGGACAGGGACACAGCCCTGGAGAATCAGCATCATCCCTGCAAAGGGAGGGTCTGCCTCACCAAACCATGGTGGTTCTGTGAAGGAGTCGACACCTGGATCAGTTGTTCTGGTCTTCCTGGATGTCCAAAACATTTCCAGTCTTTTTCACTGGGGGCTCTGAGGCGCCTTGGGATCAGAGGTTTGGCCCTTGCCCATGGCTCACGGAAGAGGGGACCAAACCCAGAGTGCCTGGCTGCACAGGGACCTGCAGGGAGAGAGGGAGAGCTCGTGTCAGCACTCGGGGACGCGCAGAGCAGAAAATCAGCAGAGCACCTTGCCAAGCCCACGGCGGGGGGAGTGCAGAAAGCACGTCTGGAGAGCAGCCCTCGGGGAAAGAGGCGCAGATCTCACTGGGAGCTTGGAAAAACCTGCCCCGAAGCGCAAGGCTGAAGCAGCTCCTCTCCTCTCGGGCCGGAGAGATGCTCCGACGAGGCCATCGCAGCCAGCACTGGAGGAGGTTTTAGCAAAAGAGGGCTCCTGGGTTTGGGAGGAGCGGGCTCAGGGAGGCTGTGTCTCTGCTCCAGGAGCGGAACGCTCACGTGCCAACAGCAGCAGGGGTAGAAACAGCCGTGCCGAGCAGCAGAGCCCTGCCCAGCCACCCCAGACCAGTCTCAGCCCAAAAGAGAGGTTTTGCTAAAAAGCCTGTTCCAGAGGACAGCCAGTGTTCAAAAACCTGTGGTTTTTTGGAGCATCACGGCTTCCTGGAGCCAGATCAGACTCTCTCCCCTTAGAGTGTGAAGTTCCCAGAGGGGCTGGATTGTTTTCCTCCCGTGTTTTACCACACAACCCAGTTCCTTCATTTGTCTGCGGCGACCAGAGAGCCGGGATTATCCCGGCTAGGGGAACACTTCCCTCAAGAACCGAAGGGAGCCAAATGGCCCCAGAAGATCATTTCAGTCCTGTGAGAAGCTGCCCTAATACCTGCAATGCATTCTGGTGATCTACCGCTGCGCCTTGGGTTGTGTTTAGGGAGCTGACTCGTGTTGGGGAGCGTTACGGAGATTTGTTTGCACTCAGCTGAGTTATTGCCACCCAGAAGGCCCTGCTAGGAATCACAGGGCTGTATTTCTTGCTGATGGAAAGGTGACAGCATTACACTAACACCAAAACCAAGCCCTTTTACACTGATGGGATGATTGCTGTTACCAGGGAGCCCTGCCATCCCTGCCCGCAGAACGAGATGCTGCTCTGCAAACCACAGCATCCCAGAAATTAAAAATAAGGCTGTCCACCCTTGAGCTCCTTTCTATCCTCAGCAAGACAGCAAACCAAATTTAATTCAGATCAGAATTCCCTCACAGAGTGGCTGCAGCTGAGCGCCTGTGGGAATTCAGGAAATCACGCTGGAAGGGAGAAGGGCTTGAGAATTTGGGGACAAGGAATCAAATCAATCCCTTGTATGGGACTGAGACAAAACCAAGGAGCTGCAAGACTTTAACTCGACAGGCTGGGAGAGCTGGGGGTGCTCACCTGGAGAGGAGAAGGCTCCAGGGAGAGCTCAGAGCCCCTTGCAGGGCCTAAAGGGGCTCCAGGAGAGCTGGAGAGGGACTGGGGACAAGGGATGGAGGGACAGGACACAGGGAATGGCTTCCCACTGCCAGAGGGCAGGGATGGATGGGATATTGGGCAGGAATTGTTCCCTGGGAGGGTGGGGAGGCCCTGGCACAGGGTGCCCAGAGCAGCTGTGGCTGCCCCTGGATCCCTGGCAGTGCCCAAGGCCAGGCTGGAAAACAATCCACCCCTCAGAGCTGCAGCAATCGCAGCTGCTACAGGAGCTCCGGGCAGAGAAACCTCTTTAGGAGCCGAAAGCTGCAGAGCAGCACTTCGCTCGCAGTTAATTTATTTCCAGCTTTTTTGGGTTTTTTTAAAGAGGGATTCTCCTGTGATCAGTTACTCCTTGACAGCTCCCCGCTTTCCGTAGGAAACCAGGCTCCTTCAGCAGTCCCAGCCAGCTCAGCTGACAAACAGCCTTTCCCTCACAAGTTAATTATGGGAGGGGGCTGAGGGCTGCCCAGCCCCTTCCCCAGGCAGCCAGCACGGCCACAGGAGTCCCCCTGCAGCCAGCACCGCTCTGGAAGTCGGGAAGAACAGAGGGATACATCGGGGGATACACTCGGGAGCGCTGTCTTCCCCGCTCAGCTGAGCTCTTTAACCCGTAGCCACCAGCCCTGGCTGTTTTTTAGCAGAGCTTCTGGCCACAAATACCTGTGACCTCAAAAAAATATCATTTCTAGATACCCCAAACAGCAGAAAGTATACACGACCTGTGTGTGTCCCAATGTGCCTGGACCTCCCTGCTAAGAATAAAGAGGTGGATCTGCTAAGATTCAATTTACTGCTGAGAACTCGCTCCCCCCAAAAAATTAATTAAAACTGCAGCGAGATACGCTGATATCTAAAAATATGGGGGGAGAAGAAAATCAGATTTAGCATTAGCATTTTTGTTTTAGCAGTTCAGCACTGAATCCGTAGATTGTTAAAACTCCCCGCAATTGGTTCTTTTATTACCAGCTACCTGCTGAGAGCTGCCTGTGTTGATGTTTCACTGACAGCAGAACACTTCCTACCCTGTTATTACCTGAAACCACTTGGAAAAATAACACATCCAGCAGGCTGCCATGAAGGCATCCTGGAGATGGGAGCTGCCATCGGCGATGCTGACATTTCAGGGTGCGTTGAGGACACCACGCGGGGTTAAATGGCTTAAAACAAGCTCAGTTAATCAGGTCAGTGGTAGGCAGAGCATCTTCCAGCAGGTAACGGTGTTTTTGGTGAATAGATGGTAGAAATGGGGCCTTTATGAGCACCCAGACCTCATAATGCTGCTGTCTTTCATCACAAAATGGCTGGGGTTGGAAGCGACCTTAAAAACCATCTCATCCCACCCCCTGCCATGGGCAGGGACACCTTCCACTGTCCCAGGCTGCTCCAAGCCCCATCCAACCTGGCCTTGGGCACTGCCAGGGATGCTGTCACAGCCTCTTACCGGCACTTCTCATCTGGTTATTCCAGCTGCACTCCAGACTCCCCTGCGATACCCCCAGTGAATTGTCCCAGCCAAGCGCACTTTGCTCTGGGCCCGATATAAACTCTCTCCATCCGACCAGCCGGGTTGTCTTCCCCGGCTCCAACAGCAGCCTCAAGTAAAACCCACCCTTCCACAGCGAGGACAGCAGCCGCTTCACAGGCAGCCAGAAATGTTGCTGTGGTTCTCAGGAGAGAAGGCAGGAGTCCCTGGAAAGACCAAGGGAAGCAGAGGCTGAACTGTGTTGAGAAGATGTCGGTGGCAGGGGGCTGCTCCCCGCTCTTTGTAGCGCCTCCAAAACACCCCAGGTTAATTTTCCTCCTTTTGTTGTCTCCCCTGTCACAAACACTGATCCCTGCCTTCCCACCCAGCCCCTTGCCATCAGCAGAGATGAAGCAAACAGCCGGGCTGCCCCTGCCAAGGGCAGTTCCAGCTGCGCCAAACCCACTGCTGCCCGCGCCCTGCCTCAGGAGCAGCACTGGCACGGCCAGCAACAGAGGGAGCTTGCCTTTCCGTGTGCCTGACCAACAGAATGGCTGTTTAAAAATATCCTTGGCAAGGGGGTGGCGGAGAGGGCCCGAAAATACACATCAAACTACCTAAAACCTGCAGGGACCCAGCGAGACGTCGGGGGAGAGGGTTTAGTGCTCCAGGCAGCAAAGAGGGACATTGTGAGAGCTGCACGGAAAGGAAAGCGCTGCCTTTTCAGGGGGCAGCCAGAAATGGAGTTTCATTTCGGGGGGCTTGGGGTCCGGATTTTCCTTTTGTGACCTTCCTTGTGGAAGGAGGGCAGGCGAGTGCCAGGGTTGAGACAGGATGGGCTCGAGGATAAGCATAGCAGCAGAGGAAGCAGACACCGGGACCATTCCCTCCTCCCTGCCAGGGAGCCAGGAGAAGAAAAGCAGGGAAGAAAGCAGGTGGGCATCCAGGGAAACTTCCTTGGGTTCCCTGAAGCCAAACTGAGCCCACAAAACATTTCCATATCAGCACAAGAGGGTTCCTGCCCCAGCCCTGTCAGAATTCCCATTTGCCTGAAGAGTTCCTCACAAGGTGATTCAGCAGAGGTGATTCTCCACAGATCCCTGGAGACATCCCGGTCCCAGATGGATCTCGAGGATGCTCTTCTCTCCAAGAGCACACCAGTTCTGGCTGCGAAAACATGCTGTGTTAGGTTAAAGGTTGGACTCGGCCCTGGGAGCCTTTTCCAGCCTTAACGACTCTGTGGTTCTACGAAGAGTGATCCATGAAGGTTCTGCTCCTCTTTTCCACACCTGTGAATCCTGGGGGCTAAAGGACCAGAAGAAAGGAGCAGCAGAGAGAGCCCAGCTCCCCAGAAATCATGCACATGCAGGAAGGCAAGAGCAGGGCAGAAAAAGAGTTTAAAAAAAGAAAAAGAAAAAAAAAAACCCCAAGTGGCAGTGGTTAATTATTCAGTGTTTCAGCTACTTTCCCCTCAGAAAAGAGGAATTCCTGGGGCTGGAGAACACTCTAAGGAGCAGGAGGAGGGCCTGATCCTCTCAGTGCTGTGGGAAGCCTCTGGAGCCCAGCATCTGATTCCAGCTCAGCCACTTCTTCAGCGTGGAGGGTCCCAGGTGGGTCCCTGTCCCCTGCTCTGTTTCTGGAGGCTGCTTTCAGGCAGGCAGGAGGTGCACAAACCCTGGAGTTGAGCATTCTCCACCTCAGGTCAGAGGGACCATCGCCTCCACCCTGTCCGGCCTCAGCACATCCCTATTTCACAGGCAGGATGGTGCACCTCCGTTCCTCAAGGGCCCTGAGACGGGCATCCCATTGAGGGGAGGAGGAACCCTCCCGTCTGGGATACGCTGCTGGGGACCATTACACAGCCAAAAGATGAGTTACTGAACTCAGCATCTCCGGCTGGCATCACCGGGAGCCGTGCAGCAGCTGGAAGCCCCTTTCCCATCCTCCCAGCACCGGCGGGAAGTGGAGGAGAGCCACAAGCCACCCGCGCCAGTCCCGCAAGGCTTGGGGTCCGCTGCTCCAGAAAGAGCCTGGTGGGGTGAGGGACACCAAAGCCACACTTGCAGCAGCCCCATGAGACAGAGAACCTGTGCAGGGGTGGGGATGCTGTGGCATCCTTTGGCTGCAGGGAAAACAGCTCTGAAAGCTGCGTGCCCGGAGCAGTTTTCCCTCTCCCCTCCACCCCCTTCTTTCTGGGAGCAGAGCTGGGTTTATTCATCCCCTCTCCATTGATGCTGGCGTGCGTCACCGGCTGCACGGGTGTGGGAGGTGCAAGCGTGCCTCAGTCAAATCCCAGCCTTTCAGCTTAATAACACCTCAGGGGCACGGAGAAAAACAGCAGGGGAAATGAGTGATCCAACAATATCAGCTGAAAAGGAAGGGGGGGAAAAAAAACCCAACAAAAAACCCCACCCCAAAACCTCCGCAGCAGGAGGTGAAGGAAAAACAACGCCTGGAAAAAAATACATCAATAAATAATTGAATCTCATTTTCTTTTGCACGAGGCAGATAAATCTCAGAATGGTTGGGGTGGGGAGGGAGCTCAGAGCTCATTCTGTTCTACCCCCTGCCATGGGCAGGGACACCTTCCACTATCCCAGGCTGCTCCAAGCCCCACTGTCCAACCTGGCCTTGGACACTGCCAGGGATCCAGGGGCAGCCACAGCTGCTCTGGGCACCCTGTGCCAGGGCCTCACCCTCTCACAGGCAAGGATTTCTTCCTAAAAAAGAGAACTGTTGAGGATAGATGGTTCACGGTAGGACCTGGACCAGGGATGCTGAGCAGCAGCACAGGACAAGGGGATTGGGCTGCACCAGCCCTGGGGGAAGGTCAGTGCCACCACACCCCACCCCACTCCACCAAACCCCAGGAACCTGGGCAGGATGGCACTTAAACTAAACAAGCACTGACCAGGGGCACCGGGGCTTTTGGGAGCTCCTTTCGGGAGGAAGGTTGGGCACCTGGGAAGAGGCTGAACCCAGAGCTGGGCAACATCAGTGTGGCAGCCCCCAGCCCTGACAGCCCCTAGCCCTGACAGCGAGTCTGACTTGCAGGCTCTCCACCACAGGGAATGGTTAAGGCTGGGAACAACCTCCAAGATCACCGAGTCTGACTTTCACCATGCCCACTAAACCGTGCTGCAGAGTGCCACATCCACTCATTTTGAGCACGTCCAAGGATGGTGGCTCCACCACTGCCCAGGGCAGCCTGCAGCACGCTTGCTCCCTGACTGTATCCCCTGGAGAGCTGATGTACCAGCCCAGGCACGGGAACCAGGCAGACACGCATCCCGGCTAGGGTGGGAAGAGGCATTTTGCAGGGAACCAGGCAGACACGCATCCAGGCTAGGGTGGGAAGAGGCATTTTGTCTGCCCGGTGGTTCCAAGCAGCTCCAGCAGATCCCACGGCAGCCCATGGATGTAGTGGCTGCACTACTGCCAGGGACATCCCGCTGGGCTTGCAGAGCCTGACACCTTCCCACCCCACAGTGGAATCAGCCTTTCCCCTTGTGATGAGCACCCCAAAAACACGAGTGGTTTGCACCTCAGGAGAAGGAACACAGGGAGTGGAGGACAGCAGACATATCCCGTGGGATGAGGGAGAGGATCCCAGCTCCCACACAGACAGGATTCCTTTAGAGCAGGATAACGGTGCCCCCATCCCAAAAAAAAGGCGTTTTTACACCTGGGTGGCCTCAAGAGGAGCAGCACAGACCCACATCCCCAGCTGGGGAGCCAGGAAAGGTTCATCCCATTACGGTGAACTTTCCCAGGTATTCAGCCACAGGAAAAGCTGTGCTTTGGGAACAGCACTTAGCAGGGAAGCACAGACCTCACGGAGGTCATCAAACACCTCAACAGCACGACTCTGCCGGCTCTGCCACTGCCCCTCAGCTCCCAGCAGCGCCGGCTCCGCAGCCTGGGCTCAGGGATCGCTGTCCCTGCTGGAACCGGGATGTTGCGGGCTGCCAAAACCACTCCAAAGCAGAGCCTGGGCAGCAGGCAGAGGCCGAGGCTGGCTCGGGGCTCCCGGGGTGCTGCCACCCCTCCCGTAGCCATCCACGTGCCGCCGGGCGCTGGCTGCTCTGGCACAAGCCGCCCGTGCCGCACGGCCCACGCTCCGGCAGGCAGATGATGTTTTTCTGAATGCATCCCCATCCATAATGAGACATTACTCACAAGCTGCAGAATAAAATAGAATAATAGCATCTCTCGGCGTTAGTCATGCTTTAAATGCGCACCTTTCAGAGCAGGAGGGGATTTGATAGGATAATCTTCCAAGAGACACGTAGGAAGCTTTCATTGAGGGACACGGCCCCACTGGCAAATTACAGCTTGCTGCTCTTCGTGCTCCTGCGCTGAATGGTGCTGTCAGGGGGGACCAGACCTGGGGCAGGGGGGCCCACAAGCCCCTGGGGAGAGAGGTTTGGGGCACGACAACAGCATCTGGGAGTTTTACCAGCTCCAGGTGCCACAATTCTTCCGGCCCTCGCTGCCAGGCCGTGCCTGCCCACAGTCACACAAGGGCTTTTTCTTCCCTTTGCCCCGCTCTGCGACCGCGGCGTCCTCGGTGGATGTGTTCCCTACCCAAACAAACCCTGTGTGGCTGGGGGAGAACACGAGCTGCTGCAGAAGAATAAACTCATTCTGCACATGTGGAACCAGGCCCCAGACCTCCGGGAGCAAGGAATGCTGCAGCCTCCCGCGGGCCCCGCGGCCGGGATGCCTCACCAGAAGGGGCCGGGAGCGCTGCAGGGAAGCTGGTTGGGCTGGGAGAGCGCAGCTTTGTCCCAAAACCACTTCTGTTTGGATGACCCCCTGGTAAAAAGCAAGAACCAGCTTGCCGGGAAAGCCCAGCATCCCGAGGGCCGCCCTTCGGGGAGCCCAGCGAGACAAGCTGGCTCAGCGCCGGCACCGCCGCGCTTTGCTTGGGGAAAACCCACGGCAGGGTCTCAGCCCTGCGACCAACAACTCACCCCTCGCTTCTTTGCCCGCGCTTGAGGCACGCTGAAGGCTGCCGAGCAATCTTTCCCGTGTGCTTGAGGAGATGGAGAGGGAATTCGCTTCCCAGTCAGAGGCTCTTAACCAATTTCAGGCGCGGCGCAGCGCGGGAGAGGAGCGGTTTGGCGCAGCGGTGCGGTGCCGTTCCGGCAGCCTCCTGCCGGCCCCGGAGAATGAGGGATGAACAAACACGGCACGGGGGCTGCCATGGGGCCCAAAGCCTCGTGTCCTGCCCCGGGGAAGAGCCCCTGCGCCCCGGCTGAGGGGGGTTTGTTCTTAGCGGCTGCCAGCCCCGGCTCAGCGCGGTGGGGCCAGGGCTGGTGGGGGTGCTCGGGCAGCTCTCACCCTTCAGCTGGAGCTGCAAAGGCTCCAGCTCTGTGAGGAAACACAGGCAGCCTCCAGGAAAGCAAAAACTCACCCCGTGCCCTTCCCCGGGGGCTTCTTGTATCAAAAAAAAACCCCCACAAAACCACAAAAAAAAAACCCAAAATAGGGTAGAGAAAAGCAAAAAGGGAAGGGAAAGAGTCACACAAGGATGTTGCAGTTCTCCCGGTGAGGAGCAATTCCTCAGTCACGGGTAAGACGTGAGCAAGCCTGCACACCTGTGGGGCAGGGGATGGGCTTTGGGGGCCTCCCAAAGCCCCAGAGGGGGATTAAAGCCACCCCGTCTTCACATGGTGGACCCACAAAAACAACTCAGGCCCCTTCTGAACCTCCAGTGGTGCCTCGAATCACCCCAAAGAAGCAAAAATCTCCATTTTGCTATGGCAGTGCTACACCTGCCACACCACCAGTGCAAGGATTTGGACCAGCAAAACCCAAAATACTCCCTCTCCTTTTCCTTTGCGTCCAGATAGCAAATTAATTTGGAACAGCAGCAGCTAATTGGTGCCACAGAGAATTTAACAGCAGCAACGATGACCCCTGCACACCTCCCTGGTCTCTGCAGGCACATCAGGCCCCGGTCCCTGCTGCAGGAAGCAGGTGGGAGAGCAACAACTTCCCCTTTAAAGTAAAGCAGGGTGAAAGCAAAAGATGAAAAGAGTACCCTGCACGTTTCCAAGCATGAGACTCCCATACAAATGGTCCCCGCAATGTTTAAACCATTTGGGCTCCTTCCTTATGCTGTTTCTAAGTTTGAAGAATGCCTGCTGGGGATGATTAATATTCCTCCTCCTACACTTACCCGTTACTCCTGACAGCAAAAATTAAAACAGGAGCTTCTCTTCATTCAACTCCAGCCCACAGGAACGTGGCTACACGGGGAGAAGCTGCTAATAAAAGAGGGGGAAGGTTTGTAAATCCGCTGCATTCGCAGGCGGGAGGGGTGTGGCTCTCATTCAGCATCCCTGGTGGATGAAAGTTCCCTCACCTCCTCCCGACGGGACGCTCGGCACGGGCGCTGCTCAGGCGGCTTTCGGGGCAAAGCAGCAGCAGGCGGCACCTCGGTCCAGGTCCCTGGCACGGCAGGGATGCCCGCGGGATCCCTCCAGCCTGGCTCGCACCAGTTGCTATGGGCACTGCTGCCTAGGAGCAGCCGGCAACGGGGGGAACGGAGAGGAGCCGTCCCAGAGCCTCCCAAACTCAGCTCCTCGTTATGCTGCACGCTTCTGCCCTCCGCTCTGCTCCCGCTGCGCCTTCCGAGCCGCCTTTCACCACAGGATGAAGCCGTGTCCCCAGCCGAGCCCTGCTGGGGAGTGCTCGGACAGGTGTTTCAGCCCGGGGGGGAAGGGGGCAGCTCGGCATCAAAGCCCTGACCAGCCCGAGCAGCCCCACCCTCCGCATGCCATCCTGCGAGCGGCATCCCGCGGGAGGCAGGGCGGACATTCAGAGCTGGGCGTTCTCCCTGTCGTCCTGGAACAGCCTAGGGTGGAACTAGGGCCTTTGAAGCTGCCCTAGTCCCACCCCCAGTGACACAGGAGGCTGGCCTGGGCGGCACCTGAGTGGCACAGGAGCAGCTTTGCCGCCCTGGATCTGGTTTCAGAGGAGGTTGTTCTGCACGTGGGGCGGCCTCGACCCGGCACTGCCACAAGAACCTCATGGGCTTCAAATCAAACGCATTCAAAACTCCTCAAAGACTCTTCAGGGTTGTCCAGCATCCTAAAATTGAGTGTTACAGGTCCCCCCCCTGCCATGCTCAGATGGGTTCTGCTCATCACCTGCAGGCAGGGAACCCCAAGTCAAAGCCCTCAGCTCCCTACAAAAGCGTTTCCCCATCAACTTGGCCCATTTTTTGGGCAGGCAGGGATAGTGGTTTGCCTTTCCTTTGTCCTCCTTGCACGGAGGGCTGGGGAAGTCAGTTTTTCCCCTGTGCTTCACCACGTGGCTTGGCTGCAGCAGATCTCCAAAGAGCAGAGGGCAGAGTTAACTCTGAGTCTGGAAAGGGACATCGTGCAAGAGACACTTACACAACCCTAATGAGCCAGAGATGTCCTCAAGGAAAAAAAAAAACCTCCAAGAAACCATGTTAATTGCAGCCCTTTCCCTTCAATTAGCTTCCCTCCATTTAAAAGCAGGAATGAGAGATCAAGAAATTCCGGGCAAGCCTGAGAAAACTGGTGTTCCACAGCAGCCTGAGCTTGGGATGCAAGCAGGACTCACCCGCCAGCCTCTGCTGCGCTTCCCCACCCATTTTCCCCCAAGCACATTTTTAAGACCCTTGAAAGCCTCCGTGGTTGTACCACAAAGCACAACCTCCCTAGGGAGAAAGGGCAGGGCAAGATTCCCCATCAGGAGCGGTGTGATAGGACAAGGAGCGATGGGCTGCGTGTGAAAGGGGAAATTGAGGTTAGAGATGGGGAAAAAATTCCCCTGGGCGGGTGGGCAGGCCCTGGCACAGGGTGCTCAGAGAAGCTGTGGCTGCCCCTGGATCCCTGGCAGTGCCCAAGGCCAGGCTGGACATTGGGGCTTGGAGCAGCCTGGGACATGGCAGGGGGTGGAACGGGATGGCCTTTGAGGTCCCTTCCAACCCAAACCATTCCACAATTCCAAGCGTGGTGCCCCGGGAAGGAGGAGATTCCCCAGCCCCATCACCGCCATGGCATCTGGGTGCCCTCAGCCCCCAGAGGTCTTTAACAAATGGAGTTAATCAGCGCCTCACACAGAGCACCTTCACGGGGCGGGCGCAGAGACAGCGAGGAACAACGGCGCTCCTCTTTAATGAGGATAAAGATCAAAACGAAGTCAATTAAGTCTGCCGCTGGTGACATTTGTCTGAGCACATGAAAATCGGTATAAGCTGAAGCAAGACAAGTTGTTTGAACTCCGTGGGCAGGATTATTTCTCTTTTTTCT